>JAOSBP010000007.1:9911708-9933206 GCA_027563825.1 Erythroxylum mucronatum | reverse complement strand
TGTTGACAATAATGTAATATAAATAAAACACTAGACTAATACCTAAATCACATAACTAGTAGCATACCCTTAATAAAGGTACAACAACTTTGTAGCAGTGATGGGCTGTTGATAGTTAGTGAGTGATGAAAACTTCAACATAGAGTAAGAAATGAGAGGAGTATGCTCCGATAGTGATATTAGAGATATAAAGTGAAATGAGAGTTAGGGAGAACTGATATAGGGAAATTAATTTTGTTTAACTTAATAGTTTTTCTCAATTCTTATTTTCTATTGGATATTTATTATATACCATATTGATTAATATATTCCTAAAAATTATTCATACAATTCAAAATGATAATTTATTATAATATTAAATATTTTTGTACTCTTTTTATGATAGAAAATTCCTAGCTTTGGCTATACCTACCATGCTTTAATTGTAGGACCAAACATAACAAATGTAAATGATGAATAGATAGAATGAACTACTTCAACTTTGGCTGTCTCCTTGATCTCTTACGCTTTCAATATTGAATGTTTAATTAAAGATCAAGGAAACAAATAAGTCACTAGATTAATTAGTTATCAATTCATTCTTTTAAATATATTCATGCACCAATTCCATTTTCCTTATACTTTCAAAGGAGTGCTCTAAACTTTTGATTTTAGATACACCAAAAGAATAATATAGACTTCAGTTGTTTATAAGTATATTTCCTATTCTTGTACAAATCAATTATTGATGATTTGGTCAATTATAGTTGGCATAAACTATTAATATGAGAGGGATTTTTTATTCCTTTCAAGTTCAAAAATTAATTATAAGAGTAAAATGAAAAAAAATAAACTTTAAACTTGCTTTATTATATGTTAGATTAGCAAACTTATATGAAGATATGCTAGAATTAATTCTACTTTTACTTGACTAGTTCTGAAGGAATTAAAAAACTTAGGCACATCTCCATGATATTTAATATGAGTCAATAAAAAATTTAATACGTCAATTGCTAAGTTTTTTATTTCGTTCTAGTTATTTATTTATTAAGTGTGGATGCCATTTAAAGCTCCTAGTCTTTTTATAATTTATTCTAATTAAGATACATAGCTTGGATCCATATGCAAACAATAATAGTATGTATCTTTGAAAGCTAGAGGTTGAAGAACCTCATACCATGGCCAATAACGCAAGCAATGTTAGAGACATTGATATTAGAAGAATTAGAAAGGACAAAAATACAATCATGACCTAAATTATCACCAAACATAAAGGGATTTAGTTCAATTATGAACTTGAAGTAGAAAAACCAAAAGCTAATTAACTTTACTAAATGATCGAGAAATGCCATCAGATTTAACTAATGTAATTTATGTTATTTTTTAAACAAGTATTAGAACAAGTGTATTATATTAAATAGAAAATATTCTTTTTCATAGGCCCTATATTGTGTTGAAAAGCGTCGAACATCCTTCTTCATTTTAGTCTGAAGTTCTCCATCCATCCAGGTTAGTTGTCCAACTAATGTCTACCATACGTATTGCTTTAATAATACGATTATGATATGTTTGAGTTTTGTGTGAATGCAAAGGAAGTCTTGATTTTGTGTTGTTATTTAGAATATTCTTATAATCATTGATGAGTTTTTATGTTCTTCTTTAACAGTCTAAGTATTTACTGTATGTGGAATGAGTTTTAGATATTATGGATGATTTGAGGCATTAATAAACCCCTAGGATGGCATATAGGTTGGAAACCCGTGATGTAGCTCCCGTGCGACTTATCGGTGAAAAATTCTAACAGTCTAGAAGTCACAGCAAGAACTTGCTTTATTGATTCACAGGTGTAAATAATGCCACGCACCATAGTATTGAAATCAACTGTAGGTGATAAATTCAAACATAAATACTTCAATTTCAATGTGATTAATGCAAACTTAATATTAACACAAGAAATTCATATATTTAATAGACAAAATAGTTCTTTGCATAATAAACCATACCCTAAGATGGTATATAGGCTGGAAACCCGTGATGTAGCTCCTTTGAGGCTTATCGGTGAAAAATTTCACGAACCTAGGAGTCACAATAAGAACTTGCTTTCTTCATTCATAGGTGTAAATAATGTCACGTACCTTACTATTGAAATCAATTATAGGTGATTAATTCGATTAATTAATACTTAAGGGATGTTGTGTAAAGTTTAGATGTTCTGTAAATTTAGGGGACATGAAGGATATTAACTATGAAATCAATTTTTTAAATTAATAGTTTCGCAGAAATGAGTAATGTTGATAGATCTTGGATGTATAGACGATTAACATCTGATGGTTTCATTAATCCTGAGTTTGTTATGGGAGTTAAAGCTTTTATTCATTATGCACATTCTCAACCTGCATATATGGATGACCCAAAGATCAGATGTCTATGTAAAAAGTGCAAACACATTAGTTTCCTTCCTATTGATGAAGTGAATGGGAATTTGTTAAGAAAAGGGTTTATCCTAAATTATTTTGAATAGACATGACATGGAGAGTCAATATTGATTTGTAGCACCTTAAGGGGTAATGAAGTACACTCGTTAGTGAATGTGGATGAGTTTAAAGGGGGGATTGGATTTAGAACAAATAATGTGGATGTAAATGAAAATCCTTACATGCAAATGGTTTATGATGCAGCAGGTTATACCTTTCAGGAAAATATAGAACATCTTGAAGAAGAACCAAACCCATATGCATGGACTTACTATAGTTAATTGACCAAGAATTATGGCCAAATTGTGAAACAATGACTCAATTGTCTTTAATTGCTTTAATATTGAACATAAAGTCTGAAGGGCATATTTTTGATCATATTTTTGATAAAATTCTTGGATGGTCTAATGAATCATTGCCACTTGATCATACAATGGTTGATAGTTTTTACAATATGAAGAAACTTATTAGGGGTCTTGGTTTTCTTGTTGAAAAGATTGATTGTTGCCAATTGGGATGTTATATTGTGGAGATGAAGTGGAATTACAAGAGTGCAAATTTTGTGGTCAATCTACGTTCAAGCCTAGAAAGCATTTTATGAAACAGATTTTAGTACCCTGGAAGCGGGTCTATTATTTCCCGCTAACTCTGAGACTTGAAAGACTATATGCTTCTGATGTTACTGCATCTCAGATGAGATGACATAATGAACACAAATAGGAAGATGAAATAAGGGGTCATCCATCAGATGCACTGGCATGGAAACATTTCAATAAAACCCATTATGAGTTTGCAACTGAAAGTTGAAATGTTAGGTTAGGATTGTTGACGAATGGATTCTAAACTTTCGGTCAATCCGGCTAACAATATTCAACATGGTCAATCATAATTACTCTTATAATTTGCCTCCATGGATGTGTATGAATGAGGCATATATGTTATTGACAGTGATTAGGGTAGGGCCTACAAATCCAAAGCATAAAATTGATGTATTCTTACAACCATTGATATCTGAATTGCAGCTTTTTTAGAAATATGGTATTGAGACATATGATGTGTATCTAAAACAAAATTTTGTGTTGAAAGCAACTTTGGTGTGGACCATTAATGATTTTACGATATATGTTATGTTTTCTAGATAGAGCACAGCAGGGAAATTGGCTTGTCCTTATTATGGTGATGATTCTGATGCATTTTATCTTCCAAACGAGGGAAAAACATGTTGGTTTGACAATCACAAAAAATTTCTTCCTCCAAATCATCCATTTAGATGCAATAAAAAAAAGTTCATTAAAAATAGAATGGTACAAAAACACCTCCTCCCCCTCACAAAGCTGATGAATAGATATTGTTGGAGATTGATGAATTAGGGTTGCCGAAATTTACAGAATTTGAGGTTGATGAAGTTAATACAATCATTAGCAAAAAATTTGGTTAGAGAAAAAGAAGTATCTTTTGGGATTTGCCATATTGGAAAACTAATTTGATACGTCATAATCTTGATGTGATGCATATTGAAAAAAATATTTTTGACAATTTTTTCAATACCATAATGAACATTGAAGGGAGGACAAAAGACGATGCAAAATTACGAGCTAATTTGAAACTTTTTTGTAGAAGGAATGAGTTACATAAAGATCTTCACACCAGTAAATTTATGAAAGCATGTTACAATTTGGGCAAAAAAACAAAAGGAAATTTTGTGTGAATGGTTGAAAAGTCTAAAGTTTCCCGATAGTTATGTTTCAAACATGGCAAGGTATGTGGACATGCACAAGTACAAATTATTTAGGATGAAAAGTTATGATTTTCATGTGTTTGTGTAAAGGCTAATTCTAATTGCATTTCAAGAGTTGCTACTGAATAAGGTTTGGGAAGTTATAACAGAATTAAGTTTGTTTTTCAAAAGCTTAACATCATCTGAAATCAAGTTGGCTGAAATGGAAAAACTAGAAAGGGAAATTCTAGTAATTTTGTGCAAGTTGGAAGGGATTTTTCCTCCAAGCTTCTTTGACTGTATGGAGCATCTACCTGTGCATTTAGCACACGAGGCAAAATTAGCCGGTCCAGTTCAATGTCAATGGATGTATCTGTTTGAGAGGTAATTCAACAAAAATGATTGTAATTAAAGTAATAACATGTTTTAACTACTAAATTGTAATAACCATATTCTCTAATATAGATATTTGCATCACTTGAAGAAAAATGTCAAAAAAAAGGTAGAGTTGAAGGTTCGATATGTATTGCTTATTTAGTGGAGGAAGCTAGTATATTTTCTTCACATTATTTTGAGCAGCATGTTCACACAAGAGAAAAAAAAGTTGCTCTTAATGACTATAGGGGAGGAACAAGTGATGATGATGGTAACTTATCTATTTTCACATATCCTGAATGAACATATGGACGTTCAATAAGAAGAATGTTAACAGAGGAAGAAATTGAGGCTGCCCATGATTACATTTTATTGAACTGTCAAGAGGATCAACCTTTCATACATTATAATGTTTAATATGATAATTTATTTTGTGTAGGCCTTAGAAACTTCAATAGAGAAAAAGTTCATATGTTACTAAAATGGTCAAACACATTTTAGTAATTTCATATCAAATTAAAGTCCTACTCTTTTAAAAGGAGGTAATTGTCCTAAATAAACCAGGTTCTTTTTTTTAATTTATGTATCACCTCAAATTTTTAAAAAATAAAAGGAAGGGTTGATTTATTTGTTGTCTCGATCTGCTCATTCAATTTGCTTAGTTTTGCTCCTCCGCTATTTTCTTTTATCTATTTGTCAAAGGTTATTTTCTTTCTTTTGCAATTTTCTTTTGTTCTTTTCCTCCCTATAGCTCAATTATGTTTAGCTAGAATAATCTCTTTTATTCAAATTTTAGCCTAAGAGATGGTTCTAGAGATATACTTCATCCTATTCTTTTTTCTTTCTTTTATTATTCCCTTTTGGTTAATGCTTATTTTTTAATTCCTTTTTTAGTGTTGATTATTTGGTCTATATTCATCTTTTCTTTATTGTTCTGTTTGTTTTTAGTTTTGGTGCTTCAATTGGTTTAAAGAGTTTCTTACAGGAAAGGACCATGAAAACATTCCCTTTCCTTCTATCTTCCTTTTTGCTTTCCTTTGTTTCATTTTGATTTCAAGTTTTTTAGCGTTTTCTTTTTTATTAGGGTTCCCCATTAATTCCGGTAGCCTCTTATTTTGTGTTTTAGGCTTGCAAACTTTTTTTAATGTGTATTTGATTATATCTTGCTAGAAATCCAAATCCCATTTTTATTTTCATAGTTTCTAAGCTAAAATACATATGATGGAAATAGCAGTAAAAAAGGAATCCTTATTACTAAAAGTCTGGAAGAGTAAAAAGAACTCTTAAAGTTGCAAATCATCACAATTGAGAGGGTAAAATAATTCCATATGTTATCTTTATATTTATTTTTCTGAATCTTAGTTCAATATACTTTTTGTTATTAATACTTTATTTGTATATACCTTGTCCATTGTCTTTGTCCTTCCACTTCATCATTTTCCTACTACTTCATTTGTGTACCTTCGGTATAATGTATATTATATTTTGGTTTTGATTTTTATTTTGTTGTTGGTATAATTTTAATTTAGGATCCTTGAAAAAAGAAGAGATGATTCAAACACTTAAGTGTTTTTTAACTGATTTTACTTTATTTAAGATTTGATCACTCCTTCATGTTATTAAGTTGGCTTTGAGCAAAGTCTCTTTTTAAAGATTTATTCTTATCGTTTGTCCTATTCTAAACATTTTTTAATCTTTTTATTGCTCGTCTTTTTGGGTTTCTCAAACTTAGTTTTGAGAGGTTCATATTATATTATAAATGAAATGCATTATGTTATGGTTTGCTTTTACTATCGAAATAAGATAACTTTTTATAGATGGAACTTGATGGTTTTCATTTTATAATA
The DNA here is from genome assembly GCA_027563825.1 of Erythroxylum mucronatum. Taxonomy (NCBI): domain Eukaryota; kingdom Viridiplantae; phylum Streptophyta; class Magnoliopsida; order Malpighiales; family Erythroxylaceae; genus Erythroxylum; species Erythroxylum mucronatum. Next base: position 9,926,814 of record JAOSBP010000007.1, on the reverse strand, counting down.
TAAGACTTTGATTATGTTAGTTATAAAAAATTTGAGATTCAAATGTGATCATTTTTAATTGCACCTTGAATATGCTAAATTAAATTGGAAGAATTGTTGAAGAAGAACATGGACTTCAATCAAATGATGTTGTAGTTTCCTTTTGAGGAAAATTCTACTCTGTCATTGTTCAAGAAAGCATATATGATAAGTGCTAATTAGGTTATATTTTAAACATGATTTTGAGAGTATTCAACTTGTTTTGGTATGATTTATTTGCTACTTAATATGACTTATATTTTGTTTATAGGTCCTATTTTAGCTCCCCAATGAAGAAGATATGAATTCATGCAAGTTGGAGTTTAGTTTGAGAAGTTTTGGACTAATTTTGGATGAACACGGGTTGAACATGGTCTCATGTTTAGTAAAAACCTAAATATGAGATTGTTTTCTGACCAATATAGCTTATTGGTGCATTATGCCTCTTTGAAAGCTTGGTAAATAAAGGAATATAACCCAAGTATGACCTTATATTTCTCTCATGTTCCATTTTGATGTATTCTACACCTGAATACAATTTGTCATATGAAGAACATGGTCTAAACTGGAACCCATGTTCTACAAAATGGCCCAAATATAGACCTTTGTTTATGAACTTCAAACTTGTGCTCACGAGGTGAAGCCTTGGATGTGAGATAAAGGAGCTATTAATCTATCACAGGTGTAATGCAAGTTTTTGATGGTGACTTATATTAGTAGTAAAGTTTACATAAATTATGACTTATGGTAGCTTTGAAGAACATAGGGCTACAGTGGGCTTGTGTTGATCCCATGTTGGTCAAAATTTAGGGCTTAAGATAAAAAGGAGAGAGACATGAAAAAGAAAAGAAAGTTGACTGGGGGGCCAAAGAGAAGCAACAAGGATGGCTAGAGGATGAGACGAAGACCAAATCACTCGAGAACACATAAAAAAGAAGCAACTTAAAGAAGAAAAAGTTTTAAGATTCTATCAAGATTCAATAAAAAAAGCAATAAGATTTTTAGATCCATGAGAACTTTTTTTCCTTATTTTCTTTGTTATGTATTATTGGTTTCTTTATCTTTTTATTAACTAAATTGAGATAAAGATTTGGGTAGGATAAATTTGATAACATATTATTTAAATTGATTTCATTGATATTATAGTTTTCATGAAATTATATCATATGAATTGAAGTAGGGAATGCATAAGATTCAACTTTGGATTTCATATATAGGGATTTAGAAATCATATGTATAAATAGATGAAGGCATAAATAATGAGAGTTCAATGAAATCCTAGAGATAGGACTACATGAATATCACGAATTAGAGTCAAATATATCATGGGAATTCATAGAAAAATTAATGCATTCTTGGATGGTTTTGATTTAGATGGGTTGAGCCCAAATTAAAGAATAAAATGTCAAGTTCATATTTAATTGTAATTTTAATATTATATAATAAATGTTTACCTTTGAATATTTGTATATATCTAAATATAAACATATTTAATTGTAATTTTAATATGTTTCCTTTTGCAAAATCCTCATTATTCTTTAATAAGTTAAATTTCAGTTTAAAAATAAAATAAAAATAAATTAGGAAATAAAGTTATGGGCTAGATCTAATTGTTTTCTTTATTTTATTTTAATTAGGTCTTTGGGTCTATAAATTAGTTAAATTTGGACAAAGTATTTAAAGTCTTTGAACTAAAAACCTATTGGGATTTTAATCCCTTTTTTCAAAGGTGTAGTTAATCCATTTTTTCAACAAGCAAATAATTTTAATTTCAAATTATTTTATATTCAATCCTTTTCTTTTAAATTCATTTTAATTTAAATGCTTTATCATTAAGTCTTTTCTCAAAAATCTATTTAAGCCTATTAAATTTAGGTTTATCCATCAAAGTTATTACCTTTCTTTAATAATGGTTCATTCTCCATTTAAGTCCCAAAAACCATTTTTCATTCATTACCCTTTTTTATTTAAGATGCATGTCCTTTTTAGGACTATTGCATTTTAGCTTTGTTTCTAAAATCAAACAAATCCTTTCTCTTTTTAACAACTAGTTTGACCCTTTTTTTTTTAAATTTAATTACTTTTTAAAAGAAATCTTTTATCCTTTTAAATAAAATCCATTTACATTATTTCCTTTCTCTATTTAAATTTTTGTTTTTAAAATTGTATTCATAGTTCTATAACACAAAGCTCTAACATTAGTTTTAACAAACGTTATTTATGGTGCTCTATTCACGTATTTATGTGAATTTCACGTAAATATATAAATAAAATTTAATAAAATAAAGTAAAAATTGACTTATAAAAACAAAAGATTTGTTCCTCATAATACATAAAAGTATACCTATAAATCAATAATACCACATAGACGTGACATGTAACAATGATGTTGATGTGTCATTTACGTGGCTATCACGTTAGCATTATAACTTAATAATATAAAAGTATGCATGGCATTAGGGTTTTATAATGCCAAGTGTACCAAATATCACAAATCTCCTATCATAAGTTATCTTACTTATGTTGAAAAACATAATTGAAAAATTACTAGTAATAATAGGAGTCAATTGAGAAATTATAAAATTCAGGCTAATTACCTACCCATAATTTTTTTCATGTTTTTAAATATCAAATATGTGCCTAAAGTAATAATATAGTAATCAATCATATAATAAAAATATTAGTATATTGGTGAGTGTAAATTATATGATGCAAATTAAACCCGCCAATATGTCAAGAGAAAACAGTATATGCTATGTTCAAATATACATACATGAGTTAGAAAATTAAAACCTTCTTTCCATATTCATATCTAAAATTTTTAACCCTCTTTATTATTGTTATTAGTCTCAATAATAACATAAAGGTTCTTATTGGATGTTGACTAAATCATTTAATTCCCCTCCTACAAAAATCATGGCAACACCTAACTTCTAAAAAGAGTTAGAGACGCTAAAAACTTGTTTACTAAGAACAATATTCACAAGGAGAAGCTATTTACAAAATTTTCTTTTTATCATAAATAACAAACACTTATATTTACAATAATTAAATGCATCATACGATTGAATTATCTAGCTATAAAGTACTAATTAAACAAAAAACTTTGTTAAATAAACCTATTAAATGTAAGCGTGCATGTATTAGTCAAAGCAATGAAATATGAATACCAAATGATCAAACTAAGGTAGTGAAAAGAGAGGGAAAAATAAAGAAGGAATTAGTGATGGGATTGTAATAATGAAGAGTAAGTGGGAAGAGTGTGGAGGATGAGGAAGATGAGGGAATGATGATTGTTGTTGGGTGTTATTATTGAAAGGTTGAAGAAAAATTAGGGCATTATATGCCATTTCACTCTCTTTCTAACTCCTAGCTAAATCTTTTTTAGATTAAGAGATAGAGAGCAAATAAATATAAAGATTAGATGGGCTCCTCTCTCTTGATCTCACTCTCACTCTTTTTATTTTTATGCCTTTCTATCGCTTATATTGAAAAAAAATATCTTAAACCTATAATGATAATCTTTTTCTTAGTCAAGCTCTCTCTTATTATGTTCTAGAGAAAATAAGAATCAGAACCTTTTATTTTTCTTTTATATTGAATATGTTTTGCTAAAATTTATTTTGGTACTTAGAATCATCTAAAATAATAAGTGTATGTAACTTGAGCAATTAATGACTAAGACTGTACCAAACTTTGAATTAACTAGATTTAGTTAGAACTTTATTATATTCACTGTTACCTTTGATTAATGAATTATTCTAACTTTTTGGACCAAGAAGAGTTCCTAACTTAGACTATATTCTCTCTCTCTCAATATATAATCCCTATTCAACAGTCAATCAATTGAAATCCAAAATCCCTTTTAAATTTAAACAACCTAAGAATGTCTATAAACTCTCTTAATAGGTTTTATCCTAACCTAGGACAATCTTGCAAGTTTCCCTATAATAACTCATACTCAATCCTCTTTATTCATACTGTGTTTTAAACATATATCTCATCCCTCAAATCTTGAAGCATGAGTCATATATTGAATCTTTTATTATCACTCCTTTAATTTAATCATTATAAAAAACATGAATAGTCCTCAAGAAAAACTAGAATTTCATTAATTAAAGAATGAATAGAAGTATATCACATCCTAAGTTATACCTACCTAAATTTATATCCCAATTATTTTAAAATTTCTCAAAGAACATCCACACTATAACAACAACAACAAAAAAGATAAAGAAAGCGTATTCTTGAATCTTAAAATCTATAAATAATTGATGAAATCATCCTCCATCTTTAAAAAGTGGTGAATCCTTGATCAAGATTGATGCAAAGCAGATCCAAAATGACTCCTGAATTGTTCCCTGGAAAAAAGACTCTTATTTACTACTCCTCACCTTATAAAAGACAAAAAAAAAACTAATTTGTAATAAGTTATATAGCTTCATGACCATATACATCATATAGTTCTCTAGAAATCAGTATTGCCAATAAGGACATATATATAAGACCTTGTATGACATCGTGTTCTCTCACAAGATGCAACAAGGGGTGTGTGAGGTGTATTAGAGAAATAGAAGCGGTCACTTTCGTACACATCCCTTAATACAGGACCTTATATTATGTTATATTGTGTGTTTGGGTAGAACTATAACTTAAATGATATCTTAAATAAAGTACTATATTATTCAAATCCATCCAAGACATAAGCAATATGCTATGAAAATAGTGCTAAAAAATGCATATCTAGCATACATCAATATGTTTGTATGATATCATAAGAGTTTAATATAGACGAAATTTATAGTAGGCATGGTAGACTAATCTCAACATGATAGGCCTATAAAAATGAATACTAGTAGGTCAAAGATGTTCTCGATAGAGACATTCTGATGCTCTTAAGTTTAAGGGTGATAAATATATAAGAGAATCACTAGTTGTGCTTAATGAAGGTGGTTATAAGAACTTACCTTGGATCATCTCTTTTATAGTCAATCCCTCTTTGTAGTTAGTTAGATTGTAATTTTTCTTGATAGAGTTGAATCCAACCTCTACTAAATAGCTTAGTTAGTATTTGATTAAAACTTTACCTTCTTATATGGTTAAATCATACCTTAATTAGATATACTATTACTAGTTAACCTCTTATGTAAGCATAAAGTATGAAGACCTATAAAAAATTGGTAGGCTTATTGGCCCTAATCTATACACTTATTAGGGGTCTCTAATTTTCCTCCCATTTTCTTGTCGAAACTTGGGTTCTTGAGAATAAAGCTTCCAATACTTAGATTTGTAGTTATGGTAGCTTAATCAAAGTACCCTTCAAATCACTCCAAAAGCTCTCATTATTAGTAAATAATTAAAACTACAAGTATGTAAAAAGTAGGTAAAGCATATCCAATAATGCTTCTTGAACGTTAATGATAAATTCTAACATGCTTATTGCAGACAGACATATAAGTCAAAAAAAGCAATCACCTAAGTATATCTACTTTTGACATATTGATAAGTAGAAATTATAAAATATTTTATACCCCTATGTTATATTATTTACATAACACAATTAGGTTAATTTATTGCATTAACACATTTAGGGTAAATTATTGCATTTTCTTATTAATTATTTAAGATATTTAATTTTATATTTTATTTCTAAATATATAGTATTAAGTATTTTCTCATAAGTTTGATGGATTTGAAATAAAGAAACAACTCAATAAACAACTCAAAAATAGCCTAAAACTAGCCCATTTCATTGGCAGAAATAAGCTGGATAAAATGCCAAAATAGTAGCAATACTTAGCAGCTAGAGAAAAAAAACTAGCAAAATGAAACAGCTAGAGAAACTACATAGTAGAAGAAGCAGCCAAAACGCAACACAATAGACAGTAGTAGAAAAACACGCCAATAGTAGAAATGCCCCACCTAACCTCTCCATCTCAAAAACCCGATGATATATATATCAAATATCTTCAAAATGAAGAGATAAGAAGGAAATTTGGGAGATTTCAATAATGATTGATAGTTGGGATGATTTTTGTGATCCTATAAAAATGCAGCAACTTGGGAGAAGAAAGCAACAAGCAGTCATGTGAAAAAAGGGAAATGTGAGGTTTGGCACCTTCCAAAGCTGGTTGAAGATAGGAATTGTTGAAGGATGTTTGGGGGTGAAAAGGAGCTAATTTCCACTTGTTTTGAGCTGCTTCAAGGTAAATGGTAGAAATTCTCAAATCTTTAAAGGGCTGGGGTGAGGTATGTGAAGTGGAGCAAGCCAAATGAGTTTCCTAAACCCTTATTCCCCTTGTTTTTGATTTACTATGCCTGAGTTATGATTAATTGTTAACTTTTGAGTTTAGATATGCAATCTTGAGTATTTAGGATGTCATTTTTCTATATCAATTCAAGCTAATGCGAGATGATTTAACAATATGCAATTTCTATAATTTTTATTGTTTTTATTCATGTTCTTATTTGTTTGGATAAATTCTTGATCATTTGAATATACTATGTATAATTAGTGATTCATTTATGGGCTAGAATTTGGATGTTCGTTGGACAAATTTTTGTTGTTAAATGCATTTTCTTGTGCTTAACATGTTTTGATGTTAAAATTGAGCTGGTTTGATTTCTAGGAGTGAAAAAGAACAAGTAGAAACTAACTAGTTAGTTATCTACAATCAACTTGTTAAATTTCTCAGATTAGATATATCGAAATTGCATGACTAAACTAAAATTTAAAATATGATTGTTCATTTATGAATATTATATTAGTTTATGTTTTATTTCTTTGATTTCTAGACTCGATTTGAATGGCAACCCCCCTTTGTTTATATGTATTGGATTAGCTAAATTCATAGGTTTTATGATTATGATTGTTTTGGTTTTGAATTTTTCCAAAATTCAGCTCATTGATAAAGTTAAACTTATATATGACGATAACTGGATGAACATGGATAGTTTAACTAAAATTCTTTTGAAGCATGATTACAGGTGTTATATTTAACATAGTCAAAGTGGGATTATTAATCCTAAGTTTTCAATTGGAGTGGCGCTTTTAATAAGTGATTAGATGTTCATTTCTACATAACTTTCAGCTGATTAAAGTGAAACTTGCAACTTAACTTCTTGTCAATAACTTGGATTACTTTCATTAAGGTTTAAAATTGAACATAATGATTGATTCATAACAAAATGAAGAACTTAAATAAAGAACGATGACTTTTATAAATGTTGTCAAAGTTGCAAAGAATATTTCAAATTGTTGTTAAGATGTGTTTTAAGTTTAGTATATCAAATTAAATGTTTAAATACATACTTCTTGTTTTATCTATGATTTGGTTTTCCTATACATTACTTAAGTTGTAAACTATCTAACCAAATTGGATTTAGTTTGGAAGTAATTTAGAGACCGTAACTTTTGTTAGTTTTCATGTTTTTCTTTATTCCAAGTTTTAAGATTACACGTATGACATAACGGAATTCGCTAGCATTTAAATGGTGAATTAATAATTTAAGTGTTGATTAAATTAGATCGTAATTTCTTATTCTTAAGGAAAATTCATATTTTATGCTTTATGATTAATGCTAGTTATTTTGAGTTCTATGTTGATTTTTATTGAGTTATAAAAGAATTTATCAGCTTTTTAAATATTATTTGAATGATTTTTTAAAACGTGTCATACGTTCATTTTGTTAAGTTTTGATGTTGTATCTTACTAATGTGAGTAAAGAGGACATTACATAAGTGTTGATGATGTTTATATTTTGCTATAGAACTCCTTTTGTATGAAATGAATTATTAGGATGTAATTGTCTCTTTTAAAAAATAAAAATATATTGATTCGTTGGAACATATTTTTAATTAGAAGTACTATAATAAATAAACTAAATTATTAAATTAACTTTCTTCTTGGGATCAACCCTTATTTTTCATATGCTAATTTATTTGATAAATTGAAAGCAAAATGAGGATTTAATTTGTATATGCCTATCAACATGTTTCAAATTTTAGCGTCATTACCAGGGAAGGTTTCATTTACCTTGTTTATTTATTTATTTTTGAATCATAACTAACAATTCTTTTGTTTTTGAAAAAAGGTAAAGAAGAGAGAAGGTGATTTTTATCAAATTAAGAGATCAAAAGGAAATTGAAGTACAAATTAAATTGGAAAAGGAAGATAAAGGGATAAAACTGGTCGCAACTACCTTGAAGCAACTTTCAAAATCAAACTTAGCAGAGCAACCTTTATCCATTGTTTTCCCAGTCTTAGAAAGACCCTTGAAACTGAATTTAAGTTTCTTAAATTTATAGCCTAAATTTTATGGATTTGTAGGTGAGGATACTCATAGGCATTTAAAAGAATATTTGGTTGTTCGTTCTACTATGAGACCTGAAGGAATGGATGAAAAACAAGTGAAATTATGTGCTTTTCCATTTTCATTGCATGATTTGCTAAAGATTGGTTATATATTTGCCTCCTAAATCTATAAATACATAGATGGAATTGCATCGATCTTTTCTAGAAATTTTTTTCTTGCTAGTAAAATAGGATTAATTACAAAAGAAATATATGGAATTAGACAAAACATGAATGAGTTACTATATGCATATTGGGAAAGATTTAAAAATCGTGTGTTAGTTTCCCCAATTATGAGATTAGTGACCAATTATTAATACAATATTTCTATTATACGTTAGTTTTTCTAGCTGGTTTTTATACGTTAGATATGGGAGAAATTTATGATCCATCAAAGGAAGTATCGCTCCTATTAGGAAGACCCTTTCTTAAAATAGAAAGAACACAGATAAATGTCCATAAAGGTGACCCTACTATGGAATTCAACAGAGAGGTTATCAGGTTTAACATTTTTTATGCTATGCGGTACCCCAATAACATCAATTATTTATGTTTATTTATGCTTTTTTGACACTGTGGATATTATTGATAAGATTGTACATATGTTATTTGAGTCTAACAAGAGCATAGGTGATGACATGGAACAATTAAAAGGAATTAAGATCATAGAGGAAGCAATACAAACATATTTATGTGTTACCATGTCATTAGGACTTTGGCATCCTAAGCATACTCACTCTAACTTAATTACTTATTCAAATATTGGTTATGTCGGTAGTCTTTTAGATAGAAAGAGTATATTCGATAATTGTCAATTCCTAGGTAATGTATTAGTCTTATGGTTTAGTAAGAAACAAAATTAAATTGCTTTATCAATCACAAAAGGAAAATACATGGCAGCTAGTAATTGTTATGTGTAAATCCCATATCTTAGACAACAACTTAAAAACTATAGAAAGGACCTTATGCAACACTCTAAAATTAAGTTTGTAGAGATTAAATACTATTTTATTAAAGATTATGTGCAAAATGGGGATAGTGAGTCAAAATTCATGGATACATAATATTAATTAATCGAAATTTTTACAAAAACATACAACTAAGGATAGATTTTGCACAATTAGAAAAGAATTGAGGATGATTGATGGAAACTAAGTTTAATAAGTGACTTTGTTAAAGTTTTTTATTTAAGTTGACTGATATTTTCATGATTTATTATATGGGTTAATATTTTAATTTGAGTTTTAAGGATAAATGTTAAAGGTACTTGGATATATTGTTTGGATAATATCTTAGCGTGGTCGATCAATATCCTAAAAGTCCACCCTCATTCTTTCTAGTATGTTTGGTAAATTTTTCGTTGCTTGTTGGGTTGACTAAATAGTCATATTGGTTAACCAATGTTCTCTTATGGTAAAACAATATTCCCTATATGAGAATGTTTTCCTTCTATTGAGTATGCTAACAGAGTAGTCAATTGATCGAAGGTGTCGAATCTTACAATTTATAGCCTTCAATTACCACAAGAGCATAGGTCGCGAATTATGGCAAGTGAAGCACCGATCCCACGAGGAGGGTGAACTAATCTAATCCTAGATTATCTAAGGCTAGAAAATTAATAAAATGAAAACAAAATAAAAAATAAAAATTCACATAAAAGTAAATACGGGAATTTGATTAGTAGGAATTTAATTTGGAAAATTAAGACACAAATAAGGGAAATTGAACAACACACAAGTCACAATGAAAATCACTCAAGAGAAATTACTAAGTTATGAGAGAGGGGATTTTCCTATCATTAATGCTAATCTAGTCATTTATGCGTTAACAAGGTGTCGGTTCTAGACTATTGTAGAGTTGATTACTATCTCTCAAGTTATAACTATTAAACTCTAAATCATAATCCTAATTGAATTATGGAAATTGCAATATCTTAATTAAAAAAAAGACCCACAACCTTAATTAGATCTTAAGCCCTCTAATAAACTACTAGGTCCCACACGGGATCTCTCTTCGCACAATAATTGATATGATTAATAACGTGGTCTATTGAATTGCTTAACTCTCATTAAACCAATCCAATCATTTTTCTCTAGTTCACCCTCTTGGTTTATTACTGAAATATGAAAGTAACGCAATTAATCATGACACCCAATCAATAAAACACAAAAACAAAAATATTAACATTAAACCCAGGTAAAATCCCAATGGAAGAGTTAGAACATCATCAACAATCCAAAATCCATCATCATACAATCCATTTCAATCTTATACATTGAATGAACAAAAATGAAAATGGAAAGGAGAAGAACTTGGATCAGAAAATCCGAAAGGCAGCAGCATCCGGAGACCTACTTATCCAAGAAGTCAATAGCGTTAGAAGACCTGCTTCTTCTCCTTGTCTTCCTCTTCTTCTTCTCACTCTCTCTTGTTTCTCTCTCTTTTTGAAGCTTTCCAATTGTGGCAAAAAAAATGAAGCTCCCTTTTAAGGTTACATTATGTTCCTTTTATAATCTTTTCCGATTAGGGCTTTTTTGTGGTGTGAAAACCTAAAAAGTCCCTCAAAAACTTTAAACTGGAAGTATAGATTTTGGCCTTCTACCACAATCGTGGCACCTCTATCATCCTTCTATCGCAATCATGGCCTGTTGGTTATGATCGTGGCCTTAGGTTAACTCCCGGGTTTTCTCTTAATCTTTTTATCCACTCTTTGCCCTGAAATACTAGCAAACACATCAAGGCACTTCAAAAGTATAAAATTGAAGCTCAAAAGAATGCTCTAACCCATAAAACACTTAAAATACAAATATCTACTAACTAACACAATTCTAACCTAACACGCATTAAACAATCAAATTAACAACTAAATACAAACTAAACTACCCACAAAAACATGATGCAATCTACAACTATCAACATCCCCACACTTAAGCATTTGCTTGTCCTCAAGCAATTAAAACAACAAAACAAAACGGCAAAGCAAAACAAGTAAAACACATTATACACATAAATAAAATAATGAGGCAATGACATCAAACTTTACGAAACGAATTTAACTTCAAACACTATCCCTCAAGTTGTTCTAACTTATTAATATGTGAAATCCACGTCTAAGTACCTTGGACTAAATATACAATTAATCCAAACTTTAATGTTAAGTTTATTCACCCCTATCACTTGCGCACAAACATTGATAATCATTTGATCAATAAAAAATGTAACTCTTCCTAAGTTTTCATGAAAATTTAAACTTTAAACAAAGATCGATAGGCTTATTTAACAAAACACTATTTTGTTGATTTTGATTGACATGAATCTAGGCTTTTACATAAAAGTAAACATTTATGATGAATGTTGATCTAGTTACTCAACTAGGTTGTGTTTTTATTAAGCGGCTTGATTTGAATGTCATTATATCCTTTTGACGTGAAAGCACACATTTCTGATGCATGTCAATCAGGTCACTTAGCAACATCATATTCTCAATTGGCTACTAGCTTTATTCATAACCTGAAAGCTAGCGAAATAATTAACTGCTTATGATTTACATATATTTTTAATTTTTATTTTAATTGTTACCTACCTCATTTCTTTAGCTAGTAATTCTCGTGAAAAGGTACTAGTGATGCTACTTATTCAATTGGCCTAAAATTATCAATGAATGTGATAAATTCCTAGGGTGAATAAACTAACATCGTATCCTAATTAACCTGCATATTTAGTCAAAGTAACTTAGGTCACAAATTTCATAAGCTAATAAATCTTTGCAACCTAAAAGACTATGCTTAAAGTTAAATTTCGTTAAGCCTACCTATTGACACATTGACACAAATCACATCATGCAAACCTAAACAAAAATAGAGCTACCAGAAGTTTACCTATATAGTCATCAATTAAAGTACCTTTATATCTTAGTTTATAAGAAGTAGTAGCATCCACTATAGGCTCGTAATAATAAGACTGAGCATCATTGAATGATACACCTGCATCATACCATCATCTAGCCATTATTATATCCACATTATGAGCTGCTTTTTTAGATTGTAAGGAATTATAAATTGAAGGCTGAGCTCTAAGAGTTGTTCGTGATGTAAAAAAGATAAACACATATCTTCTTATTTTTCTCACATTAGGTGCAACAACCCCTTCTTGCTGGGAAGGAATACCACCTTTAATGTCCCCAATATCATCTTGACCACTGCAAAAAAAACTTCCACTACTAATTTCATAATTTAATTTTTCCTTCTATCTTTCTCATGTTAACATCCTTCAAGTAAAGTTTTCGTTTTTCATTTCACATTATAACTAACTTTCTTATAAGGCTCCATATCATGGACCCTAACTAAATTATTTTTTAATATGGTGATTCCCCCACCTTTGATATGTTTATTGCAATATAATAAAACAGTATGACTCTTCATTATAGAAACTAATCTAGCAAAAGCCCAAGCTAGATTACTGAATCTTCCTAAAATTGAAGAGGCTAAATTACTAGGAGTACTTGAACTTTCCTCCATTTATCTATATAAATAAATAAATAAATATGTCAAAGTTAAATTAATAACTTCATATTAAAAATAAAAGTTTTGTATATAACATCATAACATAACAAATTCAATAGTATATAACTATAAAGCATCATTAAATCTTTCTTTTGGTTGCAAAAAAGACTTTATTGTACATAATAAAAAGCATTTTCACATTATGTTAGGTAATTAGTATACTCTCATAAATCAAGGCACATCTTAAAAGTCATTTTAATATAATCATAAAGAAATCTAATTACCTTAGGTTAAATATAATCAATGAGAAATTAAATTACCCAAAGTCTCTCTTTTCAATTCCCATAAACTATTTTTTATTATGTATTTAACTATCCATAAGATAGGAAAATGAATGTGCATTTATATAAGTTCGCTATCATGTTAGAAATAGACCTTTCCAAATTTTAATTTTGTGAATTTGTAATGTTATTGTCTAATGATAATAATATAGGAATATAAACATTTTATTTTTTAAACTTAGTTGCATATACTAAATACTCCTTAATAAAATAATAATTCAAAGAACTCAAATTTCATCTCATTTTTATGATTATTCAGATAAAAATAACCTAAAAAATCAAATTAGTAGCACTTCATCTTCATCTTTATGAAGCCATTCACAAAAGTAATCATTAATAATGCACATAAATTTAGTAACACAACGGTATTCCCTAACATAATCAGGTTAATATAACATAAAACAATATTCCCTTACAAAACAAGTTAAAGTATTACTTGAATTAGACAATTTATACTTGTATAATTATATTATATCGTTTACAAAAGGCATAAGCAACCTAGCTCAAAGTACCTAACACCAAGTCACCAACATAAACTTACAAATCAACGCAAATCCCAACAATGAGAGAAGATGATGGAGTAACATCATGCAACAGAGGAGGAGCAATCCAAAGGCGCAAATCTACAAAAGGTCACTTACAAAGGCCAAACAGTGTAAAGCAAGTGTTAGATGGTGATGGAGAACCAAAAGGCGATGATAGGGAAAGTAGAGTACAACTAAGCAAAGAATAGGGAGAGTAGAAGAGTGAAAGTGAGAGTCAGAAGGTAACAATAGTAGAGTAGAGAAGAGGGAGGTTGTGAGAGGTAGGTTAGGTGGTCAAGGTGGAGGTAGTGATTTAGGTTTTTTTGTAATTAAGTCCTTAAAAATTTGCAATTTAATATTTCACTGGTATTGTTGGTACCAATCAGTACCATAATGACTAGTATTTGAAACTGGCATGGTATCAATGTATTTTGTATCGTTTTTTAACTGGTACTAACTGGTAGGATACAAAATTTGTTTCCCTATTATGAATACTAGAAGGCCTGGGTATTCTTGACAAAAACACTCCAACACTAACAAAGTGTTTAGTTCACCTATATAAATATATAAGGAATGAAATGATGATTCTTTATGAATATAATAGATGAGAAATATATAGAATACGTATTATTTAGTTTCGTCTATTCCTAAGAATTTCTAATGAAGATGTAATGCCAATGTTTGGTTTGAAAACAGAACTTTGGAATGACAACAGAATAACTAATAAAAAGACCAAAATATCTATAATTGATGATATTACTCAATGGCCAACTTAATTCTAATTTCCAATTTGAAAAATATTCTCTTCCTTTTACCCTCAAAATTTAATAGTAGCCAAATAGTGCCTTATGATAACTAGTCAGTAAAGTAAGTTGAAGAGAAAGAGAGAAAGCCACCTCCTCGAAGCAGTCGAGCCATTCCTTCCTTAATATAACAAAGACTATAGGCTCTCTCACGTCTTCCTCATCGTCATCAATCCTCAACGCCTTCTTTAAATCCTTAACTTCTTCAACGACAATTCTCATATGCCCATTTTTAACTACATCTTACACTCCTCTAAGCCTATGGATAATTCCAACAATTACCCACAACAATCTAAGCAATTCCCTCTTTACTCTCACCCCCTCATTTTCCCACTCATCTTAGTCAAATATCCCTAATCTCAACATCGATGGGAGCATCGAAAATTGAGTAAAGAAGACCAGAAATGGTGTGGTCAATGTGGTCGGCCTGAGAAATGACTGTTAGGAATTTTAGACCCCTAAGCCCACACCCAAGGATATTTAATAAACAAAAATATCAGAAAATAATAACACAAGAGAATTTACGTGGAAACTCCCAAACCGGAGAAAAACCACGGGCAACAA
>JAOSBP010000007.1:9889389-9907599 GCA_027563825.1 Erythroxylum mucronatum | reverse complement strand
CGGTAAGGACACCATCCTTGTTATTGTAGATCGGCTCAGTAAGACAGCACATTTTATAGCTTTGGCACATCCTTTTATAGCCAAGGTAGTGGCTGAACGATTTGTAGACTGTGTGGTGAAACTACATGGGATGCCAAGATCGATCATCAGTGATCGAGATCCGATATTCATTAGCCACTTTTGGAGTGAGTTCTTCAAGTTGTCTGGTACTCAGTTAAAGATAAGTTCTTCACATCATCCCCAGACTGATGGCCAATCAGAGGTTGTCAACCGATGTGTTGAGCAATATCTTCGGTGTTTTGTTCATCAACAACCACAAAAATGGAGCACCTTCCTTCATTGGGCTGAGTTTTGGTATAATACGACTTATCATTCTTCCATCGGCATGACACCCTTCCAAGCTCTATATGGACGCTTGCCACCATCCATTCCCTATTATCATGAAGGCATGACGTCGATCAATGAAGTTGATAGGCAGCTTATCACAAGAAATGAGGTACTTCAACAACTCAAAGCCCATTTACATACAGCTAATAATCGCATGCAGCAATTAGCTAATTCTCGTCATAAGTAGAATTCTTTTATCAGCTTTGATTGGGACCTATTAGGCTAAGAACCCCAATTATTTGAAAGGGATATTTTCAGGGTCTATGGATGGAGGTACTTGCTTATGTTTACTAGTTATGTTCTGTTAAAGCTTGTGTAATGTTATAGTCAAGTAATGCACTTAAGGAGATACTCTTTTAGCTATTTACTTTCTGATAACTTTGTGAAATTACAGATATCCGTCTCTGGGATATGGCATCCAGGTAATATTATGATCTGCTTTCTTGTACTTTAGGATTTGAGTTTTCTCATCCAATATTTTATTCATGTGCATGCCTTTGAAGTATCATTTGATGGGAAAAGATAGTTGACAGTGATCTGTTGTTTGTGTGTGCTGGATGCCTGGATCTTTGGTGTTTTTTGATTTTTGTTATGAACTGAAAAATAAAATGTAGTCCGTTTATCAACTACGTTAACCTAGACAGTAGTAGAGCTGAACGTCCCTTAATTCTGTATTTACTAAGGTGAGTTGTTTTTGATGTGGCTGTATATCTGTACTTCCTGTATTTTAAAGGAGACAATTCCCAAAAGATCTTGATACGGAGTTCACTGGCTAAATGTCATAAAAGTTGGATCAATATCCTTGTATCATAGATAATTAAAAGATATTTTTTCCTGGGTGCTCTTGTAAATGATGTTTACATAAATTACTATAAACAGACGAACAGTTTGTCGGTTTCCGGGTCATCAAGGTGCTATTCGTGGCTTGACAGTATCTACAGATGGGAGAACTCTAGTATCTTGTGGAACTGATTGCACGTAAGGCACATTATCTTTGGAATCTAGTTTGCAAAACTGAAAATTATTGTACTTTCCAACTACAATAAAATTTATTAATCCCACACATATTATCTTGTAATCTGGAAACCGTTTGTTCAGTGTCAGGCTTTGGGATGTTCCGGTTGCTACTCTTATGGAATCTGATGGCTCTGATCGTTCAGTGAGATCTTAAGTTCTATATTAGAAATTTTTCTTCCTGATGGCTCTGCGTAGAAGTATAACAAATTCATCTTTTTGTTTTCAGCCACAAGCAGTTTATGCCGGGAAGAATTCATTTTGGTAAAAATACTAAACTATTTGGAAATGTTGTGATTTCTTCTATTTGGTATGCATACTTTGAGGCTGTTTGGATTTGTTTTTCTCTGTTACAGTTTTTGGTTTTAGTTTCCCAATTTTATTTTTTTACTTAAAAACAAAATCTGTTTACTTATTAGTATCAATGTAATTACACTCATTACTGACAATAGTAAAATGTTAAACAAGGTTGGAGAGATTAATTTTATGAATTAATTTTGTAATTAAATTTATTTTAATTTTCTTATATAATTATTTTTAAAATATTAATATTAAATTCTCATTTTTATTTAAAATGAATAATTAAAAAATAAGAAATTTATAAAAAATTTATTTATAATCTAATATATATTTATTAGTACATAATGAATTTTATTATGTATAATTTAATATTTAAATTTAATATATTTTATTTAATAAATAATTACTTTTAAAAATTTATCAAATTTAATTTTCAAAATAATACTCTTTAAACTTTTAAATTGATTATAAAATAATATATAATTATACTTATAATAGTAATTAAAATAATTATTAGATAATGTTTATTTAGCTAATAACAAAATCAGATTATAAAAAGACAAAAATAATTTTTTATAATTTTAATAAGTTATGAAATTAGAAAGAAATTGAAACCAAAAATTCAAGTAAACAAAATTTTTTTAACCTAATTTGAAAATAAAAATAGAAAACCGAAAATAGAAGCGGAGCCAAACAAGCCTTGTATTTGGGTTTCTTCTGTTTATTCGTAATCTGACTTGCTACTTTCAGGAATGTTGATCACCAGTGGGAAGGTGATCTTTTTGCCACAGCTGGTGCCCAAGTAGATATTTGGAATCATAACAGGTTTCAATCTCATTCAGTTTCAATTTTCCATTCGGCATACAAGTTCAATTGTATCTAAGTTCTCCCTGTCCTAACAAGGTCTCAGCCAGTCAATAGTTTTGCATGGGGGACGGACACAGTAATATCTGTTAGATTTAATCCTGGAGAACCAAATCTCTTAGCAGCGTCAGCAAGGTACACATATTTTAATGGATTGATTTTCTAACTCCACCTGTTGTATGCTGTTGTTTCCAATAGGTGAAATCTCAGTAATTTGTTTCTGTGCCTTACAGTTAGGCATCAGCCCTCAGGAAACTAGGTGAATTTGGATTCTGAGCTTAGTTGCATATATGATTTCACCTACCAATGATGTAGTTAGAACTTAGCAACAGTAGTAAGGACGTGTGCTTTATTATTTTTCTTTTTGACTAGATACCTTAGGTTTTGGACTGAGGATAATATCTTGTAGTGTTCACAATTTAATTCTGAATTTCCTGTCTTTTTACTGCACATGTAATTGCTTTCAAATAACCAATTTTTTTGTATGTGAAGTCAAAAAGCTCTATCATCTTTGGTTTTCATAGATTGTTGTGTTATACAAGAGAATTAATGTGATGCTTCATGATTTATGCATTGTATAATCTGTATGTTAAGTTTGAGGTCACACGTAAGAAACTGTAATTGTCTCTGAAACTAGTGGTTTCCTTTCCACAGTGATCGCAGCATAATCCTGTATGACTTACGCTTGCAGTCTCCAGCGAGGAAAGTTATTATGAGGGTAATTTGAAACTCTACTTGAAACCTAAATTGCACTTTTAACTTTGTTGAGCTGCATTGCTTTTTCCTTAGGCAGCTGGTGAATTAACTTTTTATTGGTCATGGTGTTGGCTCTTGGTTAGGAAACATGTAAACCGATTACTCTAATGCACCTAATTCTGACCGAGCAAGAATATTCATAAGGTCATCATAGTGAACAATAGTCTGGGTCTACCCTTCTTACAGGGTCTGGGATGTGTTTGAGTGTACACAGCCTTGCAAATACATTCATGGTACTTTTTCTATGATTTGAGACCTTGAATACTGTTGACAATGGATGATCGCTTTATAATTAGACCAAGTTTCATAGTTTAAAAGGCCCTCATATGCCACTGTTGAATTGATGAAGTGAATAATTTAAATGTTAGTATCAACTGTACAACTTTCAGATAAAAAGTGTGAACTAACTCCTGATGTCAATTCTAAAGTTGTTTCCTCTCACAAGACTTAGCTGGCTTCTCGTCCATGAAATGACTATAAAATTAAATCAAAGATGCAAGTGCCACGATGTTGAATTAATGGGACTCAATTAGAGCAATTACCCTTTTTACATGGCTTTGGGGGAGTCTATGAATCTGGAATTACATGGACTTTGTGACTCGGCATAATGTATCTGATAAAGGTATAGAGAAGCCTGTGAGTCTGTAATAAATGGAATCTGTCACACGACATAACTGCATTCCAACTTCTTATCAATTTCTTGAAGCATGTCGTACATATTCTTCTTCCATTGGAAGTTCATATTATTGTTTTCTCTGACAGATTTGAATGGTATTGCTTGTTGCAGACAAAAACCAATTCTATATGTTGGAATCCGATGGAACCTATGAACTTCACTGCTGTAAGAACTTTGATTAAACACACTTCACTTGTCATGAACAGCCATATAATTGATTTTTTATTCTTTCTTTCCCTATTATGATTTTTTGAAATTGGAAGTATGATTTTATGATTGAAGTTTAGTTGAACATCCTTAAATCACGAGCTTATGGTTCAAAACATTACTTGCGGGATGAATTTGCAATCAAGAAACTATTAATACTAATACTATGACATAGGGATCAAGTTTTATCTCCTTCATATGATCCTAATAGGGTGAAGGAGGA
The DNA here is from genome assembly GCA_027563825.1 of Erythroxylum mucronatum. Lineage (NCBI taxonomy): Eukaryota > Viridiplantae > Streptophyta > Magnoliopsida > Malpighiales > Erythroxylaceae > Erythroxylum > Erythroxylum mucronatum. Next base: position 9,903,172 of record JAOSBP010000007.1, on the reverse strand, counting down.
GGGTTTCATGTCAATCCAGTTTACTTATTATACTACTACTTTGACATAGGGATCAAGTTATATCTCCTTCATATGATCTTAATAAGGTGGAGGAGGGTTTCATGTCTCCAGCTTACTTATTATGTCAACAATGCTGCAGGCCAATGAGGATTGCAATTGCTATAGTTATGATGCTAGGAAATTGGACGAAGCCAAGTGTGTACACAAAGATCATGTTTCTGCAGTGTAAGATGGCTGATGTGCAACATTCAGACCCTACACTTATGTTAATGGAATTTTCCCATTTTAACCATCTGTCTGGAAATTATATTAGTGACATTTTTCCTTTCTAGGATGGATATTGACTACTCACCAACTGGTCGGGAATTCGTGACGGGATCTTATGATAGAACAGTGAGTGTCCAAAGCTGTTGCTTACTCACCTGTTTTGTTTCTTATTAAAATGAGTTTTAACTTCTTAAAAAATCATTTCTGCAGGTTAGAATTTTCCAATATAATGGTGGTCACAGCCGGGAAATCTATCATACTAAGAGAATGCAAAGGTGTGATTGGTTTTGTGCTTAGACGGAACAACTTCTGTATTCTGCCTCATTTATATTGATTGAATATGGCATTTAAAGTCATTTCAAGTACCTTGTTTTGGTAACTAGCATTTTAATCTGATTCGTGTGTAAACCTTTAACTAGGGATGGCACCCCGTCAATTTTTTTAAAATAAAAAATATAGAACTCATTTTTTTAATTAGGTCCAGGTCTGGGTTACACAAGCCTAAGCCTACCTGAGACCCAACTGTTTTAAATAACACGATGTTGTTCTACTTAGAATAATTAGACCTCGAGTCAATTTGGGCCTGGGCCTGGGCCTGGCCCATTGACTGGTCCATTAAAAACAACTAAATTTAGGCCCATGGATTAGGAATTGCCATGAACTTACAATATGAGGACCTTTATCTAACCTGAAACACTTGATTTGCCCATGGTTCGAATTATCTTCATAATAGTAATCTTTTCTTTTGACTTAATTGTATGCCTTTGCAGGGTATTCTGTGTCAAATTCAGCTGTGATGCAAGTTACGTTATTTCAGGCAGCGATGATACCAACCTTAGACTGTGGAAGGCTAAAGCCTCGGAGCAGTTGGGAGTTGTAAGACTCTTGTTCTCTTTGTTAATGGATTTTTCCCATTTCAATTGTGCTCATGTTCCAATATAATCATGACCTTCAAGTGATTATAAACAGCTTTACTTCACTTCTTCCGCTGTCATGGTAGCAAAAACTGCTATCGAGTAAAATATTCACATCGTGATCTACTTGGTCGTCCATACCATGGATCATTGAGATAGAATTTTGTAACGATTTCTTGAACTGACAAGAATTTTTGCAACGATTTCTTGAACTGACATGGCTGTATTTTATCATTTGCCTTGCAGCTTCTTCCTAGGGAAAAGAAAAGGCATGAATATCACGAGGCTATTAAGGGCCGCTATAAACACCTTCCTGAGGTCAAACGTATTGTTAGGTAAAGCGATTTTGGCTTTAGCTGTGTTATTTTACAAATATTGAACTGTTGGACCAATAGTCAGGCTTTGAGAGACTGCTAATAAATGATCAAGGACTATTGTTTTCTGTGGGTTTCAACATGTTTTTTGGGTTATTGCAGGCATAGGCACTTACCTAAACCTATATACAAAGCTGGCATCACCTTACGTGAGATGACTGAAGCTGAGAGGAGGAAGGAAGAAAGAAGAAAAGCGCACAGCGCTCCCGGAAGCATTGTGAAAGAACCATTGCGTAAAAGAAGGATCATCAAAGAAGTTGAGTGAGGAGATGCTATGTAAACTGCTGCCTTTGTCAGTCCCTGATTGGATGTTCTAAGCTAGATGGCACCAGTCACTCACCTGTTGTCGTAAAAGTTTTTCCAAGTTAGGCAGTCCCATTGAAGTTGGGATGGTGAAGAACACGACCCTTTCATAGTATAGATGCTTGGCTGGGTTCTTTGTAATCACATAATTTTTTTTTAAAGTGCATTTTAAATTCTAACATTTTCACTAATCTGAACGTTTTAGAATATACAAAATAAAATTTAAAAGATTTCATAAAGTAACGCGATAAACTTTACGAGTCGTGCGTCGTATTCATATTCAATTATGCAGGTTTATGTTCAAGTCACTCTCACCAAAGGTCATGGTAGATTTCATCCAATGCTTTTTGCTATAATGAATGCGAGTTTGGTGGAACCCTGTTGACATGATGAAACAGAAGAGAAGAACCCAGTTAAGATGAATAATTGATAGAAGTGTAGAAATCATAGCAAAGTAACAGGACATGGGCGTCCTTCAAGAAGTAGCAGACTTAAGCCCTGCTTAGATCTAAATCCCTCTGTTTTTGTATCACCTGACCCATTCAAAATTGGGGAAATTAGGGTTTAGTAAATTTAGGTTACTGAAATTATGGACCATATTATGTCAGATTAATTGTTTTCGTGACAGTGGGGTCTTAAAAAACGGAAATTCCAAATAAAAAAATTTTAATGGAGGAATTAATTTTTTTAAACTTGAGGGCTTTTTATATAGTCTTAGAATGTAAATATAATTATGATGTAATTTTATTTTAAATGAATCAAACAGATATACAAGTACTGCAACGCTAATTATTTTAAATAATTTTTATAGGATTGATACTGCCATTCAAAAATTTAAACTTTTGCGTTAGTTCTCTATGTTCAAATTTTATTTATAGAGACTAAGAGAAATATATTCTTTTTAATCTCATTTTTTTATAATAAACTAATTATTATTATCACTGATTGCAAAAATTGTATTTTAGTGTATAATTTTTCACAAACATTATCTTATTGTCATAAAAGTGATAAATTTAGACATAAAGATCTTTTTTCTAATTTGAACTTTGCCTTAATTAATTAAGACAATTAAAATAATTTAAAAGTAATATTAATTTCAAAAACATAATAATTAAGAGTTTTCTTAAATATTTTTGAAGAAAAATTTTATCTTTTGTTTAAAAACTATATAATGGTTAGAAAGAATATTCGACATGTAATTACTAATTCCACCAGATAGGTTAAAAACTCCAAAGTTAATGTTAATATATTAATTTTACAATAGGTTTATCTAATGAGGTTGGTAATTGAAGTTACAAGAAAATGTTTACTTTAGTAGGTGCTATTGTCACCCAACCACTTGTATTCATTTTATGATGTAATTAACATTAAAGTTATAGGGAATGAGACTCATAAATCAAACTAAACCACAGTCACCTGATTTTATTTTATTTGAAAAATGTCAACATAATGTTTTGGAGTAATTGATATCTGTATTTAGCTGAGCTTTACATTTATACAGGGGAAGATTACATTTGAATGTAATCGTATCTTATGAGGATCTTAAGGGATAAACCCGTATAACAACTAGAATAAGATCTCCAGGTAACTATCATTTATGTATGATTTATCCTTATCATGCCCCCTCAAGTTGTAAGGGGGTAGGGACCACATACAGCTTGTCACGTAGATGCTGAAACCTGGCCTTAGACAAATGTTTGGTAAGAATGTCTGCACTTTGATCAAAGGAGCAGACATAGTGTACCTGAAGTTCCTTTTGGTGGGCCTTGTATCGCACAAAATGAAAATCAACTTCAATGTGCTTAGTTCTGAAGTGAAAAATCAGATTGGAAGTCATGTAAGTGGCACTTAAGTTGTCAGACCAAATTTTTGGAATGGCTTGCGGACAACCTAATTGAAGGAGCAGAGTTTTGATTCATAGAGTTTCTAAACTGATAGTGGCAATTGCACGGTATTCAGCTTCCATTGATAAGCGGGAGACAGATCTTTGTTTTTTCACAGACTAGCTAACTATATTATTGCCTAAAAAGATATCAACCCTGTGGTTGATTTTCGATCATCAATAGATCGTCCCCAATCAACATCACAAAAACTGTTAATGTGCAATCCTAAAGCTTTGGAGAGAAAGATACCATAGTGAGATGTGGCCTGTAGGTAATGAAGAATTCGCTTAACAACAAACCAGTGGACAAAGGTTAGAGCATGCATAAATTGTGCTACACGATTGACATCAAAGGCAATCTCAAGGGGGGGGGGGGGTAGTGTAAAGGTCAAGTATTGTAAACCACCTACAATAGAATGATAGTGAAGTTGAGATGGGGTTCACCTAAATGAATGCTTAATCAGTCAGTGTTAGTAGCAGGTGTGGAGATGGGATTGCAGCTACCCATATTGGCCTTCACAAGTAGTTCTAGAATGTATTTATGTTGATGAAGAAAAAGACCATCCTTGGACCATTGTGCTTCAATTCCTATAAAGTAGTTTAAGGATCCAAGATTACGGATTGAAAAATATTGTTCAAGCTGGCCAATTAGATGCTAAATATATTGAGAGTCATTGCCTGTGATAAGAAGGTCGTCAACATAAATGAGGCAATAGATCCTCTGAGAGCGTTGTCGCCCAATGTATAGAGAGACATCAAATTTGGAACCAACAAAACCAAGTAGTAGGAACACATCAGTTAATTTTTTGAACCACATTTTGGGGGCTTGTTTAAGTCCATATAAAGACTTGCGTGATATACAGATTTGGTGCGGGTAGAGAGGATCAACGAAACCACTTAGTTGTTCCATATAAACTTCTTCAGTAAGATCCCCATGGAGGAAAGCATTGGAGACATCAAGTTGATCGATACACCATCCCGAATACACTGCAAGAGAAAGAACCACTCAAATCATAGTGGATTTAACCACTAGACTATACGTCTCACTGTAATCGACTCCTGGTCTTTGATGGAAGCCCTTTGTGACTAACCTTGCTTTAAAACGCTTAATAGAGCCATCTGGGTGTCGTTTGATCTTGAACACTCACTTAGAACCAATGATATTGTGATGGGGTTAAGGGGATACGAGTTGCTAAGTGCCATTAGCCAGCAAAGCATTGAACTCCTTTTCCATTGCTTCATGCCAAGCATGGTGTTTGACGGCCTCTATAAAGAAATTGGGCTCAAAGACGGAATGAAGGGCACTGCGAAAGGTTTTAGGTTTTAAGTTGCTTGCTTGTGCTCTTGTGATCACGGGGTGACTTTTGTTTAGGTTGTAGAGAACCAGTGAATCGAAAGAAGCCGGAGAGTCAACTAGAGAAACAATAGGTGCAGGGGAACTATACCGACTGAGATCAACAATGAGAGAGCACGCAGAGTCGCAGCATACTGGAGGAGAGCAAGAGTTGTCGATGTTTGGGGAAGAGGATGAGGGAGAAACCATGATAGTGGGGAGCACATTTGAGTGTGGCTTAGGGAAAGTGGCATTGGGCAGTGTTGGATGTGACAGAGAGGCAGAGATAGGTGGGGCTGATAGATGGACAGTGGGAGGTATTGTATTGGTGGCATGTCGAGGCTACAGTGCTGGTAAGGATAACACTGGTGGTGAAGAGGATATGACCTATGGATATGTGGCAGCTGCATCGTGATGTTGGACCTGTTGTGTCTCATCATTCAACATATTAAATGGAAATTTATGCTCGTCAAAAAGCACATCACGTGAGATATAAAGCTTGTTGGAAACTAAATGAAAGCATTTGCATTCTTTATGAATCCGACTATACCCAAAAAAAAAATACATGGACAAGACTATGGAGCAAGTTTATTTTTAGCATAAGGTCGTATCCAAGGGTATCAAATGCACCCAAAAATTTTAAGGTGACTAGAGTCAGACAAGTTGCCAAATAATTCTTCAAAAGGAGAGTTATTTTGAAGTAAAGGAGTAGGAAATCGATTAATTAAATAGATGGCTATATCAAAGGCAACACTCCAATAAGTATTAGGCATTTTGGCATAGTTTAAGAGACTTAAGCCGGTCTCGACAATATGGCAGTGTTTGTGTTCAGCACACCCATTTTGTTGGGGTGTATATGGACAAAAAAACTCCATAATGGATGCCATTATTAGATAAATATTTAGAGAGACTTTGATATTCTCCCCCTAGTCGGATTGAAAGGATTGAATAGAACTGTTAAAGAATTTTTCAACCAGAGAGCAAAATTTGATAAACACACTTAACAGCTCAGATTTATATTTAACAAAGTATACCCATGAGTACTTGCTGTAATGATCAAAAAATAAGACGTAATAGTTATACCCATCAAAGGAAGGCATCGGTGCAGGATCCCATAAATCAAAACAGATCAATTTAAGAGGGCGAGTGGCTTTATAAGATGTATTAGGAAAGGGCAAACGATGTATTTTGCTAAGAGCACATGCATGGTAAAAAGAACCAGGAGAAGAGCGAGAAAAAAGAAATATTATTATTATCCAAGAAGGTTTTAACAATCGAAAGCGAAGCATGTCCCAAGCGAGCATGCCAGACATTAAAGCTAGTCCTATTTGCATTTGTTGAATAATAATCAGGATGAACTAAGGGAAAATAATATAAACCATGACTACTCGGTTCTTTAAACATCACCTTCTTCGTTGTCAAGTCTTTGATGATGAAGTGATCAGCAAAAAATTCACAAAAATGTTGTTAGACTTAGTAAGGGAATTGAAAGAGAATAGATTATTAGAAGCTGAAGGTACACAACGAATATTACGAAATTTTAGAGTAGAATTATCAACAGAAAAATTAGAATGACCAATATGAGAAATAGGAAGAGAAGATCCATTACCAAGTGTAATTTCTTCAGGACCATGATATTTTGAATGAATATTCAGATTCGCCAACTGTGATGTTAATGATGAGTAGCACCAGTGCCCACAATCCAGGGTTGGGTGGAGGAGTTAGTAGTAGTGGCAAGATTGGAAGTGGGTTTGGACAAGGATCGTTGCTCTTTATTTAGCTTCGGAGAAGGACAAACTCTTGCAATATGACCAAAGCCTTTGCAGTTGTGATAGGTGAGTGCACTACTGTCTAAAGGCATCGAGATCGTATCAAATGAGGAGACGAAATACCTACCACGGCCACCACTGCCCCTTCCTTGACCTTGAAACTGGTGGTTTTGACGATGTGAGTAGTGGATAGCCGGTTGAATGATTTAGGCTCGAACTTCCATCGCCAATTGTCGTTCCTTAGAGAGAAGCAAACCATAAAGGTCATCAAATTGAATTGATTCCATTCATGCTTCCAGAGCATGAGTAAAAGGTCAGTATGTTTATCCAAGGCCAGCAAGAACATATTCAATAAGACCATCGCCTAAAATAGGATGTCCCAAGGCTGAAAGCTGATCTAAAATGCTTTTAGCTTTCTTAACGTAAGTTGGAATACTATCATTCTCCCGATGTAGCGAATGAAGTTGTAACTTCAAGCTCCGAATGTGATAACAAAATCTAGAAGAGTAAGCTGTAACTAGCTTATCCCAAGCTTCTTTGGTAGTTATTGCCCTATAACTTGTGGTAAGAGAGATTTGGAAACTAAAGCCACAATACAGCATAGGACTTATTGATCTCTTTGTTCCCATAGTGTAAACATAGGATTCAAAACATGGTTGTCTAGAAATTGCAGAGGAGGAAACTCACTACCATCAATATGACCAACTAAATGACTGTTGGACCCTGAACTTTTCTATTAAATGAGAAATTATTGGCGATTATTCATGTAAAAAGAAAAGGAGAATTCTTGAATTTGAAATGAAATAGAAAAGATGGTTTAGGTACAAGATGGGTTATATGTGATATGTTGGAAGTTAAAAGTTGGAAAATGTACTTGAAACATGTTCATTGAGTATGCTTTGGTGTTTTACTCATAAGTTTTGCTCTAGTCATCCAAATGAGATGATTCTTGATTTGGATTAACCTAGAGAGATAAGGCTACAAATTGCCCAATGAAATTGAGTTTCAATTCAGTTTCTAAGAATTTCAATTTTCGGATGGAAGTTGAGTACAGAATATTGCTTTAGTATAAGAACAGTTCAAAAATGTTTGTGGTATAACTTTTAGATTATGGATCCAAATTGAACAATTTTAGTGTCATTAGAAAATTGAGACAATGAGGAACATTTTTCTAGAAGGAAGTGCTATCAAATTCCTTCAATTACATGATTAGAAAAATGTCTTAATTTTTGAAAGGAGTTAAGCATGATTTAAATAATTTTGAGGTCTTACTAGATTAATTATTTTATTTTGAGTTAATTATTGTGTTAATGTTGGTTGGATTTTAAAATATGGTTTGGTTGACTTAAGTAGTAAGAGCATATATGTATGAGGGCTTTTTGGGAAGATCACTTAAGCCATTTAAGTTACAAAGCTTATATGTATGGGTAAAATGGACATTGTTCACTCATTATTGGCAAGATTGTAAATAAAAGGTGTGGTCTTATGTTTAAGAAGTGGGAAAAACGTGGATTTCAAGGGAGAAGAAGAGAAGAAACGAAATTTAGAGAGAAAGAGGGAGAGAGTGCCGATTTTGTGAGAAAGAAAGAAGGAAACTAGGGTTTCTTCATTTCTTGGGTTTTCAAGAGGGATTTTGAAGTTTATTCATGAAGGAAAAAGGAAGAGGAGGACAAGAGCTTCCATTAGAGCCAACAAACTCTTCATTTTGTAAAGGATCAAGGTAAGGTCATTTTTTGATTTGTTGAATGTTTTGAAAGGGTTTTGGTTCATGTAGCTTAAGAAATGTATGGGTTTAAGAATTCTAAGATCAATTTTTGTGAATATATCTTATGGGTTTCTCAATTGGAATGCCTATTAAATGGTAATTTTGCCTTTGATGAAGGAAATCAAGAGAGGCAAGAGGAGCAAGAGTAGAGGCTTTTTGAGCAATGTTTCAAGCATGGAAATTAAGGTGGGTTTCATGTTTATATTTGGATAACGAGCCATTACGTTTTCTTTTTAGTCAAGAGAATAAAATAATTTCTCAATTTCTTTATGATTGTGGCATTTGTTGCTTTTGAATGGGTTACAGAATTGCTATATGTTTTGTTGTATAAAATTTTGATGATGAATTGTGAACTGCTACATGAAAGGGTTTTTTGAAAAAATTGAATGTTCATGAAAAACAAGTAATGTTGCCATTTGGGCAATCTTTTTGCAAGTTATGATTACATGTTATGTGGGTTTGGTTTGGTCCGTTCTGTTCTGTCAAGTGCACTTGTATAAAGGCTTCTCTCGCCTGCCCGTTAGTGGCATGGAGCTCCTTCATGGACTGCCTTACGACTACTCAAAACCACTATGTGAGATTGTGTTAGTTCGTTCTGTTCACGACTACACAGGACCCTTATGGGAAATGTGTTAGTACGTTCTATTACGGACTACCCAAACTATTTTGATGTGCTTATGTGTTTATAATTTGCGAATAAGTTGAAAAATGCATAAATTGTGTTGTTTGTGATTTTGATTTCATGATAAGAATTTTGATAAACATGTGTTTTATGACTAAATAAGAATTTTCTATGATAAAGAACTTTTTGAACGGTTTTGCTTGTTATTTGTTATAAACTTGTTACCCACGGGTTTGTAAGCTCATCCCCATTTCCGTCCCATCTCAGGTGATGAGCAAGAAACAGAGTGAGAGCCAAGGCATTACTCCGCATTTGCATGTTTTGTTTTGTTTTAGAATAATTGATGTAAAACAAGGATTCAGATGTGTTTCGAGAATTATTGGGATTTGCATGCTTTGTATATTGGATTTTGATATTGATGATGTAATGTGGCTTGGAAATTCCATTGAATTTGGTAAAACTCTTATTTATGATGTCAATGAAATATGGATTTGTGTATAGATTTGAAATGTGAATTTGTGTACGGATGAGGTTGGGTTGAAATGATATATATATATTTGAAGAAGCTATCCATTTGAGTTGATGAATCTTAAACATGAATTATTATTATATATATAAGTGAGATACTATGGAAAAGAAAGATAGGAATGTTAAGAATTATGAGATATTGTTGAATATGAAGAATCAAATGAATTGAGGTTGAGAGTTGGATGAATTCCAATTGGTAGTTGAATGGTTATCCTCATGATATTCCAAGTTTGTATAGTGCAAAATTTCAAGTTTTTCTTGAGGGTAAAATATGTACTCTAATTTTCAAGGAAAAACTGTATCGATTTAGATTGAATTAGATAAAGTCGTCATTGTAGCTCGTCTTTATAGCTTTCCAACGATACAAAGTATGCGATTTTTGGGCATTGGAATTGAAAGATATGATTATTAGAAGTTTGGATGTTGCATAGGGTGGACTTTCAGGACAACTGTTTTGTTTCAAAATTTTGACCTTTATAGAGGCAGAATTTGTTTTTGGGTTCTTAATGGAAGTTGTAGATCTAGAAGTCTTCTTCAAAACAGTCTTTGAATGACTTTAATCCAATATTTGTATTGAAAGTTACACCCTTTTTACTAAAACAGGTTAGAGAAGAAAAGCAAGAAAGGAAAAGTTGCGGCCGCGACTTGATCGCGAAAGTCGCGATCGCGCAAATGCCCTAGCGCGACCTTGCGGCCGCGCACGCCCAGGTCGCTATCGTGCAAATGCACGATCGCAACCGTCCAAATGACCTGATTTTTGAAGCATTGAATTCTTAATACATTCCTCTATCTCTCCATGAAAATTTATGGATTTTGAGATTAATTTAAAAAAGATTAATTGAATCAAAGTAAGGGTATTGAAGAAGAGTATGAATTAGATATTTTGTTGAACATGCTTTAGTATTTTGAGCATATCTTGAGCTATGGAGCTCCAAATGAGATGGTTCTTATTTCAAAATAAACTAGAGACTAAGAGCTACAAATGTTCTGAAGAAGTCAAATTGAAATTATGGGTTCAAGATTTCCAAATTCTGTTATGAATTAGTATAAATGAGTTTGATTATGGTGAGTAATTTGTATGGGCACGCCATTGAACAAATATACACGCTCAAGTTAAGTTTGATGATATTTAAGCAGGTTGGATTTTGAAAACAAGCAAGATCCAACATAGGTGGTATCAGAGCAAGAGTTGGATTCCGAAAGCAATCGGGACCCAACAGTTATGGTATCAGAGCAAGAAGATAAATCTATGATTGTTAAAGAGATTACAAGGAACCACGCTCAAGTATTATGGTATTCAGAATAGTTGGAGTCCGGAAAAAAGTGGGGTCCAACATCTATAAAGATAGATTAAAGAGGATGTTTGGTTTATCTTAATCAACATACATAAACAAAGTGTTAAAAATGTTTAATATGGAGAACTTTAAGAGGGAATTCTTACCCATATCATATGAGATTTCTCTTTTAAAGAGTATTTATATAAGACGCTAGAAAAGAGAGATAAAATAGATTACTTTCTCTATGCTTCATTATTGGATCAATCATATATGTAATATTATGTATGAGATCAAATGGTTCTTATGCTTTTAGTAGAAAAAGTATATTTGATGCTAATTTTTAGTGATTGTCACTAGACAGTTATGAAAAACATCCTAAATTATTTTAGAAGAACTAGATCTTTTTTTCTTGGTCTATGAAGGAGTTTAAACTAAAATTTCAAGGTTATTTAAGGTTAGTTTTTATTCTAATTATGATTATAGCATAACATAGTTAGGGTATATAGTTACTCTAAATAGTGGTGTAATAAGTTAGAAGAGTTTACATTTTATTGTATGACATAAGAAAGGAAGCTATTTAGATAGAGAACTTCATCACCAAACTTGGAATGGTTGCTAACACTGTTAAGACAATAGTATCACACTGTGATAATGATGACATTATTACATAGGAAAAGAAACTAAAGTGTCACCAATAGTCCAATTATATATCTCAAATAGGATTAGAATATCCTAAGACAAGCATCATGACTTGTATGTGAATTGTGAACCTAAGTAACGTATGGTAGACTTTAATTTCAAATGGATGCTAATATACTTGATGACATTATTTTTAATAACTCTTTACACTTGGAGTGGAACTGATGTTTTTTATTATGTATTTTGAGAAATGATATTATTTTCAACCAATCTGAACTGATATTTTGAGAAATGAAATAATATTTTGGAATTTACATATGCATAATCGAGTCATGTATGATGCATGTATTTTTTCTCCTTTGGCTTAGAGCCATGGCAAGGTTTCACTTTATCGGTTGGACCGATGAATAAAGGCATGGTGCCTTACTTGATTTTTGTACTTAATTGTTGTACATGATTTTTATGATTGCTGAGGAAACGCTGGGCCAACCGTGTGCTGGGCACAACTGATTACGATTAAGCGACCCCTTTACCCTTGACGCTGGTACATGAAAGTCGAGTCACCATATCGATACCTTTCTACGGGACTTGTGGGTGATTCTACACCTAAGGTCTAGACACCAACAAGGTCATCACCTAGGGTCGTGACGCTCTTGTCGGCTGTAGTTCGGACTCACCACGGATGAAATTTGAGCCAACACCGACTATCGATGGGTATGCATATTAGTTTGGCCGACTAATGGTGTCATATATGATTGTTTTGACTTATCCTGATATTGAGTTTCTTATCGAGATTTGATGTATACATATGATGTTTTTATGCTTTTGCATACTGGAATTGTGGCCTGCGTTCACCGGATGAGTGAGCTAATAGGCTAGGCCTATATGGTTCCTAACCAATATGCATTGAGTGCTGTATGTTTATTTTATAAGATTATTCATATCGTCTTGGTGTGTATTGAATTCTATTCGTGATTTATGTTTTTCCTACTCGCTAAGTACCTAGTGTACTCACCCCTTCCACTTTCCAACCATGCAGGTTAATTAGTGAGCTTGAAGTTCTGAGTAGATTGCATGGTCTTTTGGCAGTTTTAGGATATTACCGTACATGGGTAGTTTCAGCTTAGTACTTTAGTCGTATAATGGCTCATGAACTATTTTATTATTTTACTGTTTTATTACCTTGGTCATGTTGATATGTTTTATAATTTTCTAAACTTAACTTTTGACTGTTGTAAAATATTTTATGTATGAACTTTTGATACTATTGTTAATATTGCCTTGAGTTGAGATTGCTTGGAGTTGTGTTGGACCCCGTCTCCAAGGCTCAACATTCGGACCCATACAGCATAGAAGACCCATAACCGAATACACACTAACCACAAATAAGGGAAAATTCACTTTATAAAATTTGGGGTTGGCTTTTTAATAAAATGATCCCTCGGTTCTAACGATTCTAACGCAACTAGAATCGCTCAATTTGGACTTAAAACGAAGAAGTTATGGTTAAAATACTATCTCAAGGAAAACAGCAAAATTGACCCTCTACCGACTTCATGATGAAATTGGAAAATCTGGGGGACCGAATCATCACTCGGGTTCTTCATAAAAGTTGTAGCATTTTAACTCTAGTTTAATACAAAAAAAGATTCACCTCGATCCGAGCTCCGTAGCTCCGGATATTTGAAAATTAGTGAAGTATGTTCAGACTTTGACCACCGATCTCCCTACTTTGTTTCAAAACACCTTTTTCCATTTAAAAGCAATGGCGGTAAAATCAGTGTGGAAAGATAGGAAATTGTCTTAGGAAAATAACGCTTCGAAAATGGGGTCGATCGGAGGTCTACACAAAAAGTTAGAGCCAAAAGAAGGAAGAGGGGTCGGTCAGCCAGGAACCGACCCCAAATGCCGAGCGCCCGCGCGCTCGGCATTGCTGAGCGCCTGTGCGCTCGGCCTGGCCGAGCGCCTGGTCGCTCGCTCGGCCAGCGCCTGGGCGTCCAGCCCCGACTCCCGACCTACCTGACTTCAAACCCTCATAACTTTTTACTCCGAGCTCCAAATCAGTCACGGTTTGTTGCGTTGGAAAGCTAGAAGAAAACTCTACATTTTT
>JAOSBP010000007.1:9863704-9882722 GCA_027563825.1 Erythroxylum mucronatum | reverse complement strand
GATGCTTAATATATGAAGTTTCATATATGTCATTTTGGTGATAGTGTTAATCCTCTGTTATCTGCCTAGTTGTGTTTAATATTGAGATTATACTTGACCTAATTTGACCACTTGCATTAACTTGTCCATTTCACACACTAAGATACTTTTAACAAGGTTTTGAAAAATGGAGTTCATTGATTAAAATCTTGTACTTAAAGAATTCTTTAAGGTTTGTTAATCGAAAACTTAGTGAATTTCACTCCTGGAAAATTTGTTTTGAACCATGATAGCCTAAGCTTATTTTCAAGAGGACTTTATCATATTTGATTATTATTTGAATTTTCAATTTCATCTTCCCACAAATCCAAAAATACTTTTTATACCTTTTTCTTTAATTTAGTTAAATTTCCTTAATTCCTACCAATGATCCAAACCCCCTTTTATCAACTTTGTTTGCATTTTTTACAATTAGGCTAGCTTAAACCTTTTTCGCTAGGTTCCAATTAAGTGAGATGACCCGAGATTACATCATATATTGCAATCCTTGGAATTAAATTTTTGACTCGGTTTCCAAGGGGCAGATCTTAAGATCGAACGATGGCACCGATCAAGATCATACGGATCTCTTAATCAGACAGGTCATAGATTAGGAGATAGAAGCAGTGGTTTTTAAAATGAAGGGCTCGAAAGCCCCAGAACCGATGGCCTGAATGGGTTCTTCTATCAGAAAAATTGGAATTTAATTGGGAAGATGATGAAAGAAGCAGTGAACGAATTCTTCAAAAATGGAGTACTTCTAAAAGAGATCAACAAAACCTCCTTGTGTTTGATTCATAAAACAGATAACATTTCTACATGGAGCAACTTCAGGCCTATGTCATGCACTAATTTCTGTTACAAGATTATCCCTAAAATCCTAGAAAATAGATTGAAATCGGTGCTACATTATGTCATCAGTGAAAACCAAGGAGCTTTCTTAAACAAGCATAATATTGTAGATAATATTCTAATATTGCAAGAACTTCTGAAAGGATACACTAGAAGAAAATCCCATAAGAACTGCACATTAAAAGTGGATCTCCATAAAGCCTTTGATAGTGTCAATTGGGGTTTTTTTACTGCAGACTATAGGTATTATGGGTTTCCTCCAAAAATTCATTCATTGGATTAAAGAATGCATCTGTGTTGTTTCCTTTATGATTATGATCAATGGGTATCCCACTGAGATTTTTAAAGGCAAGAATGGACTTAGGCAAAGGGATCCTTTTTCCCCTACCTATTTCTAATTTGCATGGAAGTTCTTACCCTTATGCTGAGATACAAGATCTCCTCAAATCTAGATTTCAAGTTCCATACCAAATGTAAATTGCTTTCACTAACCAGTTTATGTTTTACAGATGATCTAATCCCTTTTAGTAAGGCTAATACCCCTTCAATTATAGTTCTAATGAATTCCTTACAAAGATTCAAAGAGAAATCAAGACTGAACATCAATCTTCAAAAAAGTTTTTTTTATCTTATTAAAAAGTGTTGCACATCTTACTAGTGGCATTTCTATTGTAATTGGAATGGGAAATAATTATCCTCCTATCACTTATTTTGGCATCCCTATCTCATTGAGACGAATACGATTTAAAGAATGTCTACCCCTTATAGAAAAGATACAAAAGAGGTTAGGTCCATGGACAAATAAATCGCTATCTTATGGTGGAAAACTTCAGCTATTGAAATCTATTATTATGTCCATGAATACTTACTGGTGTTCTAACATTTTCCTCTCGAAGGGGCTGGTCAAAACGATAGAAAAAATTATGACACATTTTCTATAGAGTAAGGGGAAAGGAGAAAGAGGAATTGCTAAGGTCAGTTGGACTCACATATGTCAACTAAAAGTTTCAAGATGACTGGGGTTGAAGTCAATTGGAAGAAGCAATAAGTGCTTACTACTGAAAAGGTTGTGGAGAATTTTGAGCGAAAAGGAATCATTATGGATTAAATGGGTGCATAACTATATCTTAAAGGGTGGTAGTCTATGGGCCAATAAATCGAAAGTCAGTTTCTCATGGTTCTTTAACCAAGTTATTAAATTGGGGGAGGAAGTTCAAAACCATATCACTTGTAAGATAGGGGCAGGGGATCGAATTTCGCTATGGTATGACAATTGGACAGGTCAAAGAGCACTAACTCACAATCTAATAACTAGGGAGATGCTGGATAGAATCTCAAAAAAAGATAAAATCCAAGAACTAGTTGCAGATGGCAACTAGAACCTTTCCCAAGAGGAGATTAGATCTCTATTGATACCACGATATAAACATAATAGAGGAGAGGATACATATCTATAGAAGGGGCTAGCCGTTGCGAACATCAAAAATAGACTAGCTAACCAACTTAAGTATGGAACAAACACAAGAATTGGTTGGTGTAAGCTGATCTGGAGCAACACTATCAAGCCTAATGCTAGCTTCCTAAGCTGGTTAGCAATGAAGGGCATACTTAGCACTATGACAAGACTAAAATTCCTCTCGTCCTCTAAAAAATGCAAATCAACCTAGAGGAAGATGACAGAAACCACCTATTCTTTAAATGCAAATTCTCTAATAGAGAATGGTGGCATGTTTCCATCCTATGTTCTCTTAACTGCTATCAAAGAAACCTGAACATTATAATCCATGAGATACTACTAAACCATGCTTCCAAACATGACAAGGAAGTGTACATAGTTGCCATAACAACATACATTTAGGAGATCTTGAGGGATAGAGATAATAGAAGGTTTGTAGAAAAGGGAAAGAGGCATACATGCAATCATAGATATTATCTCTAACAGTATCAGAGAACAACTGGTCATAAACCAGATGGAGAAGATATGTAGTGAGAGACTAGTTACTTCTTGGAGACTCTAACGAATCTCCAAGAACACCCATTAGATCATTATTTTCGTATAACCAATCACACAATAATTGCTGGTATCTAAAGGGAAAGCGCTTACCTTTTGGTATCTCTCCTCCGTGAGGTCTTTATGTCAGCCAGATCTCAGAACTTGTGGAAAACCCATCGAGTAGTCCCAATCAGAGAAGTTGGATTAAGGTTGAAGATCAAACTAGAAATCACTTACCTCCTTAATCGTATGAAGAAAGAGTTAATGAAACGTCGAGCCCTAATTCCGAAATTGTTGTAGGCTCTTTGGGGGTAATTTTAGGGTAATTCTATGAATTCGATTTGGGAAATTCCAAAAAGATTTTACTTGCTATTGTTCGCCACACATGGAGCATATGCTCTTTGCTACGATATCGTTTTGGTTTGCTTTTGTTATCCTTGTTAAAGGATAGTGTTGTACTAAATATTTTCGTTATTAATTCATTTTAATTTTTTAAAAAATATTATCTTCAATATTTATAAATATGTTGGGATCTATATTTCATCACCATATAAAGTTGGTGAATGCACAAAGATTTAAATGAGAGTCAATATTTACATTTTGCCTTATTAGGAAGCCCTATGCAAAAACAAGTAATATATAAACAAAAATTGTCTATTAGTTGAGTGACTCCTAAACAGTGTAGCGGCCATTTGATTTTACTTCCGTTTATTTGTTGTTACTTTCAATTTTTTTATTTTCAGTTTATATTTTTCTTTCAAATAAAATCAATATAGTTATATTTTTATCGGTGATAATAATTATATATTAGATAGAACTTAAAGATAAATTTTTTAATTAAACAAATTTATTTCATAATAATTTTTTTAATTAAATAAATTTATTTCATATCTTATATAATATTTATTAACAAATTATAAATTAATAATTATTTTAAATATATTTTAATTATTAAATCAAATTTTATTTGAAATCTCTATATCTTGAAGATATTTTAAACGTAATTATATTTATTAATAATTATTAAATTTAATTTATTAAATTTAATTTATAAATTAAATTAAATTAAATTATTCATAATTATTACCTGCAAAACAGGTAAAGGCACGCCGGGGGTTAGTTCCCGGAAGGTCCCTCCGACGCTCAAGTCAGTCTTTTTCGTAGGGTATTGGTTGCCGTAAACAAAGAAGAATAGTGTTTATTTGTCATACCTGAATTACGGTAGAATAATACCTTATATACCTGAGATTGTTGTTAGGTTTAGGTCTTTACGCGAGTCGTAGCGTTTGCATGGAAGTCTAACACCCGCTGGGCCGAACGGGCTGTGATCGTTGGGCCGTCAATATCCTAGTCTGGAGCTGGGCCGGGTAAGGCCGGTCCAACCGATCCGACCACGTAAAAATAAATCAAGTTGTGGAAATTCAACAAAATCTTCAATTGGACTGTTAAGTTTTATGTTTTATTTTAATAATTCAAATTATTTAGGAGCCTAGTTGTTGAAAAGTCGTGATCTTATTTTGTAAATTTTAAATAAAAGTCATTGAATTATTATTTTTTACTCATTGATTGTGTAAATTGTTACCATTGCCAAAACTGTATTTTTAAATTTAATATTTACGGTATAATACAACTTAAATTATAATAGTTTGAAGTGTTCAAATTGGATCATAATGTTTTTAAAATATTTATAACAAATCTTAAGTGGATGGAAAATTTGATGGAGTTAATTTCTTCTTAGTAAATGTTACGTTAATAGTGACCTCCTTCTCAGTTAAATGTTATGTCAATACTGACTCGACATTATTTTTATTTTTTAAATAAAATGTAATGAGAAACTAATTCCGTTAAACCTTTTATTCAATCAGGGTTTATTTTAAATGTGTTTAAATTGTTGAGGTTTAATTTGAACACTTTATAATGTTAGATCTGTTTTGTATTTTATTATAAATATTGAAGTTGTTCTCAAGGGGTGTGGCTAGATGGTTGAGAGCGGGGCTTAACTTCGGTTAGGCCCCAGATTTAATTCCTTGCTAGCTCCTCTTGTAAGAGCCTGGGACAGCCGGGGTTTTACCTATGGATAGAGATCTAGTGAGGTCCTCTGTGATGGGGTGTAGCCACTCGGCCCTCTAAAAGGTGAGCCCGCTTGATCCGCCTGTAAGGTTTCTTCGAATAAAAAAAAAGTTAAAAATACATTTTGAGTAAAATTTTCCAAGGAGACTGTTGATATTTGGTAAGGCGTAAAGTGTTTTTTTTTTAATAACACTGTCACAGAAACAGAGGTCCTATCTGCCATTTCCAGAACCTGAAGGGCCCATTAGCAACTGAAGTATTTCTCAAGTTTGTCCTTTTTATAGTAATTTAATCAAATTCCATAAGTAAAACAAATTAAAGAACAAGAGTTTAACCTTACCCAAAAAATAAAAAAAAACGAACAAGAGTTTAAAAGCTTCGAGCAGGTGGATCCCCCCTTCGTAATAAATAAGCAGCGAAACGCACAACGTACTAGAGTAAAACGGCAAATAAGATGGAAAAAGTAAAATGTTTCTAGAAAAAAGTCAAAAACAAAAAGAATAGAGGAAGTAGCCGTTGGGACACAGATTCAAATCAAAACCCAAATGGTCACATTTCAGCTTTTCGTTTCATAAAGAACAAGAACAAACTGCACTCTTCTTCCATCTCTCTCTTTCTCCGTCCCTCAAGCGCTCCACTTTCTCTTTTTAGATCTGTTTCTTCTTCTTTCATAGGATCTGATATTTTCGGATCATATCTGGGTGAGTAAGTGCTCTCTTTTCCTTTCCGATTTACGCTTTCTAAATGTGGAACCTTAATATGACCAGAAAATGAAGGCAGCTTAAATTTCCTTTTCTGTCTGGATTCAGATTGCATTTTCGCTTAGATTGAAGTACCTATTGTGAGTTATGATTTTAATTGAAGTTGTTAATTGAATTTCAAAGATCGATTAGTTCTCTTTTGCGTCGTAACAATTTAATACTCAATTTAGGATTTCTTGTTAGTTATCTGAACAAATTCATGAATTGGCTTACTCTTGTCTTCGATGACATTATAATCAATAGGTCGGTCACAATAAGATGACAAGAACACCTGGAACTCCGGCTTCGAGGATTGATAAGACACCGGTTTCTACACCTGGTGGACCCAAATCTAAGGAAGAGAAGATCGTGGTTACTGTAAGATTGAGGCCTCTAAACAAGAAGGAGCAGTTGGCCAAAGACCAAGTAGCATGGGAGTGTGTGGATGATAATACCATTGTCTTCAGGCCGCCGCCCCCTCTTGACCGTACAGCTCAACCAGCCTCTTTCAACTTTGGTAAGTTTTCCCTCTGGGTTGAATTGGATTCTTTTATTTTTTGGTGTTGATTTAAATAATAGATTGCTTTTCTTGACAGATAAAGTTTTTGGCCCGGCTTGTTTAACCGAAACTGTGTACGAGGATGGAGTTAAGAATGTTGCGTTGTCTGCTTTGATGGGCATAAATGGTGACCTAATAATCCATGTTTACATGTGAATATCTCTATCTGATTCTGCACTTCCAGTGCAATTAATTATTGATTAATGTTTGTTACAGCTACCATCTTTGCCTATGGTCAAACTAGCAGCGGCAAGACATACACGATGAGAGGGATAACTGAGAAAGCTGTTAACGACATCTATAACCACATAATACTTGTAAGTTTCCACTTTTTTACTCATATCATTAATACAAGCCTATGTTTTAAACCTATTTTTCGTTTTGTCTTTTGACTTCAGACTCCAGAGAGAGATTTTACAATCAAGATTTCTGGACTAGAAATCTATAATGAAAATGTTAGGGACCTGTTAAATTCAGAATCTGGTCGCAATCTCAAGCTTCTAGATGATCCCGAGGTATTGCTTTTGCCAACTTCAGTCCACAAATAAGAATGGACTACTCGTACTCTTCCGATTGTTTTTCTATTATCTACTGAATCTCTTGCCACATGCAGAAAGGTACTGTGGTTGAGAAGTTGGTGGAAGAGACGGCAAGTAATGATCAGCACTTAAGGCATCTAATAAGCATATGTGAAGGTAATTTGATGGCGTGCGTGGCTGAATTTTCCTTTCCAAATATGTGCCGATGAGAAATTTGATCAATGTATTTCTGGTTCGGTTGTAGCCCAGAGGCAAGTTGGTGAAACTGCCCTTAATGATACTAGCTCACGGTCACACCAAATCATAAGGCTGGTAAGATTCGTGGGCATGTTTTCGATTGATTTATGCTAGCATACTTTGACCTTAGAAACAGGATGTAAACTGCATTTTTGTTGTTCAAGCAGACAATACAAAGTACTCTCCGTGAAAATTCAGATTGTGTGAGGTCTTATGTTGCAAGTCTGGTAAGAAATTGGGAGTTATACTTCCATCCATCATTTTTCCTCATGAACCATCCATATTAGTCAAGTGATTCTTACAAGATTACTCTTGGAAATCAATTGTTCACAGAATTTTGTCGATTTAGCTGGAAGTGAAAGAGCCTCTCAAACACATGCAGATGGTGCTAGGCTGAGGGAAGGTTGCCATATTAATCTTAGTTTGATGACCTTGACAACTGTAATCAGAAAGCTAAGGTGAGAAGTGATTTAGGCTAGTCTTTCATGTTTGGCAAATATTTGATGACCTTCAAAATAGTCTTGCCTTTTGTATTTATTCTTAAGATTATCTTGAATTGATTGTGGATAATTTCCAGTGTTGGGAAACGAAGTGGTCATATACCTTACCGAGACTCAAAGTTGACTCGCATACTGCAGCACTCGCTCGGTGGGAATGCACGAACTGCCATCATATGTACTTTAAGTCCAGCACTGACTCATGTTGAACAATCACGAAACACACTATTCTTTGCCACGAGAGCGAAGGAAGTAACTAATAATGCCCAAGTTAATATGGTATCAATCTGTTGTTTCTAAAACTGTTTGATAGATCTCCCTTCTAACATCAAGTGACAACTTAAATATTGAACTTCTCATCATTTCCCCTGTTTCCTTTAAACAAAATTTGCCCAGGTTGTTTCGGACAAGCAATTGGTGAAACATCTGCAGAAGGAAGTAGCAAGGCTGGAAGCAGAGCTGCGCACCCCTGATCCTTCGAAGGAAAAAGACATGAAAATACAGCTGGTAAGTTTCTGTGTAGGGGTTTCCGAGTGAAGACTAGCATCCGTGGTAATGTTAATAAACTGCTTATTTGAATGTAATCGTCTCTATGTCTAGATGGAGATGGAAATTGAAGAACTTAGGCGGCAGAGGGACATGGCACAATCTCAAGTGGACGATTTACGTCGAAAACTTGAAGAGGATCAGCAAGCTTCAAGCACTTTGAAATCACCACGACCATCAGTGAAGAAATGTCTTTCTTATTCTGATGCATTGTTTCCGAAACTTGACGGAAAGGAGTTAGGTCAGTGTGATAGAAGGAGAAAAACCATATTACGGCAGTCTATGAGGCAATCATCAGCTGCGCCATTCACTCTCATGCATGAAATTCGCAAACTTGAACACCTTCAGGAGCAACTTGGAGAAGAAGCTAATCGAGCTCTTGAAGTATTACAGAAAGAGGTGGCCTGCCATAGGTTAGGTAACCAAGATGCAGCGGAGACAATTGCTAAGCTGCAAGCAGAAATAAGAGAAATGCGTTCCATCCAACCTCTTCTAAAAGAAGTTGAAATGGAAAATGTCATAGCCCCTGACAAAAGTGTTAGCGCCAATCTTAAGGAAGAGATAACAAGACTCCACTCACAAGGTAGCACAATCGCCAACCTTGAAGAGCAACTGGAAAACGTACAGAAATCTATAGACAAGTTAGTAATGTCCCTTCCAAGCAATAATGTAGAGTCCAACTGTGAAGCAACTCCAAAATCAAAGAACCAACCAAAAAAGAAAAAGATACTTCCCCTTGTTTCAAGTAATGGTGCCAATCGGCAAACTTTCATAAGATCTCCTTGTTCACCTCTATCGACTTCTCGACAAATTGTGGATACTGATATTGAAAATCGAGCTCCAGAGAATGATGACATTGTATCTAGCGAGACCTTGCCAGAATCTGAGAAAGAAACTCCGACAAAAACTGAAGAAGGTGGAGATGTACCATTGAAAGAAGGCACTGGCTATAGGCGATCAAGTTCAGTGAACATGAAGAAAATGCAGAAGATGTTCCAAAATGCAGCAGAAGAGAATGTCAGAAGCATACGGGCCTATGTGACTGAACTGAAAGAACGTGTTGCAAAACTGCAATACCAGAAGCAACTACTTGTTTGTCAGGTATAATAGTTTATATTCTTGAATTGAGTCAGAAGATTTCCAATGCTCATCACCATAACGCTCAGTTTGTTTTGTTTTAAAATTTCCTATTAATGATAAACCTTCTGTACGTATGCTCTTTTAGGTCCTTGAACTGGAAGCAAACGAGGCAGCTGGATATAATCCAGAGGAAGAAGAGATTATGAATGAGCCAGGGGAGCCCCCTGTCTCATGGCAATTAATTTTTAAGGAGCAGAGGCAGCAGATCATTGAGTTATGGGATGTGTGCTATGTATCCATTATTCATAGGACACAGTTTTATTTATTATTTAAAGGGGATCCTGCTGATCAAATATACATGGAAGTGGAGCTCAGACGCTTGACCTGGTTGCAACAGCATTTGTCAGAACTCGGCGATGCAAGCCCAGCTCGTGTTGGAGATGAGCCAACAGTTTCCCTATCATCAAGGTTCTCTCTTTTTACTTCTCAACTTAACCGGGAAAGACAGCTCTCTTTGTTTTCTTTCAGTTCTTTCGAGTAATCAAAGAATCATCTATTTATTCTATTTACTTGCAGCATTAGGGCATTGAAACGTGAAAGGGAATTCCTTGCCAAGAGGCTGACATCACGCTTGACTGTAGAAGAGAGAGAGCTATTATATCTTAAATGGGATGTCCCACTTGAGGGAAAGCAGAGGAAGCTGCAATTCATATGTAAACTGTGGACAGATCCCCATGACGCGAAGCACATTCAAGAGAGTGCTGAGATTGTTGCAAAGCTTGTAGGATTCTGTGAAGGAGGAAACATGTCGAAGGAGATGTTTGAACTCAATTTTGCAGTTCCTACTGATAAGAGACCATGGATCATGGGCTGGAACCCAATTTCAAACCTGCTAAATTTGTGAGAAATGCATTTTCTGTACATGTAAATCAATTCTGGAGTTCCTCTCCAAATGTTTGATGTTGAATTTCCGTCATAATGCTTTCGGATAC
The DNA here is from genome assembly GCA_027563825.1 of Erythroxylum mucronatum. Taxonomy (NCBI): domain Eukaryota; kingdom Viridiplantae; phylum Streptophyta; class Magnoliopsida; order Malpighiales; family Erythroxylaceae; genus Erythroxylum; species Erythroxylum mucronatum. The sequence continues at coordinate 9,872,599 of JAOSBP010000007.1, read as the reverse complement.
TTTCATAATGAATTTTGCGTTATCATTTCAATAAGAATTGATACCTGTTAACTCCATGAGGTAGTAAAGTTCATTTATTTATTGAAGGTTGGATCTTGGTACATCTTATTTCACTCAGATGAACGGAATGTTGTAGGCTGATGAATGAGATTGTGAGCTCTAGTAATTCTGCATCAGTGTGTGAGGAGAGGCTGGTGCTTATCCCAACGATTATACATATGATAAACCACACCAAAGTTTCAATATTGTTGCCATGTGATCATGACTACACATTTATTTACGGATTCTTATCAAACTATTGCTCCACAACGAGTACCATATATATCATACATGCCACACCCAAATATAAAGAAAATCTAATTTATGATCCAAATGTGCGAGAATCTAAGAGCAGCAGCAAGATAAAGCTTTGGTGATGACGACTTAGCATTTGGGGTACGGAGTTCCACAGGTGGATGCAACCTTCCTGGCATTTGGGGAGTCGACAAACTTCTTGAGTCTTGGGTCGTTAAGGTACTGGCAGAGACACGGCTTCTGTTCCTTGATCTTGTCGCAACACAGCTGAGATGGGGGAGAACTTGAAGTTATAGCACTAACACAAGGGCTCAGTTCAGTTGGGTTGCATGTCACTGCCAGTGTCACTTGTATTTCAGCTGCCATTATCAGCATTAAAACCAGAGTGCAACTTGCCACGTACGAGCCCTTCATTCTCACTGCACAATAAATGGACTAGCTTCGGTGTGCGCTTAGGGAGAGATAGAGAAGTGGGTTTATGGTACATTAAGCATTGGTTGCGGCCTCACTTTATAGATGATGGAAAGTGGAAAAGAATAGGGAAACTTTGTAATTTCTCAATTAATGGTCATGGTCACTACAAGGAAAACAATAGAAGAAAACTCAAGTTTAGTGGTCCACTCATTTGTTCCAGTGAAATCCTTCCTACCCACTTCGTAAGGGAGAATGATAGGAGTAACATGACACAGCTCTCGGCCATTGTTCTTGCCCTTTTGTATCTTCAAGAGGAGGAAATTCAGTTTCTTTATAAACCAGATCCTCTGTTCAGTTTTACTCTGTCTTATTCTGTCTCATAGAGTCTCAGTTATTTATTTTGCGGGACTCACGCGAGCTTCATGCGGGCCCCGCTTAAATAAATGACTGAGATTTATTGGACACAATAAGACACAATAATATTAAACAGAAAATTTGGACTCGTTTCTTTAAGAATATCAACAAGATTTCACATCAACCTAGCGCCAGTTCTACTAATGATTTAAGATCTAGTAGGTATCTATCTCCACTTTATCCTCCATGTTGATGCTATTGTTGATTTCACTAGTCAATGGGTGAGAATGTGGAATATTGACTCTTTGTTTGTTTTTTTGTCTTGTTGATTTTTAGATTAGTGGAACCCTGCATGCTTAGTATCATAATCATTACACTGGATATGGATAGTGCTTCATGCATCTCCTTTTCTATTTCTTATAACCTCGGTCATATCATGGCAATTAGTCAACATTTTTACCGTATTTTCCAACTTTCTGTATACTAAAAATCTGCCAGTGGGTTGTCTGTCTATCCTCCTCGAGGATATTTAGGAGATTTCATTTTTTCGCAAAGTTATTTTTGATTAATGTATCTCCATTTCGACTCAAAAAAAAACAAAGCTAAATCATCGTCATTAGTTTTATGCTACCTTTCCATTTCTTGAATGGTTTCTTTGATGAATTATTGCAAGACATAAGGTATCATTTTGTTAGACAAGGTTTAAAGTTAACCTAGTATGTTAATAAGCTATTCAAACCCTTAAATCAGTTGTATTTTTAATTTTAAAAATCATATATTTGATTTAATTTTTAGTTTTGTTCTAAACTCAACCAAAACAAACCAATATAATTAAATATACTTTATTAATATGATTATTTTTTTAATAAATTTATTTTTATTTAAAAACTCCAAACAATGGTGATACTGTTTAAGAAAATAACATCTTTTAAATACTTCACTCAATTTCTCTATTGTTTTTTGTTAATTCTTGTTAAATTTTAATTAAATAAAAGTGGAGAAATTTATGTTTAAAATCCTTATTTACTTAAATTTCTTAATCTTGATACTTAACAAATGCTTATACGTTTTCTAATCACTTATTTTCTAATATTTCATATTTAATAATATATTAAATCAAAAATATTTTTCATGATAAATACGCAAAATTTGCACTATAATTATTCAGTTAACTAAAAAATTTATTTTGTAAATATTTTTAAAATTTATCGAATTATGACTAAAATTCTTACTTTTCTATATATAACTCACTCGTATATTAAAATATTAGTCTATAAAAATTTAAAAATATTATTATACTTTTTATGTACTTTTAGTGATATTAAAACCAAAAATTATTAAACCATTCTAAACCACCCAAAAAACTATATTTATTTAGATGAGCTTGGGTTGGCTTAATTTTTGGATGATTTAGTTTGATTTAAATATATAAATTAATATGTAAATTAATTGATATATATATTTTTTATAGAAACCACCTAAAACCACCCACTGCTCATCCCTAAATGCATCAATTACTCACACCTCTGAGCCCATCCCTGCCACCACCACAATATGAATTTAAACCTCACCCCTTCCCTCTTATTTCACCTAACTATCCTCTTATAGAACAGTCAAAAGAGCGCATGCCTATACCAACAATAACTAAAAATAACCATAATCCACAAAAAAACCTAATCATCACACATGGACATAAGTGGTAGGAGAACAGAACATCAACACAAAATTGTAAATGCACTCCTCCATCTAAAATTAGTGAGCATAAAGCGGTATCCCCTCTAATAAAAGTCTTGAAGGTAGGAGCAATAAGATGGAGTACAACAACCGTAGATTACTTTAAGGACAGAAGATTCTCATTTCCTATAATGAAGGCATGAGCTTTTTTGAACTAGAAACAGTATGGACTTACTGAAGTACTAGTGAATGAAGAAGAAACCATCATTTTTAGATCTGCCAACTTAAAGGTGATTGAATGCGGTGTTTGGCATATACATAACAACCCTATTTTTCTACAAAATTGGAGACCAAGTTTAGTGTTGGAAGAAATTAGAATGTCTAATATACCAATTTGGATGTGCATTCATAAGGTACCACTAGAATAGTGGACTATAAAAGGGCTAAGTTATCTAGCTAGCTTTGTAGGCAAACTAATGCACCTAGACCATCTTATAGAAAAAAAAATCAAAAGAATAAACTATGCAAGGGTTTGTGTTCTCATGGAGATAGTGAGGGATCTCCCAGGAGAAATTCCGATAATGAGACATAATGAAGAAATGGAAGTAGTTGAGAATATGGTGAAGGTGTCATATACCTATAAGCCTGAGACCCAAATCAAAAAACTTTGGAAACGCATAGGGAGAACTTTCAAAATTGGAGAATATAATGAGTTAACGATAGGATTGGGTCAAGATGAATTTGATATCTTATATAGTGGGAAGGATAGAGAAGAAAATAATAACAACACATCAGGCCTGGATGCAGACAACATTAACATAGTTAAGCATAACTAGGAAACTATTGAGATTTGCAACATTTAATATAAGGAAGTCCAGTAGGAAGAAGAAAATTTTTCTTCTAATAGGGGGAACATGATAATAGTAGCATGGAGTGTTAGGAGGGTTAAATACCTTTGCAAACAGTTTGACATCAAAAAAATAATTCATGATTTCAAGGTTGATATTTTGGGCCTTTTGAAAACAAGGATTAGGAAGGAAGAATGCTCCATTTTCCTTAATTTGTCTACTAAATGGGGGATGATAAATAATTTTTGCTCCCATTATAATGGGAGAATTCTAATCCTATGCAATAAGGATAAGGTAGAAGTTCAAAGTGTTGATACCAATGAACAACTTTTTAAAACGAAATTTAGGTGTATGAACACATGATGTCTTTTATACATGGCTTCAATCACAATTTTCAAATAAAAGAGCTGTGGAATAAACTAAGATCTCTAGCAACTAACTAGTCACCATGGTTGTTGTTTGGAGACTTTAACACAACACTTAACTTTGAAGAAGTAGAGGTTAACACTAGTAATATAAATCACAGTAAAGATTTTAGGAGATGTGTATATAGTATAGATGTCCTATTGTTCTACAAAATTGGGGACCAAGTTTAGTGTTGGAAGAAATTAGAATGTCTAACATATCTATTTGGATGTGCATTCATAAGGTACCCCTAGAATAGTGGACTATAAAAGGGCTAAGTTATTTAGCTAGCTTTGTAGGCAAACTAATGTACCTAGATCATGTTATAGAAAAAATCAAAAGAATAAACTATGCAAGGGTGTGTGTTCTCCTGAAGATAGTGAGGGATCTCCCAGGAGAAATTCCCATAATAAGACTCAATGAAGACATGGAAGTAGTTGAGGATATGGTGAAGGTGTCATATCCCTAGAAGCCTGAGACCCAAATTAAAAAACTTAGGAAACCCATCGGGAGAACTTTCAAAACTGGAGAATATAATGAGTTAAATATAGGATTGGGTCGGGAGGAATTTGATATCTTACCTAGTGGGAAGGATAGAGAAGAAAAATACTAACAACACATTAGGTCTGGATGCAAACAACATTAACACCATAAAGCACAACTAGGAAATTATTGAGATTTGCAACATTTAATAAAAGGAAGTCCAATAGGAAGAAGAAAATTTTTCTTCTAATAGGGGGAACATGATAATAAGAGCATGGAGTGTTATGAGAGTTAGATACCATTGCAAAACAGTTTGACAATAGAAAAGTAATTCATGATTTCAAGCTTGACATTTTGGGCCTTTTGGAAACAAGGATTAGGAAGGAAAAATGCTCCATTTTTCATATTCTATCTACTAAATAGGGGGTGATAAATAATTTTTACTCCCACTATAATGGGAGAATTATAATCCTATGCAATAAGGACAAGGTAGAAGTTCAAAGTGTTGATATCAATGAACAACTTTTTAAAACGAAATTTTGGTGTAGGAACACATGATGTGTTTTATATATGGCTTCAATCGCAATTTTCAAATAAAAGAGAGGTGGAATAAACTAAGATCTCTAGCAACCAACTAGTCACCATGGTTGTTGTTTAGAGACTTTGACACAACACTTAACTTTGAAGAAGCAGAGGGTAACACTAGTAATATAAATCAAAGTCAAGATTTTAGGAGATGTGTATATAGTATAGATGTCCAAAATCATAGCTAAGGTGCCCTCAAAGAGAATGAAAAGAGTGCTTCCTAAGCACACAAGACTGCAATAGGGTGCATTCCTTTCAAGAAGCCAGCTAGGAGATAATATCCTAATAGTTCTAGAAATTATAAGGAATTGCACAAGGAAAAAGGAGATAAATAATTGCACATTAAAAGTATATTTTAAAAAAGCCTATAACTTACGAGATTGGAATTTTTTCCTTAATTACCTGAAAGCCTACAAATTTCCTATAATTTTCATAAGATGGATTAAATAGTGCATAACCAGAGTCTCTTATAATATGCTAATCAGTGGAGAACCATCCAACAAAATTATAGGGCAAAAGGCCTACATCAAGGGGATCCCATTTCTCCATTTCTATTCTCCATAGTTATGGAATTTCTAAACAAGCTCTTGAATAGGGCGATAGAAAGAATCCCTCTATTTAAATTTAGGGATCTTAAACCTCAACTTTACAGGTGCCCAACTATTATTCTCTAGGGCTAATCATCATTTCATTACCTCGCTTATTACAACTCTAAGAATATTTATAAAGTATCAAGGCTAGAAGTTAACAATTAAAATAGTGGGATATACATATCAACTAATGCACTACAAAATGCTTAGTAGATCTCCAATGTTACAGGTATAAAGTTACTTCAATCACCATTTACCTATCTTTACATACCTATAAACTCTACAAAGCATAAATTATTAGAGTTCAAACCATTAAAGAAGAAGATTAGAAGTAGAATTCAGAATTGGAGTGCTAACAACCTATTAATGGCAGGTCAACTACAATTGACTGATTATATCCTATCTTTAATCAACATTTACTAATCCTCTCATCTGGAAACCAGATCTTCTGTCCAGTTTTACTCTGTTTTATTCTGTCTCATGAAATCTCAGCCATTTATTTTGCAGGATCCACGCGGGACTCATGCGGGCTCCATATAAATAAATGGCTGAGATTTATTTGACACAATAAGGCACCATAATATTAGACAGGAGATCTGGACTCTCTCATCTGGTATTACTAAGCATAGTAATAAAAGCCATAAATAAATTCACAAGAAGAATTTTATGGAATGGAAATGGGCAAGGCAAAAACAAAGCCAGTATTAAATGAAGTCATATTTGTAAGCTTAGAAAACACGGAGGACTATGCCTCATACCTATCAAAGTATTCAATGACATTATGTTAGTAAGAAGATTTTGGAGACTAATTAGAAAGGAAGATTCCTCATGGGTAAATTAGGTGCGGTGGGAGTACATAATCAAGAAATATATGGAATGTCAAAATTCTAGATAGGGAATCAACTACATAGAGAAAGATGTTACATTTCTGCGACTGTTACTTGGCTGCATTACCGAACTTTTACATCTCTATGCCGAACAGATATATAGTAAATTTTGCACTCAAAAGAGTTCGATAACATATCCAGATAGAAATATTGGATGCTATGCATATCATCATCATTATCACCGAAATGTGTTGACAAAGGGTTGGTGTGAACCTAACCCTTCCACCTCCAGAACAAATAATGGAACCTACATGCTATCACCCACTAATCATGAATGCTACTTAATTAACTTTTTATTGAGCAACGACAATTGTTGAGCTAATTTCCCACTTACTACAGTGTGTCTTAATTTACGTGATGATTATCCCCTTTCACACTTCGTTCCTGTTGCTTCCATGTGACGTCTTCCATTATTTGACAGTTTACCACAAGCTTTACACCGAGTGTAGATGGAAGGACAAGTACCGACCGTAAAATCGATTATGAAAAGAAATAAGAAGAATGATTTGTTCGGATTAAGCTTGACTGCAAGGTTGGATTCGATCTAAAAGAAAGTGTGAATTTCATCAAGTTCAGGTTATGTCCTGTTAAGAAAGTAGACCAATGTCTGATCCTGTGTGCAACAAGATAAAAACAAAACCCTTTCGTTTGATTTTTGAAAGTCAATATTTTTTTAACTATATAGCATGATTACTGTACAAATATGATAAGCAAATATCATTTCTTTCAAACTATTTCTAAAATTGGTCTATCGTCTGTCACAATCATCATAGTCGCATACATGTCTTACTTTAATATTATTCACATGAATTTGTTAAGAGAACTTTATAAGTATTGTTGAGAGGGTTACATAGGAAACAACTCTTTTAGATAGGGTAAACACCTTTTAATAATTTAATTGAAATAAATTCTTAATTCAACAAAATTTTAATTAGAATTACAATTAATTCTAACAACTTTTTAGTAATTTCATTGAAATAAAATCTTAATTTCAACTAAATTTTAATTAAAATTATAATCAATTTTAACTGAATACAACTTAGACTAAAAAAAGGTTCAATATCTCATATTGATCCTTATTTATTAAATATCTTGTATTTAATCATAAAGTTTCTTAAATTTTATAATCAAATCCAACGTAATTAAAATACATTTTTTAATCTTCAACTATTTTTTGTACGTGACTCATTAGATTCATAAATATGTTGGTATTTATATAAATTTTAACCTTAGATTATATTTAGGATTAGATAAATTAAACTTCTTTATATCTTTAATTCTTTAATTGAATAGTTTACATATATAGATCAATATTGACAGTTAACAATGCATCGTAACTATCAAAATATTAGGAATGCCAAAATGGTTTGACTAACTTTTTCATGCATGATTTTTCATATGATTTAATCTTTTTATTATACAACGTTCTAAGTAGACATAAAGAATGAAATTGTTGTCAACTCTATTCGAGTCCAATCATATTAGTTTCTATTAATTAATTTTAGAAACTATTTTGCAAAGTATTATTTCACTTTGACTAAGAATTTTCTAAATCAATTTAATTCAAGAAAAATAGAAAATTCTTCTTAATTACTTTAGGCTGAGAAATCACATATTAATCTTTCAACGTTTATATAGTTCATGTTATATCTCATGACTATTGATTGAGCTATGTTTGACAAGGGTAGACCATAAGTAGTATTAGAATATAACACTCCCTGCATAAGATACTTTAAAGATCTCAAATTAAATGATCACAAAGAGTTTCTAAAACATATAAGTAATCCTTTAAATGAAATTCTGATATGAGGTCATTTTAGTGAACTTTATTTTCTAACAAGCACCCACGTAAGTATCTCTATACTTTAGTCTATAATATCGTCTACTTCATAAGGAAGAAACACAATATGTGATAATCTTTTTATGTTATATTAATGTCTAGTTCCAATAAAACAACAATTAGGAATACTTTAGGAACATTATATAAATGTAATATGAATCTTATAATTATAATCTCATCTTAATTTTATTTGTAATGTACATTTATCTCAAGAACTTTACCATATACATCCATTAATTAAATGAATATGAATATGATAAAGAATTTCTTTAAATAATTATTCAAGATGGAAGGAGAAAGCTCATGCAAGGCTTTTAGAATGATTTAGTCTCACTCATCGACTGATTATAAAATTATTTATAATTTAATAAAAATATTTTTCCTTATTTAGAAAATATTTCTAATTTATATTTTATTTATTTATCCTCTTTCTTGTTTGTTTGTTTTTTTAACTTATTTATCCTTTATTTTTATCTCTATTTTATTTTATTCCTTATTTTATTTTATTTCTTTATTTTTAT
>JAOSBP010000007.1:9818596-9830665 GCA_027563825.1 Erythroxylum mucronatum | reverse complement strand
AATCGGAATTTCTGTTCTTCAGGAAAATTGTAGAGGGTATTATTATCTTTAAAATGAGGTATGATTCGTCCGAATCGAAGTTAGGAGTAAAAAGTTATGAGGATCGGAATTTGACATTTTACTATTCATATGATCATTTTGTGCACTATTCATTTGGTAAGTAGCTAGAAAGCAGTTTTGGGCATTCTAAGGAACCGAGATAAGTTTTTAAGTATGAAAATGGATTTAAGATGAATAAGATGAGAAAAAGAAAAAAAAAATACCGATTTCGGATTAGTCTAAGGTTTCCAAGGAAATCTGTATGAGTAGTTGGGTTTCGAAAACGGGATCCAACATCACCACCCCCTACACTCCTCAGCAGAATGGAGTAGTGGAGAGGAGGAATCGAACCGTGATGGAAATGACAAGGTGCTTGCTGGAAGAGAAGCGCCTACCGAAGGAGTTTTGGGCGGAGGCTACGACCACCGCCTGTTTTCTGTTAAACCGGGTGTACTCCAAGACACTCGAGAATAAGACGCCGTATGAATTGTGGTTTGGCTACAAACCAAAAATGAGTAACTTGAAGGTGTTCGGATCGTTGTGTAGTGTCCTCATTCCTCAAACCAAAAGAAGCAAATTGGATGGAAAAATAGAGTCGGCGATCTTCGTAGGTTACTCGGAGGTTAGTAAAGGGTACAGGGTGTATTTTTCGGACCAGAAGAAAATAAAGGTTAGTAGAGATGTAAATTTCTTTGAAGATGAATGTTGGAGCTGGCCTTGAGACAAGGAGGAAGATGGAGCTAGAAATCCGATCATGATGTTGCCTTTAAACACTCCGGCGATAATTGACAACCCAGTCCAGCACGAAGAAGAGGGGGAGGCAATACCCAGAGATGTTGGGGAACAGGAACAACTATATGATAAGGGAGAATGGACTTCTGAAGGCAAGCACATTTCAGAAGAAGATAGTGGGGACAACTTCGATCATGTACCGACAAGAGGAATGAGGAGCCTGGCTGAAATATGCGAGAGAAGCAACGAAGCAATTCTGGAGCCGACCCGGACCCAAGAAGCGATGAAGAATCCGAAATGGGTGAAAGCCATGGAAGAGGAAATGTTGATGATAGATAAAAATCAAACCTGGAGTCTGGTTGATAAACCAACGAACAAGAGAGCCATAGGATTAAAGTGGGTATTCAAGACGAAACTGAATCCAGATGGGTCTGTAAACAAGCTGAAGGCAAGGCTCGTTGTAAAAGGATATGCGCAAATCAAAGGAATTGACTTTGGGGAGACGTTTGCTCCAGTGGCCAGAATAGAAACAATACGGCTATTGCTGGCACTGGCAGTTGAAAGAAAGTGGAAGGTGCATCAACTAGACGTGAAATCTACCTTCCTCAATGACATCCTACAAGAAGAAATTTATGTCCAGCAACCGGAGGGCTTCGTAATTAAAGGAAAGGAGGAGATGGTTTATAAGATGAACAAAGCCCTTTATGGGCTGAAGCAAGCACCTCGGTGCTGGTATGCAAGAATCGACGAATTTCTTCTTGAAATTAAATTCAAAAGAAGCTGCAGTGAGCCAACATTATATGTGTGTATGGAAGATGGAGACGTGACGGTAGTAGCAATTTATGTAGATGATTTGCTGCTTACTGGAAGTTCTGAGAAGCAGATTAATCACCTAAAGCAGCAATTCAAGAGAACCTTCGAAATGACAGATCTTGGAGATATGAAATATTTCTTAGGCATGGAGGTATCTCAACGAGAAGGATGCATTACCGTATGCCAAAAGAAATATATTCGGGATGTATTGAAGAGGTTCAAAATGGATCAGTGTAAGCCAGTGTCAACTCCAATCTACCCAAAAGAGAAGTTGGTAAAGAAGGAAGGAGACGATGAAGTTGACAGGAAGAATTATAGAAGTATGATCGGATGTCTTATGTACATCGCATCTATAAGGCCGGATGTTCTATACTCAGTAAGTATAATTTCCAGATACTTAAGCGATCCAGGAAAGCAGCATGTAATGGTGGTAAAAAGGGTTTTGAGGTATTTGAAAGGAACAACTGGTTATGGGTTGCAATATGAGAAGACAGGAAAGTACGAGCTCATGTGCTATGTTGATAGCGATTGGGGTGGAGCAACAGAAGATATGAAGAGCATCACTGATTACTATTTAACATTAGGCTCAGCATGCTTCTCATGGACGTCGAAGAAGCAAGAATTGGTGGTGCTCTTGACAGCAGAAGCCGAATTAGTGGCGGCCATAGCAGCAGCAAAACAAGTGATTTGGGTGAGAAAATTACTGGCGGATTTACAAGTTCAATTAGAAGGAGCTACGGTGGTTAACATTGATAATCAAGCTACAATTTCAATCTCATTGAATTCGGTTTTTCATGGCAAAACCAAGCATTTTAAACTTAGGTATTACTATCTAAGGGATATTCAACAGGAGGCAGAGCTGAAGCTTCAGTACATTCACACGGACGATCAGATTGCAGACTTATTAACAAAAGGATTCAATGTTTCGCGTTTTGAGCAATTAAGGAAAATGGTTGGAATTCAGAAGCTGAACTTCTGATCTAAGGAGGAGTATGTTGAAGATGTCTCAGAAGTTTAAATGGACGTCAGGCAACTTGATCATGCAAGCCATGCATCAACGTACAAGGAAACGATCACAGAAGATCAAGAATAGTTAGTTACTTAATGGATAGGATTTGAGTATTATAAATACTGTAATTCTAAATGATTTGATATGTGTACATTCTGAAGATTGATTACTAATAACATTTGGAGGAAATCTCAACGAGTTGTTGAGTTCTTAATTCTTGCTCTGTTTGCCCCTGTTTCTGAAAACTCTCTCTCTAAAACTTCTCTCTACTCTACGCTATTCTTTCTTCGTTGTCTTGGTGTATGATTGATCTGTAACAACAGAATCAAACAAAGGGACCCTTTATTTGTTTACCCTTACAATGGAAGGAATCTCTAGGCTAATAAGTAAACTCATCAGCTGCAATCGTGCCTTCAAGGTCCATCATTGATGACGAGAGGTAAACCTTACTCATCTTATATACGCTAATGATTTGATCTTATTGTATGGAGATGATTCACACTCAATCACTATGTTGATGCATATACTGGATTTATTTGCGCAATGGTCTGGCCTAAAATTAAATCTGAATAAAAGTCACATATACCACTCATCTGATGTGAGAAATGTTGATGCTCTTATTGATCTTATGGTTCTGAATATCCAGCCTCTACCTTTTTGCTATTTGGGCATTCCTATAACAACCTCTAAGTGAAGTTTGCAGATTGTTTACTAATTATTGAAAGGATGAAATCCAATGTGTTGGCATAGCAAAATCAATTTCTGTCCTATATTATCCAACTTACTGTGATCATATTGGTTCTTAGTAGCATGCACATGCACTGGACAACTCATATTACTATTCCTAAGAAAGATATGAAGGAAATGGATCAAATTATGAAATCCTTCCTATGGTTTGGCAGACTTGATGACTTAAGAAAAGTGAAGCTCAAAGGGTTTGAAGTAACAGTCCCTAAAAAGTATGGTGGACTTGGTATCATATCCATTTCTGAAATGAAAATGTCATGATGTGCTAGAGGATTTGGAGGATCATCACCAAACATAAGGCTCATAGGATAAAATGGCTATAAGAATTCTATTTGAGGCACACGAACATTTGGGTAGCTGATTTTTCTAAGGAAGGTTCTTGGTTGTTACTTCAATAAATGATGAAGCTTAGACATACCATATATCCTTGTTTCAAGCATACAATTGGGAATGGCAAGAAGACGTGGATTTGGTATGATAATTGGCTAGACATTAGTCCTTCGGTGCATTCAGCAAATTTTTATCACCCTAAATACCAAATGCCACTCCAGTTCAGAGTCTCCTCCCTAACTAGGGAATGGACATGGCATGGTAACTTCAGGGGATTTCAACCTCTAACCGCTCATCTCCATATTCTACGGATAGCTCCAAGTGATGATACACTAACCTGGACACTAAATTCGAATGGACAGTATACAAATCAATCTTGTCATAAACTGTTCACTAACACTACTATCCAAGTCCCTTGGTACTCTCTTATATGGAAGCACTCTTTATGCCCCAAAGCTTCTTTTATTATTTAGCTTGAATCCAAACTAAAAATCAATGGCATGGAAGCGATGATGTGTTATGTTTACTATACAACAGAGAGGTCGAGGATTGAGAACATTTGTTCTTTTAGTGTAGCTTTTCTAGAGCTATTTGGAGTAGTATGTTACACATGTTACCAAGTAATAATAGTGGATACAACGGGGAGTAGGTCTTGAGTTGTGTTATAAAAAATTTTAAGCAAGGTCACCTCAATTTGATATCGTACAAAGGAGTCTTCATTATCACCATTTAAAACATTTGAGGGGGAGAAATCAAAGGAGATTCATAGATGGAAAATGAGAGAAATACCATCTAACTGGTAGAATAGCAATATTCAAACATGTTTGGTGGCACACGATGGTCAGCAAAATCTTTCTATGAAGATGAAATGTCCATGGAATCTATAGCTCTCTATTTTTTCTTTTTGCTAATAGATATACTACCTTATTTAGCTTCTTTTGACCCCGTTGTACATATAAGGCTAGATGATGCCTTGAACTCTCTATTTGTCGATTTAGTTTCTTTTATAGTAATACCATTTTCATTTTTTTAAAAATAATTATTTTATGATAGGAAATACATGCACTATCAGACAATGCAGACAAATGGTGCTTATTTATATTAAGAAAAGGTAAAATGTCAAGATGGTTTAGTGGTAAATAATACATGGAAAATACTTTCTAGCAATTATTAGTAGTCATTCTAGTTTCGTTCCTCTTTTGGAGTCCTACCCAATGCGTTTGACCCTAGAGGAGGGTTGGATATCTAATGGAGCCTTTTAGCTAATGACGTCAAAGGACATTCAAGTAGCATGCAAGGAGGTATACATAACTTATAATATAGTAAATGGGAAATGCTTAGTCAAGGAGAATTTTCCACCCCTTTTGAATGTGATGATTAAACCAAAACTTCAAATGGTGGGAGTGAACATTGCAACAAATGAAAAGGACTCTGCTCAAATGGCTTCAACTTCTCATAAATCATAGAGTGATAAAGTTACTCCCTCCTCCACTAGAACAAGCTTACATATTCCCAAGATTAAATAGTGGCAGGGATACTTTCTCCCTAACTGAGGTTCTACAAGTAGGAGTAAATGCATAGTATTCAACTCTAGTAGGCTACTTTATAGGAAAAAGGCCTACCTTTTCCCCCAATTGCAAGTATGGAAAATGGAAAAATAGGGGAAAAAAGGACTTATAGGAGACAATTCTAACTGAAGAGGTCTCGAATGATGCTTGATTTCTAAAGATCTTAGAGTAGGGGCCATGGCATATTGGAGGCCAACCATTGTTGCTGCAAAGATAGAGGCTAGGTTAGAACTTAATAGGGGAAAAACAAAGGCCATTTTACTATGGAATAACTTCCACAATGTTCCTCTAGAATATTAGGCAATGGAAGGCCTAAACTTGTTAGCTAACTTAATTAGAAAGACTTTATACTTAGACTTCCTGACTTCCCACATAGATAGGTTATGTTATATAAGGATTTGTGTGGAGCTATGCAAAAATGGGGACCTTCCTAAAGTTATCTCTGTTATGAAGCTAAATAAGTGTAATGAGCTTACCAAATCAGAAATCAGTCTTAGCTATAGTTAGAAAGCAATGAATAAAACCTTTTATTTAAAAAGCCACTAAAAGGTCTTTTAATACTAGTTATTACATTGAGCAATTGAGAATACATAAACCTAAAACCCTCCACCTAGGATTAGGAGGAACTTGTTCTACATAATATACATGCTGGAGATTGTATTAGAAATGTTGATGCTGAGACTTAGTATGTGAATCTAATTTTACCTCCATAAATTAGTTTCTTATGGTTTTTAAGAATGCAGAGAATCTACATAAACTAAAACCTTGAATAACTAATGACCTGATGAGGCAACTCATAAGGGTGAGGAACATAGATCAAAATATACGCAGAATAAGAATTCAGAACCTGAATTTTTAGAGATTGAATCCACCTCAATAAGAAGGTCATAAAGGAAAAAAGGGGAAAAGAGGAGCAGAAGCTCTTAGCATCTAATATAATATTCAACTATCTATGAAAATATTAATATAGAATTTAAGAAGGATGAACGACCTTTTTAAAACACAGTTCATTAAAGATGTGTTTTTTCTTAGAAAAATTGATTCCAAGATTATCAGAGAAAAAAATAAAAGTTGTCCAACTAAATAATATTCTTAGTTTTCTAAGGAGCAAATTGAAATATATACTCTAGCCAAGTGCACTATTATAATGGTAGATTTATACTATCTTACAATTGAAAAAGAGTGAAAGACTTCAATATAAGTTCCTCAGATAAACTAATTCATTCCTCAATACATTTTGATGTTTCCATAATATACATAACTAATTTTAAATTTCAGGTAGCCAAACTATGGAAGGAAATCAAAGGCATTAAGGCCTAAATAAATAAACCTTGTTTATTTATAGGTGACCTAAAGTGTTTCTTACCCCCTTACAAAGTGAAAGGCCACAAAATTAAGTTAAAATTAATTGATAAAGAGTTAAAGAATGTGGCGCATTATATTGGAGTGGTGGAATTGAGATATATTGGAAAAGTTTTGCTAGGAATAATAGGTAATAAGGAATGTTTTTCATTAAGAAAAGGTTAGATAGAGTAATGGTGAACAAGCTCTAGCTAAATAATTTTCCTAATTCTTTTGCATGTTTTAGTGCTCTAATGTGCTTAGATCATTCCATAATTGAGATAAAAAAAGTTATGCAGCAGGCTATGTTAAAAGGCCTTGTTTAATTCTTAAACTATTTATTAGGAAGATAGGGAGTTAAAGAAATTCTAAGGGAGAGTTGGGGTATTGAAGTGAGTGGTTGCAAATCTTGCTAGCTAATGAGAAATTTAGATAAAGCAAAAGAAGTCAACACCATATTTCAAAGCAAAGGTTTATAATAATCTAAGAATGGCTTCTAATTGTCATTAAAGTAAAAGCAATATTATCATAAATAGTTGTCATCTCTGAAGGTCTCGGTTCTTCAACTCCTTGTGTAAAGTTAACTTCAACATCTTCAAATACATCTGGAGGTATAAATTCAGGATCTTGATCGAAGATGTAAAAGTGGAGTCATCGATTGTGTTTCTTTTAATATAGTGATGCAATATAAAAGATGCATAAATTATTCTATTTTGATCCATCAATGATTACTAAGGCATGTTCTCCAATATCTTCCATCGAGTCTTAAGAACACTGAAAGCCCTCTCAATACAACTTCTCAATAATGAATGAACTTGATTAAAAACTTGTCAAGATCTTTTTGGATTTGCCCCATAAAACTTCGATTGATGATACCTTATCTTTAGGTAAGGTGTCAAATATCCTTTTCTTTCTGGATAGCCTTTGTCAACCAAGTAATATTTACCTAAATATCCATAGAGGTAATAAAATTAGTATTAATGATATCATAAAAAATCTAAATCATGAATAGCAAATCTTACAAATCTTAAAAGTACCTATTGGTGGTTTTGAAAATTTGAGTCTCAGATTATCTATGTATCAAGGTAAATACAAAATCATATGCTAATCCCCCCTAACCAGCTCAAATATACATGAATAATGAGTCAAAGTCACATGCTGCAAATACATTTGTAATCATTATTCCTTTCCGTCCTCTATTTCGCATTTGATCCTCCTCTACAATAACTGCTGCTATATATGTATCATCAATAGCTCTAATGCAATCCTAATATAAAACAATAATCATAAGATGATAAAACAACAATTTTCAAAGAAAAATATAATGAAGAGGGAGTGGGAACATATTCAATTACCTTAAAATGAAGCATATATCTAGCATCATTGGCAATTATAGTGGGATCTCCTTGAATTCATGATCTTTAGATATGAGTATATCTTTTGAAAATCTATCCATGGCACTCAAAACTTTAATAAAAACTCTACTCGCAGTTTCACTAAAATGTTGAAATCACTCTCGGGTATCTCTATTAGGGACACCTTTACTTAGGACATATATGAATAAACTCACTTTTTCCAAAATTGATGTCCTATCTGAGGGCCCCAAATTATAATTATTTTCCAAAATCATGCATAATTGACGAAATGTATTTTGATTCATCATAAACATATTAAAACACAGTTTTTCATTATCATTCAATAATTTATTCATTCATAGTTCTCCTGTTAGATAGGAAGTCATGCATTGTTCCTTGTACATATGGTTCAAAAAATACACACCTATACATAAGCCACCAAATCCCAAAACTCATTCTTATTGTTAAAAAATTGCCTAATTTGCAGAAGTTGCATAATTTGCATAACATTATCATCCATATATAAATCAACAAGTAAAATTATATTCTAAATAAACAAGACACTTATATGTCTAAATATTAAGAAATAAATAATATAACACATAATAAAATTATAGATTACCAACAAGATAATATAATATAATAAAATAAGCTAATCAAGTTCATAATGTCTCAAAACATACCATGTCAATATAAGTGCACAAATCATAAAAATAATAATCTAAACATAGTAATGCACAGAAACTAAGTTTAATATTTCTTGTGCTCCTCGTACTTATACATAAACTTAATGTATTCAACTCTTTTTGTATCCTCTCGTTAGAAAAAAATGGACCTTCTTTGTAGATCTTCAGTCAACATACAAGCAAGGTAAAATATAAGGGTACCAGCCTCTAAACTAGGCAAAGTATATAGTTTTCCTATAACATTTGTAGCATCATGAGATGATGCAGTAGCACCAGAACCAATTCCTGAAAATCTCTGTCAAAACCTTGTAACAAACATTTTGCTTCTCGTAAATTTTTAAACGTACCAAGCCGATGGTTAGACAAAAATTCAAGTGTTACTAACTTGCGCATTTGGCGACAATAAGAACCGTAAGGGCGTAATGCAAAGATGGAGTAACTATATCCTAGAATCTCCCAGGAGACAGAATGAGGTCGACTAGCGAAAGCTTTATCGTTGAAAGTAAGGCATTCCTTATTCATTTCCCAATTGCTCACGACCAGAGTTCGATGCGCACCAAGTTTGATGGTGAATATTAGTCCGTACTTGTAAGCCAACTTTCCTAAGGTTATGTGAGCTAGGTCTAGTCCTGCTAGGAGAGAAAGGTGACCGATAACAAGCCACCCACCTTTAATTTTAGGTGGTGTTATGTTCTTGTGTGCAATATTTGATTTCAAAAGCAAGAGAACAAATATGATAGCTATAGCATCTGCTAAAGATGAAGCTAGTAACTTCAAAATCGCTTAGTATTGGAGTCTAGTTTCTTGGCTTGAAGAACGTGTATATATAAAATAGTTTTGATTTCAGAACCAATTCCTGAAAATCTTCAATTGATGATACCTCATAATAAACACTTTTCTATCTCTTTCAATATTATAAATTTCTCTTCTTCAGAGCTAACATATTGAAGTGTCTCTACGAGCTTTTGCATAAATTTGCTGTTAATATAAACCTGAGTTTTAGCCTCAATTAGAAACGCGATCTAATAGATTTTATAGTTGGTGATATGTCGTTGAAGAAGGGTTAAAAGGCTAGCTATGCCCTTGCAACTTTTGTATCTTTCGAAGTAAAGCTTGCAAAATTGTTTAAACAGATTCGAAAGTTTTGTGTTATTAAGAAGAAGTGCTTATGCCTGAGTATAAAGCTAGCTCTAAGAAAGTATCCATGAGGGGTTGGCAACGGTGGTTGTTGTGAAGATGGGGTTTATTTGTAGTTCTTTTGAAGCTCTTTTCAGAGCTCCTACGAATGCCAACATAGGTCATGTGTCTTCCATCGATGAACAGAGCTTCAAACTTAGACGAGGCCATGAACAAATTGGAGGTAGGTGTTGAGAAATATGAGAAGAATGATCAAAGAGAGAGATGGACAACAGAAAAGCTTACCTATAGCAATCTTTAACTTCATCCATTAATACGCCTCTAATGGAAATCTACTAATCTCACGATTTTAGGTGCTAGCTACCATTGATGTATCATCACATTACAACTACTGTTCCAAATCAAAGTAACGCCCATGTTATGAAATAAAGTTAAATTTGTATCTGCCATCAAAAGAATGAAACTCGAAAAGGAAACTTATCTCTATTTATCTTTATTTCTATTTCTGGAGTAAATTGTAATAAATTTTTAGCATAATTATCATTTCGTTTCTTAATTTCTCAACCGCTAAAGTAAAATGTTCCTCATATGAGTGTTTTAATAAATTGTGAATTGGGTTCAATCTAATAATCTAATCCACTGATTACTAAACATAATTATCAGTAGTTTCATATAATCAAACAACTAAATTTCTTTCAATCCATCAAAAAATAGTTGATAAGCTATTTACCAAACAAGCCTTATATATATGCTCAAAAAAATGAGAGCACGAATGAAAAATAAATGGTTGACTGTAACTACAAGGGGGAACTTATGAGCTACTCAACATGAGGCTTTTCATCCACCGTAAAAATAAGATCAACCGAAGGGACACCAAGTTCTTGGTTTCTTTATCTACGTGTCATTATTCCAATCACGACTATAAAGAGGGAGACGCTAAAACAAATTAGAGATTATATTAGGGTTAGGGTTGCTAATTAATCAATAAATTTGAATTTTGATTAAATTGAAGTTTAAATTTATTGAATTTTGTTTAAATTAGAGTTTAGATTAAGGTTAATTAAATTATGTTAGTCTAATTAGTTTTATTTAGGATTAGTAAAAATTAATAAGATTTTTTAAAATAATTGCTTTTTAAGTTAGATAGGCCCCGCAAAGCAATGAGACATACACTAAGGCATTATTGGGCCCAACATGGTTTTGTAGGATCCATAAATTTATTAAAATAATATATTTATATCACATTATTAAAGACATAGTAGATGACTAACGACTTCATGTTTCCATCTATAATTAGAACATTTTTTAATGCTTTAATATGTTAAGATTTAATTTACATTCAGATATAAAAATTTGGGTTAAATTTATCTTTTTAACATAATATTGTATCAAATTTTATTTTTTTAATTTTCAACGCAATATCAAACCCTTCAAATTATAACATGAATTATTCATTTATTTTAAATTTAAAGTAATAAATATGAAATATATTATTTAAAGCTATGAGTATAGTTCCAAATTCTAGGAAAACAAGAAATATCTTTAGACAGAAAAAATATAACTCTAACTCCCAAATTGTTATAGAAAATCAAACAAAAAAAGAAAAAAAAAAGGGAAACAAAACAATCAATCATACAACACAAAGATTTATATGGTTCGCCCCAATTGATCAGGGTTACGTCCACGGGCAATGGCAGATCACAATTTCACTATCAGAAAGGGAAAGAATTACAAGAGGAATGCGGCTAAGTTTTTTCATCCACACCTAACCCTAAAACACATGGAATTTATGTAAAAATTATTTTTCAAACTCTGTTGCTGCTAGCCCCATCTTAGGACTATTTGAAATTATTAACATTCAGTAAATCTAAGCAATGTTTGAACTTACTGTTAGGAACTGATTAGGTGAACATATCTGCTGGATTATGTTCATTGCCATCCTTCTTCACCTTGATTCTCTTTTCTAATCGGATGAATTGATATCTAACATCAATATTCTTGGTCCGATCACGATGCATTTGATCTTTAGGTAAACATATAGCAGTTAAACTATCACAAAACACTATAATTTGGTCCTGATATAGCCCAAGATCATTGACTAAGCCCTTCAACAGATGCCTTCTGTAACACCCAAATACCCCCTGGGAGGATATGTGGATGCCACCTAAAACAGAACAATCCAATCAGACTTAACATTACAAACAATGCTGACAATACATCACATCATACAGTCAAAAACAGAAAATCAGAGTTATTACATGCCCAAACTTGTTCATTCAAAATAAGTTCAACAATACAAAAACTGACTCCTT
>JAOSBP010000007.1:9806340-9818496 GCA_027563825.1 Erythroxylum mucronatum | reverse complement strand
GGTATATGAATTTTCCATTTAGTCACCTTTCGCTCATCTTATCCTTAGTAGAAATCTACTATTGTAACAACATATTTTTTTGGCCCATTTCATAGTTTCTTTATAGGTTAAATGAACAAGTTAGAAAAGTTTGAGCTTCCAAGGGGAATATATATATACGTACAAGTTAAAAGTTTGTAATTGAACTCCATTTCTAGTCTATTTCGCAAGTTCTCTAGCTCTTAGGTGTAAAGTGTCAAATTACATAAGATATTGGAAAGGAAAAGAAAAGTGAAACTAGACAAGAAGTAGCATACTTGAAATCTTTTGTAAGACTCCTTCAAACAAGTTGGACTTTTTCATACTTTTGATAAAGAAACTTGTAGACTGCATTACAAACATAAGAAGAAAAAATAGATTACATAATAGTTGAAACATCATGAAGCCTATATATATTTGCTTGTCTGTGATTTTACTTACAAACAGGAATGATAAGAAAACTTTTGGAAATAATAGGATGATAAATTTTGAACTAAGAATAGATAAAGATTCTTCCCCGTTATTGGGTTTCAGGCTCTTGCTTTTGCTAGGTTTTGAGTCACCTTGTAGGCTATCTATGAATAGGCATTGAACATGAGTTGTAATTTGTCAACTAGTGTTGTTTTCTTGGTTCTTTTGTTCTAACATGCAAGTCTTGAAACTCTAGCATATTTAAAGTTTGGACATTCTTTGATTTTCTTGAACATTTTCTAACCTCAAGTATTTATATGTTTTTTGCCAGATGGATGAGCATATTCCTTCAGTTGAGAGTTCTAATCTAGTACTAGAGGTATAAGTGGAAACTTCTATTCTGACACCAAGTGATGATAGAAGTTAAATTAGAACTCAAGTTATTTATCATAAAAGTGAAGTTTAGAATTACTTTAAGAAGACTAAATCAACCGATGAAATTGAAAAGGCAGAGTGCAATTATTGTCAAAAGTTGTATTTAAGTGGTTCAAAAAGTGGAACATCTCATTTAAAGAGACATACGGAATCATGCATTAAAAGGAAGATGGTTTTAAGAGGTCAAACATTTTTTTTACCCCTAACCTTATGAAAGGAAAGAATGAAATGGCCGTAACAACTTTTGACAACTATAGATCAAGAATTTTGATGGCTAATATGATTACTGGAGATGAAAAACCATTGTTTATGGTTGAAAGAAAAAGATTCAGGATATTTCTTAATTCACTCAAACCGACTTTCAAGGTTCCAAGTCGGAATACATTGAGGAATGATATTTTCAAAATTTATAAGAAAAAGAAGAGAGAAACATTGAGAGCATTGTTGAGTGTTCAAGGATGAATTGCTATAACAACAAACATGTGGACAGCCGATAACCAAAAGAAGAGTTACATGGCAGTGATGGCACATTATATTAATAATGATTGGAAGTTATACAATAAACTTGTGAGGTAATTTATATTCTTTAATAATGTATCATTTATTTTTTCATTATTTTATGAATCTATGATTCATATTGGTATGTTTTTTCATGATAGGTTCATTCATGTGCCAATATCGCATACAAGTGAAAAATTGGCAAACGTGTCGAAAGACTATTTGATGGATTTGAACATCGACAACAAATTTTCTTCCATCATAGTCAATAATTGTAGCATAAATGATGCTATGATTCAAAAGTTGAAGGGTAAGATATGGGTTGGGAGCTTATTGGTTGGAGGTAAGTTATTTCATATACGTTGTTTTACGCATATTCTTAACTTGATTGTGAAGCATGGCTTGGAGACGATAAAGGAAGCAATAGAGTGTATTTGGAATAGTGTTTTAAGTGCAACTCCTAAAAGAGTTGAAACTTTTGAAGATGGTGCAAAAATTTTATGCATTCCAAATTCAAAGAAGTTGGTTTTGGATTGTCCTACCAGATGGAACTCAACCTTGAAGAAGTTGGAGTCGGCAATCCCATATGCTCGGCTGTTTATTAGACTAACAAAAAGGGATTCTCAGTATACTTATGTACCATCAGAGGATTAATGGGACTTGGCTAGAGAACTTTGTTTGAAGTTGAAATTATTCAATAATTAGACTAAATTATTCTCAAGAACAAAATATTCAACTTCGCACTGTATCTTTAGCACTATGTCCAACATAAAGCATGTTTTATTATTACGGATGTTTCCAATGTAGGAGCGGATGGTAGAGAAGTTTAATTCTTATTGCTCTAAGGTTGGAGATATTGTTGTAGTATTATATGTGTTGGACCCGAGATACAAGATGGACGGGATTGAATATGTTCATAATGCATTGTACAGTGGTGAAGCTCAAGAGCGTCTACATTACCTATGATCTGATGTCGCCTTGGGGTTACTTCAAAATTTAATCAAGGATTGCATATAGTGTAACCTCGGGTCGTTCTCTCTGAGGAACCAAAAAAAATGAAATTAATTTCCTAAGTAACTAAATGCAATGCTGTCTAAACTATAGAATGGGGTGTCATTTGATCAATTACCAGTAAAATTGCAATGAACTAGATTAAAAGTAAAGGACTTGTTTTTGGTATTTTAAATTTAAAATGTGTGATATGAAATGGTAATGAGTGAATGTAATAAGAAGAAAACACAAGTAATTAACAATGATAAACGCAACCCTCCAATTCAATAGCACAGGCAATCATCACTCAAACAGATATCAGAGTTAAACAAATGAACCAAGAGTTAAAATCAAGCTTTTAATCTAACAATTAAGCCAACTCAAATTGTTACAAAAATAGTTTCCAAAATCTCAATCTACTAACTGCCATCAAAATAGTAAAATAGAATCAAGGATACTAAAACCCAATGCTCAAGTTTTACCCATCAATTAAGAAAACAAAGTTAATACTAGCAACCGATATAACAATACAATCATTAAAGCCACCTTGAATAATCATCAAATATTCACTAAAATCTCAATATAAAGTTTTGACCCAGAACAAAGTAATGAAATTGAACCGAAATTAGCACAATATTAGTTGCTAAACAATAACACAGCCACAAGAATCTTCCAATTCAAAGATATAATCTATACATAACTCCAAATAATTAAATAGTTATCCTAAGACCTAGGAATCACTAGATAATTAAATGGGTAGAAGATAAATGCAGCTTAAACTGTTAGGTCCGGGTCCTATTACCTATTCCGAGGCAACCACTCAAGGTCGTCGGGTAAGGATCAGGCGAAAGGAAAGCAGTAAGCATTCAATTTATAAGAAATTCAGGGGTAGCAATAGGCGGGTTCGCCATGTAAATTCCAAGAACCCTTCGGGAGAAGTTCGCCGCGGTGAAGCCAAAGGTTCAAGGTCCAGTCGACGGACCCTTCAGGAAAAATATGCCATGGTGAAGTTCCCGGATTAACCTAAGGACCTCTCGGGACAACGAAGTTATGAAAAACACGTGTAAATACCCTTTGGGAACGGTTCGCCGCGACCAAGGTCTGGCTTCACTGCGGCGAAACCTTCACATCCGAAACCCAGAATCTCAACATTCACACTAAAACTCTGCACTTATACACATTACCAATCCAATTCAATCATATACTAACATATACTTCTAATTCCAACATCAACCACAAGATAGGCATAATATACCCAAAAGAACTTCTTCATTTCCAAATCTCATCACATAACAAAATGGAGTTTACACAAGCTTTAGTTACATATCATCATACACATCAATAACTTAATACAAAGTACAAATGGATGCTCAATGTTTGATATGCTTATAAAGCTATCCAAAACATAGTTACTAATTTAGTTACAAAAGCTAACTATCTTAGAGTTTGTCCAAATGCCTTGCAAGGATCGCTAACCTTCTTGTTCTACACCTGAGGAGTGAAAATGATGGCGTAAGCTGCAAAGCTCAGTGGCTAATATATTTATAGCCATTGGCAACGAGCCACACAATCAAACATATATGTGTATATACATATAGGCATATACATCTTATCTTAATCTAGCAATGTAAATTCAGCAACAATTCTAACTCACAACTTATAGTCAAGCATATCATCATATAAAGCAATCTCATACCTATTCAACCTTCCAAACATAACACTCAATTTCATACCATGCTCAACAATTCCAAACAAATGCAATGCACAACAAATGGCTTGAGAGTTCTGTGGAACGAAATAATGAAATTGAAGTTTACACCATGAACGAAATGAGTCCATTTTTCAGATCTTATATGCCACAAGCGGGAAGCTGGGAGAAGGCTTTAGGTCAACATGTACGTGACTAACGAAACGGTATCTCTCTTGCCCAAACACAATCAAATTTCTATGTTCAATTCAATTCATCACATACATTTATTCTCATGCTTTTCAAGCTATTTCCTCTTTTGATTATACAAAATGTCATAACATCGTTTTTGACATACATGGTAACAATCATAATGCATATATTTCAACAATCACAACAATTTGAATTCAAACAATTAGGTATACACACACACACAAGTAAGCAATTTTGCCCAATTACACAATAACCATAAATACATTACTCACCGAAACTCACTTGCCGAAGTCCAATTCAAGCTTGCCTTTTATTTTGCTCTTGGATTGGATTTTCTTGGTTTCCTTCAGATAAACCAAGTTTTATTCAACCCAATATTCTAATAAAATTCATAAACTTCAATAATCACATAAAGGATAAAATCAAGCTTTAACTAATCTACCCATAGTCTATCTAGGTTAGTAAGACCAAAACCTAGTTTAGAAACCTTAAAAAATCAAATCGGTCTGTTAAATGATCTTCTTCCTTCCTTCATTCCTAACATACAAAACCCATTTCTTCCTACCTCCTATTTCTAACCAAACAAGAAGGAAAATGATAGAGCTTACCTTAGCTAGTTGACTTTTCTTTTTTCCCCTTCTTTCTTTCTTCTTCACGCACACTTCTCTTCTCCTCTCTTCTTCCACGTTTTCTCTTCTTCTTCTTTCTTTCTCACGACTCCCTCTTCTCTCCTTCTTAATTCAAGACAACATTTTGTCTTGTTTTCCAAAATTACCCTTCATTTAGTTAGTCTTTCCAATTTTTGCCCTTCATATTAATATAAAGTCTTCTTACTCCTCGCTCCATTTAAATCTAATACCTTAACTATACTCTAATTTAATTCTAGCATTCCCATTTAATAATTCTAATTTCCACTTACACTCACTAAATTAATAAACTCAATTCTAAGAAAATAAAATAGAATAAACAAACAAATTATAAATAAATAATTGAACAAACAATAAATAATTTAGAAAAAAATTTCAGGGGCTAACATTGTCCCTCTCTATCACCGTGCATGGTGTCACGATCATGAGGGTATCACAATCTTGACTTGTATAGCTTGTCCCTCTTTGTCACAATCGTGCATGGTGTCACGATTGTGACAGAAGCTCCATACACATAGCTTGTTCTTTGCCATGCATCTAAGATCTCTTTTCTTCACATTCCTGTTTTATACACTCATAAACATATCAAACACCTATTAGAACATAAAATTAAGATCAAATTATTGCTCTAAATCAAGCAAACATTTAGAACGCATACAAAACATTAACAAGAACACAATTTTAATCCTATACACATGATAATCACTAAGAAAACACCAAAAAAACATACTTAAGCACTTATAAAAACATACTATGATCTACACCTATAAATATCCCCACACTTAAACATTTTCTTGTCCTCATTCAAAACAAAAAACATGACCAAACAAAAACACATAAACACACAATAATACATCATGTAATAATGATACAAAAGAATCAAATCTTATGGAATTAACTTAACCTCAAATATCAATCACTCAAAATGTGTCAACATATTAGCTTATTCCTTTTATTTTTAAGCGCTTGATTTGAATATACATATCAATTAAAATATTAACACCCTATTCATTCACTATGGCACTACTAAGCATGCATTTATAATTATTGATCAATCAAAAAGGAAAATTATCACTAAGTATCATTTCATGAAAAATCTTGCTATTTGTAAAAGATCAATAGGTTTTATTTATTTTAACACCATTTTTTAAAATTTTCTTTAACGATAGCCTAGTCTTTTGATGCAAAGGTAAACATTTGTCATGAATGTCCCTCAATTACTCAACTAGGTCACATTGTTTATTTAGCTTGGTTGGAGTGTCATTATAGCCTTTTGATGCAAAAAAAAATATTTTGTCGTGAATGCCCCTGATTACTCAGCTATATCACAATTCTTAACTAACTACCAACTTTATTCTTAACCCAATTTTCTTAAAAAAGGCTAATGGAATCGTAATTTTATTTAATACACTTTTGATTTCTTAGCTCACCTTATTTATTGTTAATCAATCATCATCATCATCATCATCATCCACTTGAAATCTAGCTGAGTCGTGGGGTCTAGGGAGGTCTGATAGTATGCAGCGTTTCCCTTTCTGGTCCGTAAAGAAAGCGAGAACGTAGAGACACCCGCCAGGATAAGTCGAGTGAACGGCACTCTAGTTAGGAAGGTCTTAAAAAGGAACTAATAATGCTAACGAATTCAGTTAACTATAATTATAAATGTATATAAACAAATTTTGTAAAGTTAAATAAAAGGTGTCATACCCTAATTAACATGCATATTCATCCCAAAGACACTTAAAACAAAAAATCACAAGTTACTATTCCTTTACTATTTAAATAACCATGTTCAAAACTAAAATAATTCCATTCAATTCACATCATTGACACATTCACACAATTCAGTCAACACAATGCCAACCTAAAAAAAACTAACACAATGCAAATGCCAAGCTTACACACCAATGAAATGTCAATGCATAAATGTCTCCACACTTGAACAACACATTATCCTCAATGTGAGAAATAAAACAACACGAATATAAATAAATAACAATAATAAAAGGATTAAAGCAAGAAGATTTGTGGAGATTGAAGTGGTGATGTTGTGGGCGATGGAATCTGAACATCATAAACAGTAAAATACTTAAGTATTTTCATTATGTCATGGTGCTGTTGATGTTGATGCTACGGGAGCTCCTTCATTTGTGCCTCTATGGTGTTCAGGTGATGTGCCATACTCTTATTATTTTTTGACACTAAGTTAAACACTTTCTCTCATCCTCCTCGGTTTCTTAACTGGATGAGACTTCTTATTGGTATTATGCTAGAGCAGAACTAAAGCTCACTTGTCCAGTCTTGTATTTCACTTATGATTTTAAACAATATCTTGGAGTTCCATCCCATAGACCTCAAAGATCTAAGCTCGTCTCAAATGTGTATGACTTAGAAACTCAAGAAAGATAACATTTAGTCCATCAAGAGAAGACCATGAAATTAAGCAAGCATATTAACAAGAAAACTCATGTCGAGATAGCTAATTTTCTTATTAAGAAAAGTAACTATTATTTGAAAAACGTAGGTTGATGTACAAACTCGGATCTTATGATCCATACACCAAAGTATGAATACATCTTTAAGAAAACACTTGTTACTCTGAGATTTGGCAAACACAGTGTGACACATAAATTTATGCAATAACAAATGTTCAGGCTTAATAATAACATTATTATGTGCATTTTTTCCAAAAAATTCATCCAACCCTATTAATTTCTTCCAATATTGATCAACATGAAAGTTTCCACAATTTTTAATAATTTTCAATTTCGAGAACCCATAAATTTCTTTTATAATATCATAGTCCAAATTATTAGGGTTTCCTTCCAATCTAAACCAAAAATTATTTAATTTCTGTGGCCGAAAATGTAAAGTCGTGTAAAACTCAAGGGTTAAACCCTCATACACAAAAACATCAAAATGAATAAATTTTTCCCAACGAATTTTTACACTCAAAGTCTCAATCTTTTCTTTGAGAGCTAGATTTTCTAAGATATTGACACAAAATATCATGGTGCAACAACAATTCTTGAACAAAGGGTTTAGAATCTTATACCTTTTTCTTCCAAGAAGATTGAAAAAGGAGCTCCAAAATCCTTATCCCTATTACGTGCACCATCCCCCCCACAAATTTGCTTTCCCTTTTGATTTTAAGTGATTGGAGACTTACTAGATTCTTAGAGCCATAAGGGCGCAATGTTTGTGACAGAATGATGCAACCCTTGCCATGCACGATCGTGACACTTTTACGATCATGTCATGGCTATAATTATCCATTCTTGCCTTGTTTCGATTGATTTCCTTCATATATCCTTAGGAACTTGTTCCCTAACCTGTAATAACTTCAAAAATATGAAATTTAACAGTCCAAATCACCCTAAGCACATCAAAATAGGAACTTTATAGATATTAGAATTCAAGAAAAACCTAACTATATAACATGCTAATTTATAGTCAATAGCTTGACCTTTCATGATTCAAATCTTATTTAATGAATTGAAAGGAAAGAAACTACTTCCCTTTCTTATGAAAAGACTACTTTAAGATATAGTTTACATCTTTTTCCATTCAACTTGAAGGCTTCCTTATTGTGGTTCTCCAATTCTAAAGCTCCATATGCAAATACGTGGGTTACTTTGAAAGGCCCACTTCATCTTGATTTGAGCTTTCCAGGAAACAACTTCAATCTTAAATTAAATAGTAAAATCGTATCTCCTACTTTGAAATCTTTTTTCTTGATATGAGAATCATGCCATTTCTTAACATTTTCCTTATACAACTTGGCATTCTCATATGCGTTCAGTCTAAGCTCGTCAAGCTTATTCAACTGTAGAAGTCTTTCTCACCTACTTGGTTCCAATCAAAATTTAAAGCTTTTTTTGCCTAATATGCTCTATGTTCTAACTCCACAGGTAGGTGACAAGCATTACCATAAACAAGCCAAAATGGGTTTGTACCAATTGGATTCTTAAAGCGGTTCGATAGGCCTATAGAGCATCATCTAGCTTTAATGCCTAATCTTTCCGTGAATTGCTTATTGTCTTCTCCAATATTCTTTTTTACACGCGGTTAATGACCTCCACTTGTCCACTTATTTGCAAGTGGTATAAAGTGAGTGGCAACACAATGGCAAACTCCATATCTTCTCATAAGAGCATCGAAAGTTTTATTACAAAAATATTCTCCTCCATTGCTAATTATTACTCGTGGCACTCTAAATCAATTGAATAATATCTTGACAAAATTTTTACACCCCCTTGCCATCATTCGTTAGAGCTGCCATTAGTTTAACCCATTATGATAAGTAGTCCACTCTGACTAAAATACACATGTTCCTCATAAAGGATGGGAATGGTCCCGTGAAATCCAGTCCCTATACATCGAACACCTCCATTTTCAAAATGTTCGACAATGGCATCTTATCTCTCTTCGAGATGTTCCTACTCTTTAACATTTACCACATTGTGCAACAAAATGCCGAGCATCCGTAAACAAATTTGGCTAATAAAAACTACATTCCAAGACACACATCGCCATCTTATTTTCTCTATAATGCCTAGCATAGATGGATTCATGACAATTTGTTAGTATGCCTAACATTTCTTCCTCTATAACACATTTTTTTTTCAGTCCATCAACACATGTTCTATAAAGGATTGATGCATCCCATAAATAATGAGTACAATCATATAAGAACTATTTCCTCTATTGATAAGAAAAATCTAAGGGAAGGATACCACCTGTAACATAATTTACTACTGCCTGAATGGTAAATTGATCACCTTAGATCCCAAGAGGTAAGATAAAAATTTGTCACATGCGAACACCATTGCTAACAACTCCTTTTCAGTAATGATATAATTGAGTTGGGCCCCTATTAATGTCTTGCTTGCATAGTAAAGTGCATGTAGCCTTTTGTCCTTCCTTTGTCCCAACACACAACTTATAGCTTAGTCGTTAGCATAATGCATGACATCAAATGGTAATGACCAATCTAGTGATGTTAAGATTGGTGCTGAAATTAGTGTCTCCTTTAATCTATTACATGTAGATAAATAAATATGATAAATTATGAAAAGCACGTTTTGACTAAGAGATTTGTAAGAGGTCTAGCAATTAACAAGAAGTCCTTAATTAAGCTATGATAAAATCCAATATGTCCTAGAAATGCTTGAACACTTGTAACATTAATTGGTGGTGGAAGCTTCTCATTGACCTCTTTCTTAGCTCTATTTACTTCAATACCTTGGCACAATATATTGTGTCCCAATACTATTCCCTTTTACACTATGAAATGACATTTCTACCTAGTTTAGAACCAAGTGTGACTCTTCACATCTTTGAAGAACTCTGTCCAAATTTTTCAAGCAATGCTTAAAAGAGTATCCAAAGACTAAAAAATTGTCCATAGAAATCCCCACTATGTCATCAATCATATCTGCAAAGATAGACATCATACACCTTTGAAATGTTGATGAAGCAATGCATAACCCAAAGTGCATCCTTCTATTGGAAAATGTTCCAAAAGGACATGTAAAAGTGCTCTTTTCCTGATCTTTAGAATAGATAAAAATCTGATTATAGACTTAATATCCATCTAGGGAACAGTAGAATACATGGTCAATCACCATTTCTATCATTTGATCTACAAATGATAGAGGAAAATGATCCTTTTTAGTTACCTTGTTAAGCTTCTAATACTCAATACGCACTCTCCAACATGTGATTGTTTGAGTGGAAATCATCTCACCACTTTCACTCTCCATTACTATCACACCTTCTTTTTCAGGTTCATATTGCATTAGGTTGACAAATTCTTTATCTGAAATCTGGTAGATGATACCTGCATGTAACAATTTAATGACCACTTCTTTTATGTGTGGATTTAATCTTCTTTGTTGTTCCTTAACTGCTCTACTACTTTCTTCAAGGTTAATCCTATGCATGACTACATTAGGAATTATTCCTAATGTGCCAAATATTTGTCATCCCGTAGCCTTCATCCACTTCCTAATGATCTTAACCATCTAGCTCCCTTATTCCACATCTAGCAGGTTTGAGATAATGATGGGTAAAGTTTGGCCCTCACCTACAAAGATATACCTAAGGTGTGCAGGTAAAGGCTTCAACTTAAGAGTTGGTGGCTTTCAATGGAGGAAGGTATAGGTGCTTTTGTTCTCACTAAAATGTCTTTATGTGTTTAGACACCTAACAACTCCTTCTCTCCTTCTTCTTCACTTTCAGTTTCCTCAAAACTTGCTTCTTCATTACAGCTCTTTTCCTGCACTTTGATGCATTCATTAATGATGTCTATCTTCATACAAGAGTTGCTTTCTTTTAGACCCTTCAAGACTTTATTCATGTTAAACTCTACGTGATCATCACCAATCTGAAGAATCAATTTGCCTTCATGAACATCCATCAGATGTCTCCCAGTATTCATGAATGGCCTTTGAAGAATGAGTGGGAAATTCCTATCCTCTTTAAAATCTAATACCACAAAGTCCACAGGGATAATGAATATGTCCATTTTAACGATGGCATCTATTGGATCGAAAAGAAAACATGCAATATTTGGTTAAATGGTGGATTTCAAAAACTTTTTTAGAAATCATAACGTAACGGAAGCATGATAACCAAATCAACATTTCAATCCATACATGATACGGTATATGGGTAGAAATATTATCGACTCCTTCGCTACAGATTTAACTCTTCACTGCATTATCTTATCCTCGACAATATATCCTCTCCTAAGTGATGTATCGTCTTCTACTTGTTATTGTTTCCTCTTCTCAATATTGTATCCTCGACCAATCCAATCTATCACTTGTTCTTCTTGGACAACTTGGTTAACAAGATCCTTTGGTGGGAAAGGAGAAAAAAACTTTGAAGGAGAATTTTCTTAGAAGAAAGAAGACAAAGAATGAGAAACTCTTATGCAATTTTCGAAATTTTTCTTGCAAGATAAGAGAGAGAGGGATAAAAATGTAAGAACACCTTCTTACACCCTCACAATTTTGGTTAACATCAAAGGAAAGAAGAGTTTTCCATCCAATGCATCACTTCTTTGTTTAATCAATCATAAAGAAGCCATTAAATGAGACTCTTCTCATTTGTCTTTAAGATGACTATATGAAAAGTATATTAACCTAATATTATCATGTTCATTTTGGTTTTCGGATATGTAAGAAGGAAGATGGTCCATCCAATGTACATCTTTCTTCTTTAATCCAATCAATGCTAATAGGTTACATG
>JAOSBP010000007.1:9771411-9790928 GCA_027563825.1 Erythroxylum mucronatum | reverse complement strand
AATACAAAAAGATACATGAACAGTAATTTGCTCAAAATGCAACTAAAGCCTTGTAGTTACAAATCTAGCTCAAAACACAAAAAGATGCAAATTTTGGAGTGATGCCTTGATTCTCCTTCACTCGATCTCTTGCTGCTCACCTAGAGATGGGAAGGAATGGGGTGAGCTTAAAGCTTGTGGGTAACAGTTTATAACGAAAAAATAAGCAAAACCTTTGAAATGTTCATTCGTCAATACAAAGTTCTAATTAAATTCATCAAAGTAACATTCACAAATTCATAACTGAAATTCACAAATTTCAAATCATAAATGCATCAAACTTGTCAACATCTCACAAGAACATAAGCACATCAAAATGATTTAGGTAAATCCATAAACATGACGAACTACACATTTCCATATAATGGTCTTGTGTAGTCATAAACTTAGCGTGCTAAACTAATGCAATCCCACATAGTAGTTTTGCGTTAATGTAAACTTGAGGGAGTCCATGACGGAGCTCCATGTGACTAGCTGGCAGGCGAGAGAAGCCTTTAACTTGGTCAACGTGCATGATTTTTCTTGAATGAATTACACCAAACCCATATAACATGTAATTCATGAATGAAAAACCATTTGCCCAAATGGCACATTCATGGAAACTTGTTTTCCATGAACATGAGATATTTCAAAAACTATTTCCAAAAGCATGATTTCATAAATATGCATCCTTTCAAAAGAATCATTTTCAATGTCTTTCATAATTCATCAACACAATTCATATATCAAACATATAGCAAATTCTCAAATCATTCAAGAAGCAAATAAATTCAACATTTATGATGCAATTGAAATCATTAACCTTCCTTGATTCAAAGAAACATTAGTAGCTTATTTACTCTATTATAAACATATGCCCACCTTGAATTCCTTGCTTACGAAATTGGCATAAGGATGTCTTTCCTCTTGGTCCTCTTGCCTCTCTTGATCCTCTTCTTGATTTCCTCCATAAATGACAAAATTCCCAAGTTCAATAGGGTTGCAAAATTGAAAACCCACAAGGCACATTTGCAAAAATTGATCCTAGAATACCTAAACCCATGCATTTCCTAAGCTTCATGAACCAAAACCCTTCCATATATCCAAAGTATAAAAATGAAACTTACCTTGAATCTTCACCAATTTATGAGATTATTGGCTCTAAAGAAAGCTCTTCCTTTCCTCTTTCTTTTTCCCTTCTTAAGCAACCTCAAACTCTCTCTTTAAGACTAAGAAAAGATGAAACCTAGCTCAAAACTCCATTCTTTTCTCAACTTCATCGAAACCCCTCTTTCTCACCTTTTCATTTTCGTATATCACTTCTTCCTTCACCTATTTTCGTTTTCCTTCTTCCCAAACACAAGACAACACCTTTCCTTTCCCATTTTACCCTTAATGAATGAGAAAAGTTCCCCTTGCCCTTCCTTTAATACCTTAGTGTTTTTAACCTTAGGTAAATTACCCAAAATAAACCTTTTTTATGCATTTTACCACCTTTACTTCAACTAACCAATGAAATAAATTCCACTAACATAGACATAATAAATAAATAAATAAAAATTTACTCCCAAAAATTCACTTATCCAAACCTCATAATTATTTAAATCATGTTTATCTAAAAAAACATTCCGGGGCCAACAATTAGCATTAGGGAAAGTTTTGAGAGGATATTGAGCCAACCAACATTGGTTAACCAAAGCTCTATCTAGCTTTTTCCTCATCTGCCATTTTGTTTGTTAGACCAGGTAAACAGCCTCCCCTCAAATCTCAAATCATTAACTTTATCTTTGTGAAAAATTTCAGCTAGCTCGCGTCCTATTACCGTATGAAACCCCCTTTCTCCTTTAACTTCCTGATAAGTGATAATACAATTGTAATCTCCAATTAATAGCTAAGGTTTGGTACTAATAGTTGCAATAGATTGCAATTTGTTCCATAGAGAGGCTCTTTGAAATTGAAAATGGAACC
The DNA here is from genome assembly GCA_027563825.1 of Erythroxylum mucronatum. Lineage (NCBI taxonomy): Eukaryota > Viridiplantae > Streptophyta > Magnoliopsida > Malpighiales > Erythroxylaceae > Erythroxylum > Erythroxylum mucronatum. The sequence continues at coordinate 9,788,942 of JAOSBP010000007.1, read as the reverse complement.
ATAAATTAGTGAAAGATCAAAATTAAAGGAGGCCTCAATTAGCTTGCATCTCAAATGGATGAATTGCTCAGTTTCTACTACTACCTGGACTGAGACTTTGTTGGAAGCAAAGGATCCTTCCGTTGTAATGAGAGGAATGATTTGAAAGCCTGCCAATCTGCTCCCAAAAAATTTGAAACTACTAACATTTAAGAGATTTTTGTTTTAGTTTCAAAAAGCCCTACTAATAGTGGCTTTTTTCCCAAAACAGTCTCCTTAACCATTGCTTTTTTAAAAGGGTCATTTAAACCTCAAACATTACAAACTATTATCATTAAGGGAAGACCCAATGAGCATGTTCTTAGTCCTCTTCCTTAGAGACCTTCTTTTTGAGTTATTAGAATGTACTATTGATAAATCAACAAATTTGGCTTCTATTTGTATTATTCCTTCCTCACATTTTGTTTCTCCAAGTCTTCATTATGCTTTTGAATTTCTAAAGTAACTTTAACAAAGGGGACTAAAGGTTTTGCCAGATTAAAGTTGTCTTCCTACACTACTGGAGCCACTGTTGATTCAATCTTTTGTACTGTATGTATTACTGAGTAAGCTGCTTTGGCCCCCTGCTTAAGATTGTATATTTGTTCAAATAAATTCAATGGTATTTCCATAAGTGCTTCTTGTATTTCAATGTGTGCTTTATGTCTATCAGAATTTACTGCTAATTGTCAATAGATATAGCATCTGCCTGCTTTGCATTATCATATTCCACATTTAGTTTCACCACTTCTTCACTATGTTATATAATTTGAACAACTGGAGGAACTTCATCAATATCTGATATTTTTTCTTGCTCAGAACAGCTCCTATATACCAACAGAGTCACCATTGTTTCGATAATATAAGCTTCCTACATAATTGAGAAAACTACCCTGTCCTTGTGCTGAGAATATTCTCCCTAGTCTGGACTCACTGATGGTACTTTATCCTGGATTTCCTGGATAACTGAGGGTGCTGCCTTACTGTCAGACTCACTAACTACTAAGTCACCAATAATAGTTGCAATCAGAATAACAATGACAATATTCTCAGCTTGTACCACACTCAAACATTTCCTGGTTAGCATTCTCCATTCTTATTGGGGAAAATGAATTCATATTCTCAGGTGTAGGCATCACAATAGTAAGTTTACTATCTCTAATGTCCTTTTGCACTTCCAAGTTGTTAGCATTTTCAAAATTCTCCATAACTTCTTGAGCTAAGTCACTTTTAGAGTTCTTAGTAGATATGATCCCCATAAGTTCATTATGACTCCCAGTTTTTAAAACATTCCAAGTTGGTTTCCAACTTTTCTTCACTAGATTAGGTTTCTATGGGTAGGAAAGAGGCACAAAAATTTTTTTAAGCTCAACATCATCGCCTAATTTCATGATTGGCAGTTGATCTAGAAGAGCAGTATTTATTTTCACCTTAACGCAAAGTTTAGCAAAGCATATTCGTTCCATATGTGCAGTTTAAGCATCCATACATGGGGGCTTACTTAGTGAGTTAGCTAGGAAACTTAAGCCTTCTATTGTCTAGAATTCAAGGGACACATTATGGAAATTAACCCACAAAGGAAAAGCATCGATATCTCTATAATGAAATTTAGTACCTGGCCTCCATCTTTGGATGAACCTAGGTTGGTCGTCGATATGTTGTGGACTTTATTCGATAATATCTTTTAGATTGCTCTTATTAGTAAATTTGAATAGAAAAGAGTCATCATCCCTTAGCATAACTTTCTCCTGGCCTTTTTTTCCCTACTTAACCTTAGCCCATGCTTGCACCACTAGGAAGGCAAGTTGCTTATTCCAGAAATTCCGACCAAAGCAGACAATGAGACATTAGCACTAAATTTAAAGAGATCCATAGGAGGAGTAAGGATTCCTTCTTTCATAACATTTTGAAAATGATTAAACTACCCTTTGTTACATTAAAGCTTCAGTTGAGATCTCCAGGCTCCTCCATTTTTCTCAAGATCAACAGAAGAATTTTCCAATGTAGCATATGCATTTAAGATACCCCCTATTTTCTTTGCTCTCAGATAAATTGAAAGGATTGGAAATTCTTTCAATGACAGATTAGAGGGGGAAGAACCCCCCCTCCCCCCCCCCCCCTTGTTGTCCATTATCCAAGCCTTTGAAAGGCCCTTGAGGAGGAATGAAATTTAGAAGCTAATTATTCAACTGCACTATTAAAGGATGAAGAACACCAGAAGCGGGAGAGGAAGTTTCCAAAGAAGAAATAGTTAAGGGGAGGATAGTAAAAGAGCTAGTGAGAAGGCAGAGAAAAGTGTGAGTATTCTTAGTTCTTCTTGCAAATGTTGACCATAAGACAGGTTGTATACCTATAGATTAAGCATGTGTTAGGAAATGAAAAGAAAATATAGGTCTGGTTCGATAATTGGACACAACATAGGCCACTTATACAAAGAACTAAAATATCCCAACTTCCTAACAATATTCCACTCAACTCCAAAGCATCTTGTCTGATGAATCAAATACATTAGGTAGGCAATTTCAGAGGGTTCGATATAGTAATGGGATTTCTATCCCAGGTCACTCATATCACTCATATTCATTTGTAAGACTTAGTATCCTGGGTACCAAATGCTTGTAGACTTTTTACTAATAAGTCTTGCCTTAAGTCTTTGCAGCAAAAAGGTGAGATTGTTCCTTGGTTCAATCTTTTATGGAAACAGTCCCTAAATCAAAAGGCCTCAATATTCACCGGGCTGGTTATTAAGAACAAGATTCGTACTAAAAATAGATGGTTTAGATCTTATGACCTAATATGTGTGCTATGCAAAGAAACTGAAGAAGATAGAGAACACCTATTTTTCAATGCAGATACTCAGAAGTAGTATGGAGCATAATTTTACATCTACTTTCTGATTGTTGTCCCACTTATGATTGGTTATCTACTCAAAATTGGACCATTTATATTGATAACCAAAAGAGGTCAGATGCACCAATGTACAAATTTTCCTTCACAATAACTATTCACTGCCTATAGAAGGAAATAAACAAGTGAATCTACAGGAATGAGGGAGTAAACAAGTAGCACTTAGTTGTAGGCATCATCAATTGGATCAGAGCCATTAGGACAGCTAAATTTGATCAACATTCTTTATCTACAGCAATGAAAACTAGATAGAATGTGTAACGCTTGTTATTATATTTCATTTGCTTTTGTAATTTAATTTATTTGTGAACTCATTGTAATGTTAAGTTAGCTTTGTTATAGTTAATATAAACCCCTTATTCAATTTTTTTAAAAAAAGGTTACTTTTATAATGCCATAGAGAAGACGAAAGAAGCAATCAAAGTCAATATGAAAAAAGGCATTTTGTACACATCTTGTTTTATAGTTATCACTGAAAGATAAAAAAGACAACTTTACTCTATGTTGTTTGCTACTAGGGCATATCTGAAGTCGAATGTTTATTTAGATAAGATTTTACAAAGAAAGCTGAATTTAATAGAGAAATACAACAATAACTCAATAAAAGTCTCGCTAATACGTGGGGTATAGGGAGGTCCAGTAGTATGCAGCCTTTCTCTAATTAGTAAAAAGGTCGTTTCTGAATGGTCCACATAAAAAAGAGAAAATAAAATATAATAAAAATAAATATAATAAAAACTATAATAATAATAATAATAACAACAACAACAACAACAATAATAGTAATAATAAAAAATGTAATAATAATAATAATAATAATAATAATAATAATAACAATAATAATAATAAGAAGAAGAAGAAGAAGAAGAAGAAGAAGAAGAAGAAGAAGAAGAAATGTTATTAAATATTACAATAATTCTTTCATAACATAATACAAGATCTCTTTAGCTCATAAATGGACATATACAAGAATGCTTGCGTTTGAGATACTCATTATAGTACATTAAAGAGATAAACTTAATTCAAATATATATTCCTCACTTCTATTACTTGTTTAAAATTAACAATCATTTTATTTTGTTTATAAGATTATTTTATTATTTTGCAATTGTTTGGTGAGATTGATTTGAAAGTGGTGTACAAAAATTGTAAGAGTTTGCAATTTAATTTTTTAGTCAATATATGAAAGCAACTAGGAGTGAAAGGAAGTATAATACATTTGAATTCATCCATCAAAAAAATAGAATAAAACACAAAAGATTAAATAATTTAGTATTTGTTCGATACAACTTAAAGTTTTAAGTAATACATGTTATTATTATTATTAAGTTGAATATAATTTCACACCCCTCATTTCAAGAAAACTCTTAGTGGGGGTTATTGTTGTTGTTAAGTTGAATATAATTTAGCATAATTTCTTAATTATTTTATTTTATTTGTTCATTAAGATTATTAATAAAATAAGTAGTTCTATACGTCTAATTTGCCATGATTATATTGATTTTTTAGCGAATTGAACTTCTAAAATCGAGTTTTATAGATAAAAGTGATTTAAAAAATAAATTTGAATGAGAGAATTTAAAAGACAGTGAAAATGAGACTCTTCTCAGTGAAAAGGTTTCAAACAAGATAAAACTTAAGACAATGTAATTTGAGCGTATATGTCATTAAATGGAGTTTTAGGTTTTTTTCGTTTTCTTTTAATTTACTTGTATTTGATATATATATTAAATTCTATATATGTACTATAAATATAAAACTTTTAACTGTGAGAATTTTTATTTAGATTTCTCTTGTACTTTGATAAGTTTCTCGATATGAACTCTTCTTATTATGCTTATAAATTTATATTATTCTTATTATATGATGTTTTGATGTAAGTTATTGTAATATTTTAAATACTTTCCTTTATTTTTAGTTATTTTAACTATGTTTTTCGTATATCAATTTTAGGTATTGTTTATATGGAAATATTTAAAAAGTTATACTAAGAGAAATTAAAAAATAGTTGTTATATGAAATTTATATTATTATAATTTTTTAAGATAGGATTGAAATAAAGCTAAAAAGTAGGTAATACAACAAATCAATAAACTATTTTATAAATTTAAAAAAGTGCATAAAAAGTTTGCCAATATTAACCAATAATGATACCATACCATATCAAAACTAAACCTGATATAAATTGGGATTAGATCCTTTGGCCCCTTATTCTAGCTCAATTTTGTTCTTTTTTTATCCAAGTCATCTATTTATGTAGAACTTATATAAATAAATAGCTTGAATAAAAAGGAGACAGAACAGAACTAAAAAAAAGGGGCTCGGAGGATTTCAACTGATATAAATTTCGGTCTCCGTCTTGTAATAGAGATTTTAGCGAGGAAGACTTAATTGGGTTATCTGCAATTAAAAGCTTAATTATGGCAGGGCCCGGCCCCACGACAACCTTCTCTCTAGCTTTTCATTATTTTATCTTGAGTGCAAAGATAAAAAGAATGCTATTATTCTGTAAGACGGAAAAGTGTGTCAGTCAGGAATACAACCTTGCTGTCTTGTACTACTAATTATTTAAAGGTGAGTAGACCAAAGATAGTTATATTAAATATTGAGGGGCGGGTGACTGAGCACTGACCAGAAGCAAAGCGAAAGTAAAGTCAATACTCAAAAGCACTTCTCCGGTCTCTGCCACCCTTTAAAGAAAGTACTTGCAGTCAGTTTCTCTTCTTTTCTTGCTAATTAGTTACACGTTTCCCTATAAACTTTAAACTCTGATTGGACAGCAATCACCCTTACGTATTTATTCGTTGAATTAGGTTAAACCTAAAGTTTAGTCCAACTCGATATATTTAAATACCCAATATTTATCTCATAAGATATATGCATGGAAGTAGTCGGGTTGTTCAAGCCTCTAAACTAATACCAATTATTTAAACTTTTATAGTTGTTATAAAATAAGGTCGAATCTTTAGAGAACTAAATACTAGTTTCTTAATTTCAAGCAATAAAATTAAATAAAAGTTTTTGATTAAATAACTAATTAGCTAAAAATAAGACGAAAACAAATTAAATCAACTAAATTTAAATATGTGAAAGTCTAGATTACAAAATTTCAATTCAAGAAAAAGATCTCATCTAGTTGTAACATTGATCATTAGTTTAAAAAGAATATTTTCACGATTCAAGCAGTTAGTCCAAAACATATTAGGATGGTCATATTAAGTTTCAAATTTTCCTAAATTAATTAGTTCAAACCCAGCATCCAAACAAAAACTTATTATCTATTGACTAGGTGTGATAACATTCTATATCAAATAAATAATAGCAATAAGTTATGTGAAAAAGACTAAACCCTAAATTAAATGATCGAGATAGCTGCAAGTATTAAATTTAGTTTTCTTGTTTATCCTAAGTTAAATATGAAAATTCATAAATTACCTTTATGACAATTACAAATAATTAAATTCTTAAATAGAGATTGAATAATCAATATTAAATTAAATTGTCAGATTAATCGAATATCAATCATTTATAAAATATGAGAACTTAAAACAAGAAATACTTGAATTGAAACAAAAATCTCACAAGTTTACAATTAGAGTATTGAATACCCTTGAATCAGAATGATAAGTTTAACTATACATAATTTTTGCTTCAATAACAAAAATAAAAAAAAAGACTAAGAATTGCGAAAAACATAAAAATCGAGAACCCCCTTTTTTGTTGTGAGAAATGTCTTTTTTACGGAGTTTTCTAATCTAATCTTAACCTAACTCTAACTTGTAAAGATGTCTGTCTAAAACGAATTCAAAATCAAACTCCTTCATAATAAGGATAAGGCGAAGTCTTCTGGTCAAATTTCAACTCTTCAAGTGATTAACCTTATCCACTGCACCAATCTCTTTACTTTATTCAAATTTTGTCATTACCATCAACAAGGTCTCAATTTGATACAATCTCTATTTTTTATCTTTTAAAATAAAACAAATATTAATTTTAATATTTAAGTACAAAAATAAATCTAAAATAAAAAAGATAATATCAAATAATTAGTTAGGATGAAATCTTACCAACAAGCAACCTTTACAAAGTGAGACGGAGGATAAAGAATTTTAATTATGGCATGGAGGCATGATAAAGGAGACTTAAATACAAAATAAAACTTGAAATCGGGATTGGATTCGAGTCTCATATTTAAAGGAGCTTAACACAATGAATGCCTCTTTGATACATCATTACCTAAAGGAGAATGATCAATAATAGCAACTCATAGGATGAAGAATTGACAAACAAGCTACTCTCAAAACATTCCTAATAGGTAATACAATTTCCTGAATGAAATTATGCATGTTTACTGTAAGAAGACAGAAGAAAATACATACAAAAGGTGTGGTATCGTCAGTGACAGCAGGAGGTCTCATATTTATCAGTAAGTACGTATGCGCCTTCTCATATTGGTTGTACGAGTCTACCAAGTGTAATCATAATTTGTGTTAAATAATGGAGTGGGGAAAGAGCATAAATTACCAAACTTAGGACCCTACCCTACCAAACCAAAACCATGACATGATTGCATTGCAGCTGTGTTAGGCTGAACCTGAAACCCTGGTTTTAAGACTACTGTTTCCCATCTCCATCCCGAAGAATCATTGAATTGGCTCTGGCTCAGATATATATCTTTTATAAGTGTTTTTCCTTCTTTAGATTATAAGGAAAACAAAAACAAAGGCATTGAAAAATGAGAAGATTAGGGAAGGGACAGGGGCGTTTTGTTTGTGATGTGTTTCCAAAGCATTTCCATCAGCCATTGCCCACCTACCAAAGAACAAACTCCCTTCAAAGTTAAACCAACAAAGCAAAACCCCGTGCTGCCACCCTCACTCTCTCTGTCTCTTAATTACAAATCACTATATTCCCATTCCTCATTTTGTCATCTCTCTATCTAACAAGATCATGCCAGTTTTTACAGAGCACATCAACCCAAGAAAACCCAGAAACCAATTCCAGCAAGAACTAACCATTTCATCCGAAACCCATCCAACCCCACTTTTCTCTCGCACCTCCAAATCCACTCTTTCCTCTCTTTTTCTCTCCCCTTTTTCAACCAACGCCCGTGACCCCACAAACAAGAAGAAAGCTCCATCCTTTAGAGCCCTTGGATGCACGGCGGCGGCCCAGCAAGTGTCGGTTCCGGCGGTGATTCGATCGTCGGCGGCCTGGGAAAGGAAGAGGCTCAAGAAGAAAAAGAACCCACAACGACAGAAGAGAAGGAAAGATGACAATTACAAACGAAACCACCATCAATCTGTTGTCGGTGATGGGAATACTGGGGACAGTATTGGGAGCCACAGTGGAGGTAGTTGTATGGTAATTCAAGATGTGTGGTGTGGACCTGGAATCGGGTTGTCAGCAGATGCTGTTGTTGGGTCTGTAGATTGTGTTGTTGCAAGAAGGAATGTGCATGGAAGAAGCAAGATTGATGGGGACAAAATGATTCAGAGGGAGAGAGAAAGAGAGAGGGAGGTACTTTTATGAGTTTATCTGTCTACTCTACTGTCTGTCTTTTTTCCTTATTAACTTCATCTTTTTCTCCATTTTTGTTGAGGACAAATAATGCACTTGTATGTCTAAGGAATTTTCTATTTGTTTTGCCCCTTCTCATAAATACACTTCTTCTTCTTCATTTGGAACAAAAATATCAGTGAGGCTTTTGTCTTCTTTTTCTTCAAAGAACCTTATTTTCTCGAGTTGGTGAGGTTATAAATTTGTTGGTTGGGATTTTGATGCATTTCTGGCTTTCAAGCTGGAGTTTTTACCTCGACCTTTCTGCTAATACGTTAATGATGACTGCACATTTTTCGGATTTCGCTATTCTTTGGTCATTTCAGAAATTTCGTCTGGGTCGTTAGTATATTCCATTTAATTTTCTGTCAAGAACTTTGCAGTTGACTGATTATTAACGAAGAACTGTTTCACGACTTGCAATCATGGTTCATGGTTTCATGATTTCTTCTATAAGTATAATCTCATGCCTGTCCAGAAACATATTTCATGTTACGATTCGAAATACACGATCATCTCTCGTCTTAAGACATGCAGACGTGATATGTGGGATGCATTCATACCTCCTGACATTCCAATTCAAAATCTATGTTTTCTTCCTTTTTTTTGTGTGACTTTTACTGGACTCTCTACATATAAATGTTCAAATTTTATTATCACATATTGAAGCAAATATCTTCAGTTAAGTGGCATTCTTCTTCAAGCGTAAATATTCCCAGAAATACCTAGATTTAAAGAATTTCAAGAAGCCTAAGAAAAGAGAAATCCTTCAATTACGTGGTATCCAATTTCTTCAAACAAACCAAAATTAATCGCAGAATCCATGAGTGTCCTATGTTTCTGTTTTCTCAGAGATGTTTATATGGTAGGGTTGCTCATATGTTTATTCTAATGACGTCTTACTGGTGTTTTGTGTGCTTTCTCTTGCTTCGCTTGTGGTCTTTCAGCCGTCTCAGAAGCTACATGTCTTGTAAAAATAAGTTTCTTTGTTTTTATTTCTAGGTATAATATTTAATGATGTCCTTATGTGTGTACGTCTAATGTACATTGATTACTGGAGTTTGGCAAAGTTTTGGACCCTACTTATACTTATAGGTGTATTTAGGAGTTAACTGCACGGAGCTTCCCATAGGTACTTCAGAATCTTCACCTTGGTTATAAGTACGGATAAGACTATTGTTGCTCTTTATGTTTTAGAGTTGGAGCCTTGCTTTAAAAGAGTTAAACGCTTGTTGGTCTGCTTTTCATTTCATATTCCTAGTTATTCAACATTTCCTTCGTACTTCATGTTGCTTTGTGTGGGTTTATTCTGTTGCATTATCTTGACAGCGTTCTTGTTTACCGAGGAGAGCAGCAGTAAATCCTGATACACTAGCATTTTTGGACATGGATCCTGTTCTTGAACCTTTTCAACCTGAACCTGAAGTTTTTGGTGCAAGGTATTATCGTCACTATCGGCATACTTCTCCTGATGGTCTAGCTGAGGTGTGTTCATTGTTTCAGAATTTAAGTTTTAGTGTTGTGAACAGTGATGTATGTTGCGCAAGCATAACTTTACATTCTGTTCTTATTGCCAATCATAGGATCCTGCATTCTTGTATTAGATGGGTTCAATTGAATTGCAGGTTCCTTCCGTAAATGTAGATTGCTCTCCTCATCCAACATGTCCCTATTTGCTTGCTGTTTTGAGTATAGTATTCACTTTAGCTGAAGATTTACCTGTGTTTTTATCAGTTATGTGACTACCTACAATTGTTTATAAGTATATTTCGTTTTATATGGACAGAGGGTTGATTATTGCTTTATTTATTACCTTTTTGTTTTGGATGGACATAATTTTTCAATAGATTTTAAGCTTTATTCTTCTAAAATTGGTTCTTGTTGTTCCGAGCATGATGTTAAGAACTAAATTATAGACATAAATATCAGAGAGCATTAGCTTATTGATTAGTTATAATTGAAAATTTTCCCGGTTTTTAGAATTATGGACGGGAATGTACTGGTTTCCTGTAGTATAAGATTTGATGTCTCTCTACTTTCTTTTTCCTCTCTAAAATTTTCCTATAACTTATCCTTACTCCTGGCACTTTGCAAGTGCTTGTCATGCTCACAACTTGATCTTGCTTTTTTTTTATTCTGTGTAAGAATGAGAATCCCCATTAGAACTTCTGTTTAGGAAGTCTTATGTTATCCAGGAGATTTCATCTGGAGGATGTGGGAACAATTGGGTGATGTTCACACGGAATGGCTTGCCAAAGTTAAAAAGTAGCTTTGTGATGTAACTTCCAGGACCTATTTCAGATGTAGATTATAACTAGGAGCAGGAGTGTAGTGAGAAAGTTCCTTTTCCTCTCTTTTTAACTTACTCTTGCAAATTCTTTTAAATGTATGTTTCTAGGTAGTTTTGTCTGGCCTTTAGTTTTACAGAAGTTCAAGACCTGATTCATAGTAGATCTGTTTCCTAGATTAAGCATTTGAAGAAGTGTCACTCAATATTTGGGCAGATTAACAAAGTTGCATGATCATTCTCTTACTGCATGCACAAGTTTGGTGGTTTCTCAAGGAATTTGAATGTCCATATATTGGACTACAAATGTTGGCCGATTAAGACTTATGTTGACCCTTGAAGAATCATCAGAGTAATATTTTGCTGCCCTTTTAAAATTTGAGGTTTGAATCTCCTCTGTTAATGGTATTGTATATGCTAATATCACTTGGTTTCAGATACATAACATATGTTGCTTTGACATGTGGATTCAAAATTCATAGTCTCACCGAGGAAGAACAGAATACTGTTTTACTTTATTGTGGTCCTTGTAGAAAGAATCTTGAATAATTGTATCTTAAATTATCTTGCTTAAATGGCAAGCAATTCGAAGGATCATGAAAGATTTCCTTGGTCATTTTGTGTTATTTACATACTTCCATATATTATCAAGGTTGTTAAATCGTTGTAACTGATACTGGCTTAGTGCAGGTATTGATGCTTCAAAATAGTTTCATGACGGGAGGAAGGTTGGATCAATTTAGTGACTGGAGACTTGACATCGACGACATGTCATATGAGGTGTGCTTTTTCCCATTATAACTGCAGATTTCCACTTTTGTTTTGATTGTGCTAGTTGGAGGAGGATAGAGGGCTTTGACTACCAGGTGCAAAATAGCAGTTTGTGATTGATCTGGTGGATAGGACTTTGTTCTGAGGGATGTGGAGCAGATCCCCACCACTTGTTTGTTCTAGGCTTTCTTTGTTGTGCTGCCTCACTCCAGACGGCTAACATCATATGAATTTTTTCGTCCTCATTGTGCAAACAGGAACTACTTGAGCTAGGTGATAAAATTGGTTATGTGTGTACTGGACTTAAGGAAGATGAAATAACCCGTAGCATCAGGAAAATTAAGCTTTCAATTCTGAACGACCGGCCATCCCATTTGCCAACGATTGTGGAGAAGAAGTGCAGTGTTTGTCAGGTAGGAAGCAATCTGCAAACTTTTTCTTCAACTTTGTGTTACATCTAATCATTTGTTCATTCTTCGTGTCTGTAAACAGGAGGAATATGAAGCAGATGATGAGTTGGGGAAGCTGGATTGTGGACATAGTTATCACATACAGTGTATAAAACAATGGCTTGAACAGAAAAATGCTTGCCCTGTCTGCAAGAGTGAGCCAGTGGCTCGAGCCTAGTTTAGTGTCAGTATTCTTTCTACATCCTGGCCCCTTTATTTGGTGTGTATAGGGTCCCATTCTCCAAGAAATTTTCTTTCCCATTGTCATTTCCCCTCCCTTGATTGGGTGGGATTTTCGTAAATTGGAATTTGTGCTCAATTCTCTTCTATGTTTCAACAAATTATGCAAATTTCAGTTTACAGATTTCGAATCTGTCCACAATCTGTTTGTAATATTGAAAAGGAGACTTTTGATCTTGTGTACTATTGTTGTTAATACTTCAATGACCTTACTTCATAGTATTTTCTAGTGTAAATTTAACACACCTTGGATGTGAAATTCCTATAAATTAATTACATTAAATTCATGTAGAATATATTAATTAAAACGAGATTAATTAATTATTTTTAATCTATGTATTAATTTACACAACAATTCTATATTTATTTATTTATTATCCAAGGAATTAGAAAATTAGTGTTTATATATAGAACAATGATTATAATACTCCATAATTTTTGTTAGAATTCAAGAATTTAATTTCAAAATTGTTAGATATGATTAAAAAAAACATGACTTGTTAGGATTTAATTTGTTGCAATTTGATCTTTTAACTATAAAAATTCAAGATGATGTCAAAATTAATGCGAAAATTACGAACTAGGTTTGAAAAGGTAAAATTAGAATTAAGCTCATATAAAATATTGAATAAAATTAAAAATTTTAAATTATAATTTAAAGCAAACTTGTAAATGAGTCGGGTTGAGCCTAGGTTGCTACGCCCGACCAGTGACTTGGAGTGGCGAGATAGGTCGACCTGTGACCCGACGTGACGGTCCAAACCGGCCTACTATTAAAAAATAAAGAAAAACATTAAAAACAACGTCAGGCGGGCTGGGCAACCCACATTTGACATCCTTAATTTAAAAAGATTGTCCTTGTCCATTAAAGAATTTAAAGTTTAATTAAAAATATATTATTAAATGAAAATTAATTGATTTATTTTTTGTTTATAAAAACTTATTAATTAAGAAATGTTGACTATTAATTAATAAATTGATCAGTTTTTAACAACAAGAATTATTAAAATAAATTAAAGTTAAAAGTTAAAAATCGAATCGAAAAGTTGGACAGTTCAAAGTTTTTATGATTATATCGGTTAAACTGCTTAGGTTTTTTCAATCAATGGACGAGATCTAATCACGTTTAAATTTCAAGAAAATAATTTATAATATTTATGTTTAAAAATATTACAATAAACTATCTCCCTTTTGATGATTTTAGTAAAATTTTAATTTATAAATCGAATGAAATCACATTGTCTAATAAAGATTTTTAAAAACTATCATTTTATTAATTTATCAAAAATATATTACTAATGAGAATCTTAATAACATTAAACCATCTATATAGAAAATTTCAAGTCTTTTTTTTCAACGTTGACCACACGTTAATATGAACTAATCACTGGTTTCTACTTAACCCTACGGGTAAGGAGCAAAATGGACTCCAATTGAGATTCATAGCTTACGATTCGTTAGTACAGAAAATGGCAAAATCATATATTAAAATAGCTAAAATAGAATCTAAGGAGTGTAATTAAGTGGCAAGGACTCATCTATTCTTAACCAAATTTTAGGATTTCGATCCTTGATTTTGGGTATGGAGCAACCTTAAATCCTTGATCCAGCTGTCCCACTCTGTGAGGTGCCTACAAACCAGCGAGAGAATTAGTCACTGGGTATGCCGGTGGATGCCCTGATCTAAGACCAAAAAAAAAAATAACTAAAATAGATTTACTTGTATGAATAAAAGATTAGGCAAATCCTAAAAGTATTGTTTTTATAGTTCATTAGTCAAATTATAATTTTCTTAGCCAAATTGTCCTAGTTTCTTTCTCATTGTTACATTTTTATTATCGATAGTAATTATATGTTAGATAAAATTTAAATATAAATTAATTTTAATTAAATAAATTTATTTAATATCTAAATAATATTTATTAACAAATTATTAATAAAATTATTTTATTTATGAAAACAAAAAATTTAACATTAACTTCTATTTATAAATTAGTATTTATTTTTAATATATTTTAATTATTAAATCAAATTTTATCTATAACTTCAAGATATTTTAAATTTAATTATATTTATTTAATTACAAAAATTAAATAAAATTATTAAATATATTGAATTATTCATAATTTTTATTCGTAATTAATTTTAACTAATTAAAAATGATATTAAATTAAATTATTTATAATTTTTATTAAAAATTAATATATTAAATAATTAAATAATATATTTTGCTTACAGTAAATCATATTATAAAGATAGAAATAAAAGAAACCACTTTTATAATTTTTATAATTTTTAAAATTAGAAAAAATTAAAAACAAAATGCGAACAAATTTTTTTTACTTAGAAAAAAAAAACGCCCTGAGGGCCTGAGGCTGATACTGATTCCTCTTTCGCAAAGTCGGGCTCTCTCGTCTCGACGTCAAAAACTGCACGTTATCAACTTCCCACACCTCTTCACCATCTCTGCGAGAAATGGATCATAAAAAACTCGGACTTTTTAAGTCTCTACTTAGCCAATATATTTAAACTAATGCCAATCCTTGCAGACGTATGCTGAAATAAAACAAAAAGGTCAGCCCTTACAAAATTATTTAAACTATCTTATGTTAAAAATCAATCATGATTGAATCACGGGCGCAACGGAAAACAAAGATTTTTACAAATTTCGACTGGATCCCAATAATTAGTTAACTTGAACAATAACACAAATATAAATAATTAAAAAATCATATTTTGTTCATGTTTCCGTTGAAAATCCTTTAAAATCTTTTCGATATGTCACCCACAGAGCAATTTCTTAAGACTCTTTTAAGAGGAAGAACAAAAGTGCTAGCTTCTAAACATTTTTTTCTATTAATAAAAAAATCATTAGGAATTTTTATTTTAATTATAATTAAAGAATTTAATTTTAATAAAATCAAATATCTCATATTTCATCCCTAAAGTTTCTAAAACTTTATAATTAAGTCCAACTTAATTAAATTGATTTTTCTTTCACAAATTACTTTTTGATATGTGACCTATTAGATTCATAATATATTGACAATGATTATAAATTATAATTTTAATTCACAATTAGAATTAGATAAATCAAAACTCCTTTTAATTTATCTTTAATTATCCAATTAAACAATTGATAACCATAGGTCAAGATTGACATTTAGCAATATATCAAGACCACCCAAATATCAGAAATGTTGAAGTGGTTTGACTTAACTTGTCCATGCATATTTATAATGTATAATTTGATCCTTTCGTCATTCAATATTCGAATTAAACAGAGTATGGACATAATGTCTACTCTTTTGGTCCAATTATGTTCGTTCTTATTAATTACTAATTGATTTATAATTGAAATTTGAAAACATTTTTTCAAATATCTATTTACTCTGACCAAAGAATTCCTTAAATTACTACTAATCAAGAACAGTGGAATATTCTCTCTAATTACTTTAGAGTAGGGAATCTTTTATTGACTTACTCAACTATCTCCATATAGTTTATACTGCATCCAAGTACTACTGACTGAATTATCCTAAGAAATTCATAAGTAATATCAAAACACAGTAATTACCACACAAAATACCTTGGTAATCTCAAGTTTAAGGATTAATTATATAACCATCATTATGAGGAAATCCACATATATATAAGTAATATTCCATTCGGGATTCTCATAGTCAGGTCAGTTTAGTGACTTATTCCCTAATAATCCCCCGCATATTAATTTAAGTATCTTCATACTTTAGTTATTAAGTTCAGTTACTTTCTTCATAAGAAAAAAAACATAATATGTGCTAGCTTTATCGTTTCAACAATATCCCATTTTGATGAAACTACAATTAGGAATATTTAGAAATAATACGTAAATATAAATTGAATCCCACAATTATGATCTCATTATAATTTCAATTACACATTAATTATTTCAAGGATTTTATCTTTAGTATTAAAACATCAAATCTAATTAATATATAAAGATAAAGAATGTCTTTATTAATTATTTTATCACTAAACTACAACCAAAGTAATTGGTTGTAGGGCCTAAACTAACAATTTCTCACTTGCACTGAGTCAATCGTTTAAGTATCTAATACCATTTCTTCATATGACAATTATGCTACTGCTGGGACAGTGGCTTAATGAGAGAATTCTCCAAGATTTTCTATAGTGATCGCTTACTTAAATCTTATAACTTCCATCTCAATTATCATCATAATTAAGAAAATTTGCCTAAATAAATCATTGGATCTTTGATGAGGCCTTAGCTCCTTTTGTATGCTAAATGAATATAATGTTCCACAGTACATTACTATCTTGAACAATGAAAGGAATTATATCAATTTTATTAAAGAACTTATTGATCTACATAATCATTTCCACTAAATGAAAATTATATTATGGCTTAATTAGCAACTATTGCTACATTGGAACCTTTCCAATCTTGAAATTATATTGTTCTAAGTAATATAAACCTTAATTAGGATTTACTTTTAAAGTAAATATCCTTGCCTCCTTGAACTTAAATATCAACTCATACATAAAATGATGAATATCGTCAATACTTCATAAGTATATAATATCTCAAATACTAAACACCTTTAGTACATTATCTATGTAATTGGAGTTAGAATAGGTAACCAAGTTCTAATTTATCTCTATAGATCTATTTCCCATAAATAAGTTGTTACCTTTTCATATCCAATAAGAGTTGTTCTTGGATAATTATGTTTTTAACAATTGAAAATTAGAATTATTGTTCTTAATGGGCAATATGTTTCCACATACTCCAATTGAAGAGGACAACTATACTCCCTGCAACCTTCTTGTAGACATGATAAATTCATAACCATCTCCAAAACATACTATTTAAATTTGTCATGAAAATGAATCTTTTAATGTTTTATAGTCGTTCAACTATACATCAAATGTATCAATAAAAGCACTAGTTCCAATTGGATGTACTATTATGGGATTTGAAGTTTTCAAATTTCATCTTACTCCCACTACTTACCTTGAGAACCATTAAGTACATATTAAAACCAACACTTTGTTCAACAAGTCTGTAAGATTACATCCAATCTTTGGATATCTTATAACATTCTATTATCCAATTTAGTTCTAAACTTAATGGATAATATATGCTTCAACTAAGTATCACATCCTTAAATCATTAACTCTAACTCTTTCAAAAACCTAGCATTTCATATCTAATACGAAATGTAACGCCCCAAATTAGGGGTTAGCATATTAAGCAAATTTAGTCCGATTTATGTTCTGTCTCTTTGACATTTTGG
>JAOSBP010000007.1:9746915-9768160 GCA_027563825.1 Erythroxylum mucronatum | reverse complement strand
CTAAATAAAATAAATATCAGTGTGATGTTTGGTTTTGTTTGTTTTGTCTTGGGTGGCATCCATGTATCCTCCCAGGGAGTATTTAGGTGTTACACGAAATCTTGCTAATTGATTCAATTGGAGGTATATAAGGTAAGTCATTATACTAGGCATCACTATAGAAGAAATAATATTGCATCCTACAATATCTCATATTGTATTTTCCTCCTTATATAAATTCATACTCTTATGAATTCAGTTATGAAGATATTCACTAGAAAATCTCATTACCTATAGATAACCAAAATTTAAAACTCACCATAATGAACTCATCGAAGTGCTTCATCATTCTTAATGCTTAATTTTTACTTAGATTTGAACAATTTGAACTTTTCAAAATTTTAAATCATTATTTCATTTAATACATATAGCTATATCACATAAAGTCATTAGTAATCTAATGAAATATAAGTATCATTCTTATATGAATTATTATTCCATCCAATACATCTTATGTATAAATTTAACATTTCAATATCGTTATCATCCTTTCACCAAAGTTTAATTTGGTTATTCTTCAACTTTACAAGTTTCACAAGTTCCATATGATTCATAATCAAAAGGATACACATATCCCTGTACGTAACTTTATGATTCTCGTTATGTTGATTTAACCAATGTGACATAAAAGGATAGTCTCAGTTATCCAACTTTGTATTCTTGCCATTTATGTTAAGTATAAGTTTCCTTTGATCCAATACATACAAACTATTTACATAAACTTGAATCAACTACTTTGACTCAACAATCTATTTCTTATCATGCTTTGAAAATTATAACAATGTTGAATCCAAATCAGTATCTAATACTCATAAGCATCAGCTACAAATACATATGATCATTATCATACCTCGTATAGGAAAGAAAAGTCATGCAATCATTTTTCTTTTTATGAAAATTATTATCATACTATAGCAAAGCCTTTAATTGTAGTCCTATATTACGCTTTTAATAGGCTAAATTAAGTGAAATAATTCCAATAAGGTACTATACCTTTCAACTTTACTTCATGCAACCTCTTGCATCTTGCTATCATAGTGTTGGCATACATCTTACATATTGTCATCAAAGTTTATGAGATATTAGTCAACTCAAAATGTCTTACATTTTGTCATCTATATGATTTGACATATCTCTAAAACTTTTTCACCAAATCCTCAACAGGGATAATAACAAAATAACATAATGGGCATACAATTTTCTGTCTAAATTTGAGAAATTTTTTTCAAACAGAACCTATGTCTAAGAAATTTGATTCACTAACTTAGTATCATCTATACTAAACAAGGTAAATTCTACTCAAAACAAAATATAAATGTAAGATAAGCAATTAATTAATTATATGTCAGGATTACCAAATAAGATTAGAACTTTAATCATGTATTTGGTTACTCTAACTATTTTAGTCGAAATAACAGACCCATTACTATTAAGAAAGATTACTCTAATCTATCTAGTGGGCTAGGATTTCATTCAAATTTAATTGATATTGAGTTTGCTCAACAAATCAACTAAACTTAAATTATGGTAGATAACAATTTTATCAATCACATCTCATATAACTTCTACTTTCGTTAGGTGACAACTTTTGCCAAAACATATCTAATATGTTATTCCTAACCCTGCCTTTAAATTCATGTGATCATTAGTTTGCTAATCCAAATCGCGCAAATTTAGTTAAGTAGAACTCAATATTATAAAACTAAACATGTTTGAGTTAAAGCGACTTTGAGTTTGCTCAACAAGCCTACAATAAACAGAACTCTGGTTTATTCTTAAACAATGGAAGGCAACAATTACATTCTCATCATATGCTTAATATTTTAATTAGGGATTTTAATTTTATTTATCTCATCAATCACAAAATTGCATTTAAAATATCACAAATATAAAAAATACAATTTAACATACATCCAATATTTATATCAAACATATAAATAAAGTTTGCAACTATTGCACTTATAATCAAATTATATGCATAAAATATGAAACTTTGATTTTCATAATCTAAAATAATATTTCCAATCCTTTGAAAAATTATATTAGATTAAACTCATTGATTCCTAAATAAACTAAATTCTTATTCCAAATAGGAATGTATTTTGATTTGAAAACAAATTTTCAAATCCAATTGGAAACTATTTCCAATTATCTTAACTCCTTTAACAAAATTTAATTGAAAAACAAATTTCAATAAATTATTTTATTTATTACAATTTAGAAATTTCCTTTTCAAAATTATATAAATAACACATTTTAACCCAATTAGAAAAGTATTTATAATCTAATTAGAAATTACTATTTCTAATCTCATTAGAAATTTCCTTAATTAGAAAGCCATTTTTTAATATTAAAGGAAACTACTTTCAAAATTAAATAAAACACTTTTAAATTTAATTAAGAAAGTCATTATATATTTATTTAGAGATTGATTTCTTAATTAATTAGGAAATATTTCTTTAATAGATTAGAAAACTATTTTCCAAAAATATTAAAGAAATCTCAATTTTCTTGATTAATAAATAAAACACTTTAAAAAAATTAATGAAGAAAATTACTATTTCTAATAAATCAAGAAACTTATTATTCACAAATAAAGAAACAATTTATAAATTAAAATGAATAATAATTCTCTAAACAAATATAATCATAAATTTAACTTATTTCAATCAAATTGAAATAAATAAATTTAATTGAGAAACATCATTCTTAATTAATTAAGAAAATATTTTTCTTAATTTTAAAGATCTTTTTTAATTATTTAAGAAAACATTTTTCTTAATTTTAAAGACTCTAATTAATTAATTTCAATCTAATTGTAACCAATTAATTAATTTCAATCTAATTGAAACTAATTTTCTAAAATTAATTATGAATCAATATAATTAATACTCTTAATCATATTAATAAAAATAAATACTTTAATTTTGAAATTAAGATCTCATCTTAATTAATATAATCTCATTATACCTATAATTTCTAATCTAATCCAATTATGAAAGAAATCATTAAAAACCTTTGCTTGATTCTAATTATTGATTTGTTAACTAGTTAATTTAATAATTCAACTCTTGAATAATTAAATAAATTTCAAAATATTCTTAATAAAAATTCCCTTTGAAAATAATTTTCAAAAATTAGAAAACACTTTTTAATTTTATTAGGAGTATAAACTAATTTAATCTCCATTAAATTGATTTAATTGAAATTAAGGTTTTAAATTAAAAAAAAAAGAAGTAAGGGAGAGTTTCAGGCGCGTGCTAGGTAGACGTGCCCCCAAAGATGGTGGGAGCGTGAGTCACCCGCACCCATCGTCTTCTCTAGAAACTACCAACGTTTCTGCAACTGCCTCCCACATTCCCTTTGATGTTCAACTACAACCCATCTTCCCACGTTTCTACTTCTCATCGCCGACCACCACGTTACTGCTGCTTCTATCCTCTTTGCCACCTGCATTCGGATTAACGCCCATCGTCTGATTGGCGTCGCCAGTCAACCAACACTAGCGGCGTTTCACCGCTGGTGAGAAACTCTACCAATGGCATTCACGCCATTGGTGAGTTTAATCTCAAACCCAGTAAACGCATGGCCGATTAAACAAATTTCCAGAAATAAAAAAGGCAACAGCAAGCAGAAACAAGCATATGAAGAGTTGTATGGCTGCAGATAACAATTACCCAGAAAGAGACAATAACAATTAACGCATATACATGCTTCTTGATTCGATGTTCCAAAGAGCACAGTCAGATCCTCATCGCACAAACCAATCAATTTCTAGAAAACATGGGCATATGCAAAACTCAAAGCGCAAGGCATACTAAAACAATTTTTAGAACCATCACAAAGGCATTGTATATGCTCTTAAGGGTTTCAATTTCTTATGAAGTACAACAATTGTAACGCAAAGATGGGCAGAACATACAAAGATGCAAATTGAAAATAAAATTTTTAGAAATCAAAACAAAGAGCAGTCGTGGAAACAATTTCCAAAACAAGGATTTTATTCTTCATAACGTATGAACATAGTCCAGTTCTTAAAACCTTAAAATTTTATCAAATTCAATAATAATCATGCCTCTTATCCAAGTTAAACAATTAAAGAACTCTCTTATACTACTACTAGAAACCAATCGTGATCGAATCATGGACGTAACGAAATTCTTTTTTTTTTAATAAATTCCGAGCATATCCTAATAATTGATTAACTTGAATAATAACACAAATACAAATAATAAAAAATCATGCCTTGCTCGTGTTCCTGTTTAAAATCCTTTGGAATTTTTTGATATGTCAACGTAAGATGTTCAATTTTTCAGCCTTTAATGGTATCAGCAAAGTAATTTCTCAAGACTATTTTGAGAGGAAGAATAGAAGTGCTAGCTTTTCAACATTTTTCCTGTTAATAAAAAAAGTCATTAAGATTTTTATTTTAATTATAATTAAAGAATTTAATTTTCATAAAATCAAATATCTCATATTTGATCCCTAAAGTTTCTAAAACTTTATAATTAAGTTCAATTTCATTAACTTGATTTTTCTTTCATAAATTACTCTTTGATACGTGAAATATCAGGTTCCTAATATATTGACAATGATTATAAATTATAAATCACAATTAGAATTAGATAAATTAAAACTCCTTTTAATTTATCTTTAATTCTTCAATTAAACAATTTATAATCATATGTCAAGATCGACGTCTAGCAACATGTCATGATCACTCAAATATTAGGAATGTCAAAATGGTTTAACTTAACCTGTCCTGTCCATGTATAGTTATGATGTATAATTTAATCTTTTTATCATCCAATATTCTAATTGGCAGAGTATGTACATAATGTATGCTCTTTTGATCCAAACATGCTCATTCTTGCTAATTAATAATTGATTTATAATTGAAATTTGAAAATATCTTTTTAAATGTCAATTCACTTTGGCCAGAGAATTTTATAAATCATTACAAATTAAGAACAGTGAAATATTCTCTCTAATTATTTTAGAGTGAAAAATCCTTTATTGACTTACTCAACTATCTCCATATGGTTCGTACTGCATCTAAATACTACCAACTAAATTATCATAGGAAATACATAAGTAGTATCAAAACACAGTAATTCCTAAACAAGATACCTTGCGTAATCTCAAGTTTAAGGATCAATTATATAACCATCATTATAAGGAAATCCACAGATATATAAGTAATATTTTATTCAAGATTCTCATAGTCGAGTCAATTCAGTGACTTATTCTCTAATTATCACCCACATTAGTTTAAATATCTTCATACTTTAGTTTATGAAATTAGTTATTTTCATAAGAAAGAATTATAATATATGTTAATTTTATCATTTCAACAATATCCCATTTTGATAAAACTACATCTAGAAACATTTAGGAATAATACGTATATATAAATTAAATCTCACAATTATATCATCATAATTTCAATTACATATTCATTATTCTAATAATTTTATCCTTAGTATTAAAACATCACATGTAATTGATATTTAAAGATAAAAGATGCCTTTATTAATTATTTTATCACAAAATAATTAAACTACAACCAAAGCGATTAACTGTAAGGCATAAACTAACATCTTCCTGTACTAAAACCTCATCAAATACTTCAATTAAAATGCAATTCTAATTAAGCTAACTTATTGTCACTTCTTTGCTGTTGATGACTCAATTAAGGAAAGAATATGTTGAGCAATCTCTGCAGAGGCATCTGGTTTTGCAGCTCTTAGCGCCCTTTCAGACATCTCTGCCATCAAATTCTCATTTCCTGTCATAGAAATTAAAAAAACAAACAACTTAGAGAAAAAAAAAATATAAAGGAAGTTAAGAGGCTTAACAAGTCAAATTTTAACACATGCCATAGATGTAATAATGCAAACAAGTTTAAAGTATATAGAAAAATTAAAAGAAGAAAAATTAGTCAACAGCTTTAATTTAGTGAGACTAGAATTGAAACAGATGAGAGTTGAAATTTAAATTATGTTAAGATTTCTTATTCAATACAAAGTAGCAATAAGTTAAATATTATTCTATTTTAGATATACTACCCTAGTTGTTTAAGACTTACAAAATTTTTATTACAACATGATTTAAATTTGTTAAGAATTTTTTCTAACTAGAATAAAGTTATTATGTACTCTAGTGTAGGATCTAGTCACGGGTCGAGACACGACTTACCTCTTTATTAATCATAACAATCTTTAAATAGGCTTAAGGATAAATTAACAACCCTAATTAAGACTCTTAATTGGGTATAAAGTTTAAAAATAGAATTCCACCAAAAATAGAAAACATAATATGTAAAAACTCTAAAATACAAACGAAAATCAAATAAAACAAAATAAAAGCATATTTGTTATAGTGACATGAGAATTAATGATATATTTAATATTGCCGACTTAACTATTTATCATATATATGATGATATGCAATCTCCTATTGTAGTTGTCAGATTTCCAACCATTCCCCATCGTTTCCGTCTTAAAGAGACGATAGAAGATGTTCTTAATGAATAAATTATAGTGACAAGAGATGGAAGCTATCAACAATTTCTTGTAAGTGGAAAAGAACACCAATTTCTAACAATACTTGAATTTTAGAATCTGAATTTCAGAAATCAAATATAGACTTATATGATTAGTATTTATCACATTTTATGTTGAGGACAGACTTCGAAAAAGTTGAGGAGAATTGGTGCAAAAGAGCTTAAAGTATATAGAAGAAATAAAAGAGAAAAATTAGTCAACCACAAACCTTAATTTGGTGGGATGAAGATTGGGGATTGAGAATTGAGTTAACATTAAAGATAAGAACCGAAATTTAAATTGTGTTAGGATTTCTTATTAGATGGAAAGTAGTAGTAAGTTAAATATATTATTCTATTTTAAGTATGTTATCTTAGTTGTTTAGAACGTATAGAATTTTTATTAGACCAAAATTTAAATTTGTTAGAAACTATTTTCTACTAGAATAAAACCCTTATTCTAGTAGAAAATAGTTTCTAACAAATTTAAATTTATCTATAAATGTGTATATTCAGCCCTTCAATGACAAGCAATTTAAAATTTTTCTACAAACCTAAGTTTTCAACTAAAAAGTGTAATGCTTTCTTCTAAGAGTAATTCTTAAACCCTAAGAGTGATTCCTAGTTTTCTATTCTCCATCGTTGTGTAACTAAATACGACCCATCTTAAACCTAAATTTAAGCCATATTAAACCGTCAAATTCTAAGTCTAATTTTCTAGCAATCAAATCCTAAAAACTCAACTATACCAAAATTTGAAATTTCAGATTTCTAAGCTGAAATCCAAACCTAAAAGTTGATATTCTAGCATCCTATTACTAATTTTGTGAGTTTCAGCTACTAGTTAATACTTCTTCTGTTTGTCCTACAGCATGTAAACTCCTATTAGAACACCATAATTAAAATAGGACAGAAGAGTTTAAGAAAGAAACAATTAGATGTAAACTCGTACCATATAGTTTAATTCGTTGAAGGCATGCATAAATTCTTAAATTCTTTAAAACCAATAAGAAGTTACAAGCAACTACAAAATATTTAAGTTTCTCCGGTTTCAGTAGAGGTAGATCAGTAGGCTGCCAATTTAGCTAATATTTTACTGAGAAAATTAATCTCTAAAAGGTTCAACTAATATGTTGCTGAGAAAATTAATCCACAAACCACTGCTGATACAATTAAAAAGAGAATTTAGCCCCTGGTTTCATAAATCAATAAGGCAATTGATAACTGCTGCATCCACAAATCCCTAGACAGAAAGATTCATCACGATAGAATTTGTACTGTTACCTCTAGAAGATCACAGAATTGAAAAGGAAAATGCATTCAAAAGAGTAAATCCAGACTGCAGTACCAGATGTCCCTGAAGCAAAATTAGTACAGTTCTCTTCAAGTTGAGTAACATAAACTCATTATCACTGCAGAGTAACATATCGCAGACATAATAATCACAGATATCATAAAAAATAAATTAGATATACCTAAAATCTCTTCAATTGTAGCTCCTAGTGTTGTTGAATCGAGTTCATCTTCAGTTATAACCCTTGAACCAGCTACATCTGCCATAAGGGAGGCATTTCTGAATTGATGTCCTTCAGTCACGTCAGGTGAAGGTATCTGCATTATAGGCGAACTCCTTATTAACGCTACCATCACACTAGCAATAATTAGGAAACACATTTGAATCTGCATACATAGCTAGGAAACAGAAAGAAACTGTAGGAAGATGGAGCTGGAATATTAGGGTCTAAAAGTGGACATCACATTGCATTGAAGGTCAAATCGGAAGTCATGTCATGCAATGCAATGCGTATCAAAATGATGCCAGCAGCGAAACAAAAGAATATAGCTTTATGGACCTAAAAGTGCTGCCGTTTTGGAACCATTCAGTGCCAAATATGTGCTGATCAAACACTTGTCTGATGCTTAAGCAATGCAACACAAGAAACTCAAATATCCCCATGATTTCCAACAATGTTGTGGCATAAGTTACAAGTAGTCCATCCATTAACAAGCATATTAGATACACTCTCCCATTATTATGCATAATTTTATACTATTATTGGAGGGAGTGTTTCATAAAACTTCATAAAACAACCAAAAGATCCCTCAAACCATAAAACACTTAGACTATGAAAATTGGAATGAGGCCTCAGATCTCTGAGGCCAATCACATGCTTCCAACCTCTAATGAATACTGATGCTGGAAGAAAAGACCAGATATGAGGTTCAAAAAGGTACTAAACTTCTGAAGTGACTCTTAGCCTCCATGATGAAAATGAGGAGCATGATGTGCTCATCAATTCCAACAGTACATCAAATAAGATGCCAAATATCTTCCCAACTGTAATTCTGATTTAATGCACAAAAATCAAACACATGCTGATGAAAAATTCATGTTAACTGCTTTGCCTTTCTAAAATCTATGATAACCATCCTAGGTAATCTTCAAATAATTGCTAGTCCCTCTTGCACTTTTACTTTGAAATATGATAAGATAGATGGCTGTTTCTTGCTAAGTTTCAATTGACCAAGTCCATGATGCTTTTGGCTAAGTTTAGTAACAATAAAAAGTAGAGATATAAAGAACAGTTATTTACTAGTATACCAGAATGGCGGGCTTCCCAGTAGCCAGGATCTCAGAACAAGTCATTGCACCTGCCCTCGAAACAATGAGGTCTGCAGCCGCATATGCCAAATCCATGGAATGAAGGAATCTACGCAATTTCAGAACTTAATCAATGTCACCGACAACATAGATAAATGATTTCCTATCTAGCGGAAGTAGCCAAAACAAGTTAATATCAATTTCACAGAACGAAAACCGAAAAGAATTAACAAAGGCAAACAAGTTCAAGCCAGTCTCATGTGAATTGCAAGCAGTTTCTAATAGTAAAGCTTATTAACACACCAGATGTCATTAGTATAAGCAAACAAATGCTTATTAAACTTCAGAAACATTCACAAGGCTCAATGGCATTTAGAGTAACTTGATTTATTGAAAGCCATCCTACCAATCTTTGTAGTTGGCTCCATTGTCGTAGTCAAGGGATGGCGTATTATTTAACAAATACAAAAGCCAGCTAATCAATGCTAATTTCATTCCAAATCAACTATCTCTTGATTTAAGCACAATGTCTCAAGATCTATGTATGGACAAAGCCAAAATGGCAAGGGCAGCTTGCTTTGCTCAAATGGCTCTGAACTACAGCTGCAACTTGAAACAAGTCACATATCTTCTGTCATAACTCATAAGAAAGTGGCCAGCTTATTACTTAAAACAATCAAAGATGGATCCTCAAATTAGCACCATGTATACACAAGCAAATAAAAATCCAGTTACATTCGACATTTCACTAAAACAACAATTTTTCTTGACAAAGGACATTTGCATTTGTCTATGTTTGAACAATCAGACAAAAAACTCAACGAGCCATCAACATTAGACAAACAACATAACAAAAAGAACTTACGGTGTCAATACCAAACGGGTATTATTCCTGACGAGGCTGTCCATCTCATTAAATGACTCTACCCCAGTTTGCCATATGATAAACAAATTCCTATGCTCCATCAACATTGGACCATACAAGTGTAACAGAGCAATATTAATAGCATTAGCCCCTAACGACCCTCCAAGCACCAAAATCACTTTAGCATCCTCCTTCTTCCCTCCAGATCTCGGAAAAAACTCTGACCTTGCAACCCCTTTGGACACGAACCTCCTCAACGATAACCTCACCGGGTTTCCGCTCACAACACACTTATGTTTCCTTGGAAAACACTCAATAGTCGAATTATATGCCACAAAAACAATCTCAGCAAATAAAGAAAGAAGGTAATTTGCTATTCCCGGAACAGAGTTTTGCTCTTGGATAACAACTCTGATCCCTTTAAGTAAAGCTGCAATGCAAGTGGGAAATGAAACATATCCTCCAGTGCCCACCACAATGTGGGGGTCGAAATCTGCGAGAAGCTTAAAGGCGTGAATGGTTGATTGAACAAGGTGATACAGAACTGAGAAATTTTGGAAGCATAAAATTGGCCGGAAAAGCTTCACCGCAGGAATGGAAGAGAAGGAATAGCCAGCAGAGGGAATTGAAGCACTTTCAACGCTGTCGGGTGTCCCCACAAATAGAACGTGTACATTGGGGTTCGAAATTCTGAGGTCATCGGCGATTGCTAGAGCAGGGATCACGTGACCGCCGGTGCCACCAGCTGCCAGAACCACTCGCAGTTCTTGGAAGGCGGTAGCAGTGGTGGTAGGGCTATCGTTTGATTGGTTTACGGATAAACAAGACAGAGTTTTGCAAGATCTGACACAATAAGAAAGTAAATGTTAGTAAGAAAAACATTAGTACCCATCAAATGACTTGTTATACGGTAGAGAGACTGACAGTTGCCTGGTTTTTGTAGGGAGGTAGAGGAAAGAGGAGGAGAGGTAAGCGGGTCCGTTTGGAGGAGGAGGGAGAAGGTGGTGACGAGGGATGGCTGGAGCGGTGGCCATGGCAGAAGAGCTCAGCTAAGCCTGAGCTATGTTATCCTTACTGTCAGATGACAATTCCCAAGTTCACACAAGACTTAAATAATCCTGAAGCAATAGGGGGGAATTGAAGAAGTCGAGGAACAACGAAGGGTGGTTGGTGTCAGCTTGTGCTTAGTGAGCAGTCACCGCTTCAGTCAAACTCAAAGTCAAATGATTCGTTGAGTTCCGACAATTTTTGAAACTAGAGCCTCTTACAGTTTTACTTTGTCTTATTCTATCTCATAAAATCTTAACTATTTATTTTGTGAAACTTACACGGGCCTCATGCGGATCCCATATAAATAAATGACTGAGATTTATTGGACACAATAAGACACCATAATATTAGAGAAGATCTGGACTCACAATTTTTAACTTTCTCGATCCAAAATAAGCATGCAGAAGTAATGTTAAAATTTAGAAATTAAAATATAATATGATAGACGTTTAAGATAAAATTTAATATTTATAAATTATAGAAATTAAATTTTTTATTTATGATATAAAAAGTATCTTTATTTATTTCATTAAAATGTATAAATTAATATTAATGGCCATGATTAAAGCCCAATAATTACCAGAAAAATGAAATAAATTGAAAAAAAATTATACCAGATAATTCAGATTAAGGAGGCAGCCCATAACATCTCCCAGCCACAAAGGTACTTGATTCGTTCCAGGAGGAATGTTATGGTCGTTAATCATGCTGTTATAACAGAAACAAGTGAAGAAAAATGAAGTACGTATTCGTACCATTCCATATTTAGCCAAAGAAAATGCAGATACTATATTTGTAATATGTGCCTGCGCTGTTATAACCTGTTTTGTGACAGTTTAGGGATCTGAAGCCAACGTTTCCAAACATACTATTTGCATTATTAGGGAATCGTCTTTATGTTGTATGCAGGAAATCTGCAATTGGTGAAAATATTTGGTTTTAATCTTGTGGGATACAGTTATATGTTCTGTTGATTGTCAGGTCTCTAACGGAGGAAGGAGATACAAAGTTTTGTTTTCTGGGTCTTGCAATGTAAGCAAATCTTCAGGTTATTTCGATTTGATAGGATAAGAAAAGATGGTTGGACATGGGCATCAGGTGTTAATTATTGAGTGGCAGTGCAGGAAAAATGGCAGAGATTCAGCTGGGAACCCATAATAGTTTACAATCTCAAGGAGCCAAGGAAGTGGCAAGAGATCACCTGCATGATTGGGTTATACTTGTACTTCTTGTGGCCATAGTCGGCATTTTGAATGCAATAGAGCCTTTCCATCGCTTCATTGGGCAAGGCATGATGACAGATTATATGTTCCCCTTCAAACAAGACTCTATACCCTTCTGGGCTGTTCCAGTAAGTTTCTAAATTTCTTGCCGACTTTTTGCTCATTTTAACTCATGTGTGGGCGGTCATTGGTCACAGTTCATCGCCGTGTTGCTGCCAATGGTTATTTTTTCTTTCAACTACTATCGGAGAAAGGATATTTATGATCTACACCATGCCATACTAGGTGTGTGTCGCACACAGTTTCTGCTTCTTTCTCTCTTGCTCTCAGCCTCGTGCTTATGCTTAAATAGTATCCTCAGGCCTTCTATTTTCTGTTCTCATCACTGGAGTCATAACCGATACCATTAAAGATGCTGTGGGTCGACCACGACCCAACTTTTTCTGGAGATGCTTCCCTGATGGAAAACCAGTACAGCCTCCATCTTTTTCTCTCTCCGTCTTTCCAACATCGTCTTCTTAACCTTGAAGCTTATATTTTTTCTTCAGCTTTTTGATGCTGTCAGTGGGGATGTTATCTGCCATGGAGATCCAAAGATCATAAAGGAAGGATATAAAAGTTTTCCTAGTGGGCATACTTCATGTAAGTAGAGAAGGTATTTCAATCACAATTTAGGTCTCAAATCACTATTAACTCACTGCTATCTTAATTGAACAGGGTCCTTTGCAGGTCTCACTTACCTAGCATGGTATTTGGCAGGGAAAATTAGAGCGTTTGATCGCAGGGGACATGTTGCTAAACTCTGTATAGTACTTCTTCCAGTACTTGTGGCAGCTCTTATTGGAATATCTCGCGTCGATGACTACTGGCATCACTGGACAGATGTATTTACAGGGGCTTTCTTAGGTTTGACATTTTCTATATGAGCATAATCTGTTTTGCAACTGGTTCTGCTTTTTTAATCTCCCAATTACATGCAGGAACAGTTGTAGCTGCATTTTGCTACTTGCAGTTTTACCCTTTCCCCCATCTCGATGAAGGTATGTTTTTCCTTAGAAACACCGTTACATGTTCCTGTTATGCCATTAGCTGTGACACTAATGATTTCTGTTCTAAGGTAGTTTCATTTATGCGACTTTGATTGGAACTGCTGCATTATCCGAGTCCCGGTGGCATATTTCAGTCATGATTTGCTGACAAAAATTTTGTGTCACTTATTCCAGGTTGGGCACCTCATGCATTTATTAACAGGTCGAATGAGAGAATTGCTGCTCAATCCTCAGATTCTACACGAAAGCCACAACCAGGTGACATAGAAATTCCATTATATTGAGTCTGCAGAAGAATCCCGAGAATCGAACTCAACAATATCCGTGAAAACATAACCAGATGAGGTGATGCACGTCAAAATATATCTATGACGTTTAATTGGCTGGTTCTTAGGATGTCTAGCTTCCCATCGAAAAATGGAAATGTCTAAATAAGATGAGTTGGTAGATTTTCAATGTAACAGTCAAAAGTTTTTGTACCATTGTTCATGTTTTGGATGAAATTTCGTATAGTTGAACTATTACAGCCTTTATACAAACATGGAAGGGGAAATAATCAAAGTCAAATGAGCTCCATCTCTGCATTATATATTTATGATAACAGGAGGAAGAAAATTTTTTGATTTCGCAAATTTATGATGAAGGAAATCTTATAGTTATTGAAGAATGTTTCTTATATGGTTTTTCTTTTGTTTTTTTTTACGAGAAAACCCATAAAACGGAAGGCTAAAACTAAACCCAAGCCAGCAGGCTTATCCCATACACCCAGATCCTACAAGTCTTTTCCTATCAGATGGATCACAAGCAGAGTTATCTAACAATAAAATAGGACCTAAACAAGGAGGACAAGTTTCCCAACTATAAAGGTTTGCATATAATAAGGCTACCCGAGCTAAAGAGTGAGCCGCCCTATTGGTAATCCTACACGTCCATTGGAAGGACAAGTGAAGGAAATAACGCTTGAAAGCTAAACAGTCCAAAGCCAGCATTCCAATCTCAGAACGATTAACAGGTGAATTTGTAAGCGCTTGTATAGCTAGCAAATAATCCGACTCCACGACAACATGATCTATTTGTTTGTCTTTCAGCCATGATAATGCTTCTCTGATCGACATGAGTTCAGCAATAAGTGGCTCGAACAATGAGGAATAATGTCCGGAAAGAGCAGCTACAAAGCATCCCCTTTCGTCTCTAAGAACCGCAGCAAACCCCATTGCGTTTTGTTCCTTAAAAGTAGCCGCATCAACATTGCATTTTACCAACCCAGCAGAAGGTTTACGCCAGCCTATTGTATTAGAGAAGAGGTACTCGCTGGGCCACTAACTCTCCCAAAACTCCTCCTAGACTCTTGCCAGTCTTGAATAAAATTGTCAGCAAAAGTAACAATCATATAAGGGGAGATATTCTTACCTTGCCAGACTCTAAGGTTGCGATGGTACCAAATACTCCACAAAATAGCCAGTAGACGAATTAATAGAGACATTGAAGAGTTAACCAAAATATCCCCAATAAATCCTTCAATCCCCTGAGACGGAAGCCTCACCCTCGCAACAGCCCAACTGTCTTTTGCCTTAGTACACTCCAGAAGCACGTGATTCAGATCTTCCTCACAGCCACAGACGTCGCAGCTAGTAGGGATCTCTAGTCCTTTACGCGCCAGCCTCCCTTTGCAAGGAATGAAGCCCCTCAAACAACGACAAATAAAATCTTTAATCTTTGATGGGATAGGTAGACTCCACAGGCGATTCCAAGGTCTTTTCGTCGAAAAATTGACCCCATTCGAATTCAATCTAAGAGCTACTTTGTATCTAGATTTAACAGTATAAACCCCGTCTCTATTATGATGCCATATCAATTGATCTGGAGGCTTAGCATAAGAAATAGGAACTTTAGAAATCCGATCAACATCAAACGGCATAAAAAGTCCTTCAATCAGCAATTCATCTCAGCCTGCCCCCGATTCGTTAAAAAGTTCTCTGACTTTCATGTTACTAAAGCTTGGAATTGGAGGGGAGGTGATAAAAAAATTAGTATCATCATTAATCCAAGGATCTTTGAACACATCAATCGAAGTGCCATCTCCAAGTCTCCATCAAACACTAGATGTCAAAATGTCCTTAGCAGCATAAATACTTTTCCAAATAAAACTGGCATTTGCCCGATCCTTAGCCTCCATAAAGTTACCAGAAGGGAAGTATCGCGCTCTAAAAATTTGACTCGGAAGCGAGTCAGGATAAGCAATGAAACGCCAGGCCTGTTTACAAAGCATAGCCAAATTGAAGCAATGGAGGTCCCTGAATCCCATGCCTCCATATTTTTTAGGCACATATAGACGTTCCCAACTCACCCAATGTATATTCTTTCTAGTAATAGTGCCCGAACCCCACCAGAAAAAAGTTTATCATCTTTTGTAGATCATCACAGGTTCCACGTGGAAGAAGGAAAATGCTCATACAATATGCCGACAATGCTTGAGCAACTGTTTTAATGACAACTTCTTTACCCTGTCTAGATAACAACTTGTTTTTCCAACTCATAATCCGCTTGCTAAGCCTATCTTTAATGAAAGCAAACACCTATTTTTTCTGACGACCAATCAAAGAAGGGAGTCCTAAATATTTCTCATGATCAAGAGGAGTATTTACTCCTAGAATAGCTTCCACCATGTTTTTGTCGTTTGTCGGAGTATTAGAACTGAACATGATTCCAGATTTATGATAATTAATCGTCTGTCCCAAAGACGTTTCATAGATGTCTAAAATCCTCTTTATGTTCTGCCCCTCCCTCGCGTTTGCTCAAAAGAACATAAAGCTATCATCTGCAAAAAAGAGATGAGAAACACTGGGATTACTTGGACAAATCATATCTCCATGAACATCCCCGCACGACTCCTTTCTTCTGAGCAATGTAGAAAGACCTTTAGCACAAAAAATGAATAGATATGGAGATAGTGGGTCTCCCTGCCTCAACCCACGCTTCGGATGTATGGGACCAACTTCAGTACCATTGAAAGCCACATAATAATTAACCGTAGTGACACACATCATTATAAGCTCCACCTAGTTTCTACCAAAACCCAACTTTAACAGAATAAACCGTAGATAGTTCTAATCGACTTTATCGTACGCTTTACTAATATCAATCTTAAGGGCCACTTCTCTAACTTTACCTTTACCCTTGTTCCTTATGTAATGTATAATTTCAAACGCCACCATAATATTGTCAGTGATGAGCCGTCCTGGAACAAAAGTACACTGCATAGGAGAGATGATCCTAGGGAGGATAGTTTTGAGTCGATTCGCAATCACTTTGGCCATGAGTTTGTAAAGGACATTGCATAAAGCTATTGGACGAAAGTCTTTCATACAACTGGGATTATCTTTTTTGGGAATCAAAACAATCACAGCATCATTAAGATTAGCCAGCAATTCCTTCTGCTCCATCCAATTGCGGTAACTGTTGGAAACATCCACTCTCAAAATATGCCAACATTTTTGAAAAAATGTCGGGTTCAACCCGTTCGACCCAGGTGCCTTATTTGGATGCATATCAAACATCGCTTTCCTGACTTCCTCCATCTGTAAGGGTGCCATCAAACATTCATTATCTTCCTGAGTAACCATCGAAGCTATAGAATCGAAATGTTAGAAATCGGAGATGCCTAAAGCTGAGAACAATTTGACGAAATAATCAACAATAACTTTACTCATACCCTCGTGGTCCAAAACTTGTTGGTCTTGAGGATTAGTCAGAACTGCAATATGATTCACTCTCTTCCTCTTAGAAGCTTGTGCATGGAAATACTTGGAATTCGCCTCCCCATATTGCATCCAAAAGATCTTCGATCTTTGCTTCCAATATATCTCCTCTTGTGCTAAGAGTTTATTAAGCTTAGTTTTTTATACCCCAAGCAACGCATGCTGATTCTGGCTACGCGCCTAATGCATATGTCTCTTGAGAAGCAGAATTTGTTCAGAAAAATTACTCCCCAGCTGCTTATGCCAATCAAGTAAACTTTTACCGCATTTCTCAAGTCTGTGAATAATGTTCAAATGAGCATTGCCTCTCCAAAACTCTGCTACAAATGGCAGAAAGCTATCTTCCACTAACCATTTATTCTCAAACTTAAACCGTCTAGCCCTCTTAATTGGGAATTGACGTTCAACCACCATCTTTATCAGATTATGATCTGAAGTAGCCCTCACCAAATTATGCAATTGGTGAAAAGGAAATATCGCCATCCAATCATCATTAACAAAAGCACGATCAAGTCCCTCTAAAGTGGGCAAATTTAAATCTCTGCTTCGTGCCAAGTGTACCCAAAACCGAGCAAAGGAATTTCAATGAGGTTACAGTCTGAAATGCATTGGCGAAAACCCTCTATTAGAGAACGAGGGTACTCCCCACCTCCTAGTTTATCATTAATAGATAAGAGATTATTAAAATCGCCGAAATAGACCTAAGGCAAGCTATGAAGACGAGAAAGGGAACGAAGAAGCTCCCAACTAGCACGCTTTCTGTTTGATTATGGGAAACTATAGAAACCAGTTCCCAGCGAGAAATGTTCGAATCATCAATAATGAGATCAATATGATTATTAGAAAAACCCATGACAGTAGCCGAGATATCATGCATCCAAAATATAGCAAGACCACCATTGCGGCCAAGCCGATCAACACAAAAACAAAACTTTTATTTCATCAACTTTAACAGAATTCGCAAGAGTTTCACTTAAAAAAAGAGCACGAGGCTTATTGAACATAACTAGGTCCTTCAATGCTTGAACTGTCTTGTGGTTGCCTAGGCCACGATAGTTCCATGCTAAACAATTCATAACTCCCGGCGGGTCTGCTGATCCAGACCGGTCGATGCATCATGGTAATTAAGTTGGGGGAAAGCTGATTCACTTGTAATCATTAGTTCTCCGAATCTGTCGCCATTGTCACCATGTCTAATACATTTTTTACTATCCTCTATATCCATAATCGTTTCTTCATCTTCCTCCTACCTAGGACTGTTATGCGGGCTCTGATCAGTTGGACTGCTGCTAGCTGTATAGTACTTACGGCCCAATGAAAGATCAGAATCTGCAGTGGATTTGATCGGGAATCTCTTAGGAAAGAAAGCAAAATTGTTGCCCATCTTATCGGGAGTATGAACGGTAGCTGGCGAAAATTGTGCAGCCTAATTTTGTGCCGCCAAATTAGCTCCAAAATCCATTCCCGGATCCCGTTTCCATTGCACTTTTCTCCATGCGTTCCTAGCCCGCACCTCTACCTGAATCTCCTCCGACCATTGTCGACTGAGCTCCTCGTCTGGTTTTTCCAGAAGCTTGACACAGTTGGTTTCTCTATGTCTAATTAAGCCACACAAATAACAGACTAAAGGTAAACATTCATAACTAAACGTTATGACTATAGGTTCGCCTCCCTGTTTACGAATAATCTTTTTCCTCAAGAGCGGTTCTTCCACATTGATGCGAATCCGAACCCTCATATAGTTGTTCCATGCATTACGTCTATGAGTAGAGTCATACTCAAAATATGTACCCATCAAATTTTTGATATTTCTTGCCAACATCTCCGACACATAACCCAGAGCCAAGCCATGAAACTGAACCCACACATCTAAATGAATGAAATTGATTTCAGCAGGATTATCCCCTTCCTTCCATTGATGGACTAGCAAGATGCATTTGTTGAACGACCACAATCCCCCAGCTATCATCTTCTTCAGATCAATATGATGATAAAATTGGATGAGATACAAATTACTATCCTCCATTGGTTTAATAAACGCTCCCCTTATAGGACGCCAGAGGCTCAACAGCGTCCGTTCCAAAACCTCAGCATTAATCGATCGTTCACCAACCAGCTTTCCCAACAAGCACAAGTCATGATTAACCTCATCGTTTTTTATGGCTTCCGATGGTATTACAAACTCGAGATTTTCCTTCTCTTGGATAGAAAGGCTCTATAACTCCTGATCCATACTACAAAAACAACAGCAATCAAAAACAAAAATAGCCAAACCCTCACGCATAACTTACCTTGCACAACGACGGCAAGACCGAAACTTGCACTCTTAAGAGAGAAACGAGAGGCAAGACCTAGCCGGGTGGTTAGGTTAGTAAGGATATTACTTTTATAATTAAGAATAACGTGAAAAAGAGAATAATGTTGGATTATTAAGTATACTTGGGTTGCAAATTTTCTTAAATTAATCTAACAAAATTTTGTAATTTCAAGGTTCAAAGATTCGATTAAGGAATTGATTGGACATTTAATTAGTTGAGTCTGAAATTGAGGTAAGGATAACTTTAGATTGCACTCTTAGAATAACATACTATTTTGTTGTTCATAAATTATTTTATAGTGATTGATATTTTGAATTAATCATTAATTAAATTAATGATTAATAGTTAGATACATGAATTATGTTTATTTTATTTATCAAAAATTAATAAAGTAGAACGTGTTTCAC
This sequence comes from Erythroxylum mucronatum, assembly GCA_027563825.1. Taxonomy (NCBI): domain Eukaryota; kingdom Viridiplantae; phylum Streptophyta; class Magnoliopsida; order Malpighiales; family Erythroxylaceae; genus Erythroxylum; species Erythroxylum mucronatum. Next base: position 9,748,305 of record JAOSBP010000007.1, on the reverse strand, counting down.
TTTTATATTTTGTTACGTTTTATAAGGTGCATTGCTTGTTAATTCGATGGAAAATGTGTTAATTAAATATAGACTGGTTATTAATATGTTGTGAATAATTAGTGAAAATCAAGAATTGGTGGCTTGCCTAGGATAAACTACATTCAAAGGTCATAGATTGATAGATTGTTCAAAGATGAGCAATGGTGGCTAGGTATTTGTTCGTGGAGAAGATATCAGGGTATCTTGAGTCTCGAGGATGTCCTGTGCTGATGGTTAAGTATTGGAGTGGTACCAAAATATCCTGAGTCTTGGGGATATCATGTACCGATGACTAGGTATTAAAGTAGAACCAGGTTACCAAAAGATATTGAAAAATTAAGGTACCTTGGGCTGATATTTATACATTCAATTACATTTCCACTTGGTGAGAGATTATATGAGATGAGATGAGATGATCAGAAAATCATTGAATGTAAGCCTACTATGTTAAACAAGGCCTAGGTAATTTAGTAAAATATAAGATAAAGCATAAATGGCATTTATAAATTAATATTTGTGTGAATCATTATTTGGTAAACTTTTGAGATGTTTGTTAATTGTTCATATTAGACTGAGTAATATTGTATATCTTCATATGTTTAATCTATTGACTAAGCTTTATAGTTATAAATTAAGTTATTTGATTTTAAAGGTATGGTCGGTTATCCTTATTGAGCAGGTAGCTCACCCATTGCCACTATTTTTTTAAGAGATTGAGAGATTGCGAATAACCCTAATAAACGGGACTGACAAAGTTGAGTTTAGGCGGGGCCAACAAATTAATTAAATAAAGTTGTTCTATTGCTTTTTTTTATATGACAGCTCGAATAGTTATGTTATATAGAATATTTTTATATCTAACAAACATCTCTCTTTTGGAGCTAATGATGATTTTAGTAATTAATATTATTCTTTGGGAACAATTTGGATAACTATGGTTTAAGAATTTTTTGGAGCGTCACATTAGATGGCATCAAAGCGGCTTTACATTTTTATAGATGTATTAAGGTAAAAAAAATAATGATATGTTTTTATCTTATCTAGGATGATTTTAGGAGAGGATCCTACTGCCCAGAGTTGAACGGAGAATTGGGCAATTTGATTTATTGTTGGACCCCACACCCCACACCCCACCCTTCGGTGTTTGCAGGTTATACTGCGACGTGTTTTTGGGGGTTATACTCCGACGTGTGTTTGTGGGTTATACCGCGGCATCCAACACAAATCAGTATTGTTCTCTTTGGTCATGGGTGGAATCCACTATTCGAACCCATGACCTCAAGGTTTTGTTCCTCTTAAGAGGACGCCTCTCACCATTGAGCAAACACACGCCGGGGTATAACTCCCAAACACACGCCGCAGTATAACC
>JAOSBP010000007.1:9713359-9746815 GCA_027563825.1 Erythroxylum mucronatum | reverse complement strand
ATTAACAGACGAATTTGTAAGCGCTTGTATAGCTAACAAACAATCCGACTCCACGACAACATGATCTATTTGTTTGTTTTTCAGCCATGATAACGCTTTTCTGATCGACATGAATTCAGCAATAAGTGGCTCGAACAAAGAGAAATAATGTCCGGAAAGAGCAGCTACAAAGCATCCCTTTTTGTCTCTAAGAACCGCAGCAAACCCCATTACGTTTTGGTTTTTCTTATCACTACTCTATTACTCATAATTAAGGCAGGTGCAATTATTGTTGGTAAGCCATATCATAACAAGTAGAGTTGGATCCCTTGAAGAAGCAATATAGATAATAAGAACTAATTATGAGAGCAGCTAACATAATAAAAATAAAATAATTTATCAAATAGAGAAATCAATTGTATATCAATACTTAGATAAGTACTTTCCCCTGACATAAACCTTAATTTCATGATTCAATTAATATGAAATGGATATATATATATAGCTCTCAAGGGGTGTGGCTAGACGGTTGAGAGTGGAGCTTGGCTTCGGTTAGGTCTCAGGTTCGATTCCTTGTTAGCCCCTCTTGTAAGAGCTTGAGGCAGCCGGGGTTTTACCTATGGGTGGAGAACTAGTGTGGCCCTCTGTGATGGGGTGTAGCCGCTTGGCCCCTCTGTGATGGGGTGTAGCCGCTTGGCCCTCTACTGAGGTGTAGCCACTTGGCCCTCTAAGAGATGAGCGCGCTTGGCCCGCCTGTCGGGTTTCCTCGAATCCAAAAAAATAAAATAAAAAAATGGATATAATATATGGACCGACAAATTTTTTTAGATACTAAAATTATACTCTCTTGAGCAACGACCAGTTATTCTCCATTTTGGTTAATTCGTATCTCTACCAAGTTAAACACCTCTTTGAATGATGTGAAATCTTTTGAAAAGTTCCACCCTAATACTAAAGAGATCATATAGGTCAATTTGTAATACCTTGGTTAACCCACTCTACCTAAGTCGTGGTCTACTCACAAATGTAATCTCTAGAGACGTCTATGATTGAATTTATCTATAAGTGTACATAATCAATTATAGCAAGTTATTAAAACTGGAGTAATCCAAAGTATCAATCCGTTATAAACTATAATATTATGCCTATTATTCCTAATTAAACAATACAAATAAATAAATAAAATTTGATGAAAAAGAATTAAGTTTCTAAACTAAAAAAAGCAACAATTAAACTAGTGAAGAGAAATTAATAAAACAATTGTTAGGATTTTAGGTTTTACTTATGAGGGCTAATTATTTTGCTAAGATTGATTATTTCTAATAGCAATTAACTTAAATTATCTATACTTTCTCTTAAGACAAATAAGTATATTTAATTAGATAACTATCACCTCTTGATGAACAATTCAATTTAATTAAGCTCATTAAGCCTAATTAGTCTTTTTATTATCACAATAGTATATGATACTTTCGCTCAATAGATCTAAGGTGTTTATTCTTATAGAGAACAAATCTTACTTCACCTTCGATTTTTCATGCAATCCTTAAGATCAAATTGTTAGCTCAATATTTATGATTAACGATTTTGATGATAACTGTATGATTTTTCAAAATTCAAATAGGGTTTATTTTCTTATATAGCTAACGATATAATTCTTAAAAGAAAATAAAATTATGGAATAATTGCTTTCTTTCTTGTAGGAGTCTTCTTTATAAACTTAGTTTCTTAGAAATGATAATTCTAATAATCAGCTCCAGAATCCTTGACAGAACGTTCTTCTTAATGTTTAAATATTACAGATTTCAGCAGAGATAATATGGAAGATTAAGCAACGACTAGTTGAAGAAAATTGTCTACTTAAGGAAGAATCATTGCAGCTGCGAGACACACAGAGATATACAGAAAAATTAAAGAAGCCAAAATTTAAATATGTTAGGTTTCAATTATGCATCACATATCAGAAAATACGCAGCAAAAATAAACAAAACCTAAAAAAAATACATGTGCCATTAAATGTAGTAAAAAAATAAACTTATGATGTATACTTCAATAACTCCTTCGTTCTTCGTTGTTTTCATCTCTTCAAGTTGTAAACCACAACGACCAAAAGAGGATGTCTAATGATGTCTACATGAAGAGCAAAGCTTGAAATCTCTTAGGAAGAATGGTTAGAACACACATAAAGTGCTAGCTTTGATGTATGTTCTTGAGAGAATAGTTTAGAGAACAAGTGTCTAAGATGAACTCTTCATATTTCTCACTAGTTTTCTTACAATACTATGTACGAAAATGAGTGAGTTTCTACCAACTTTTGGGCTCCTCTAACTCCCATCATGAATGGAGCAATAATGGGAATTAAGAGGCCATGAATGCCACTTGATTTGGCTTGAAATGTTTGCTGAAAATCTGAAAACTTTCCAGGCTGACAGCCATGCAACACTTACTTTATTTAAACCTAAGTAAAGAATGTTATTATTTAAGATTTTATTGATAAGGGAATAGAAAACAGGATAAATAAAAACCACATTTGAGAAGCGACAACTCTTCCACACGCACAACCAGACAAATTATCCTCACCCTTCCTAACTCACACATGCCTCTATTATACACAACACTCCTGAGAGAGAATCTGCCAGCAGAGAAATTGGCTACTTAAGAGGATCTTCTTGTTTTGCTAATGAGGGAAAGAGAACTTTTCCACCTGCCACCTCAATACTCTATACATGTTACTAGCATTTTATCGGGAAAAACAGAACCTTTAGCCTAAAGACATGACAGTTGTGCCAACTGTTGGTTATTTCTTTTCTCCTTTCAAATCGTATACGAAAAGGAGGCTTAACATAAAGTTTGTGCATGAAAAATAGAAACAGGTAGAATAGTAGCAGTAAAGTGTCAGTGAATATATAAAATTAATTAAATTGGCATCACACAACAGCTTAAGCTATTGTGATGAAACGGTCACTTAACATAATATCAGAGCCTTTATGATCAAGTGGTCGTAAGCTCAAATCCTACCACCTACCTATTACTTAGCACAAGGTAGAGTGAGCCTGTGCAAGTTTCAAGCTCAAAGGGCTTTCACTTAGGGGAGTGTATTAGTGAATATATAAAACCAATTAAATTGGCTTCACACAACAACTTAAGCTATTGTAGTGAAACGGTCACTTAATATAAAGCTTTAAGTTTCTAGTCCTTTCTTTCTTCATGATAACCAACCACGAGTAAAAAACTACAAATCAATGTGGCACTTGAAAGTAAATGTGCAAATTAAGATATAAGCAAACAATATTAATATGAAGTGAATATTAATTACAAAACTTTTAAAGAAATTATGCAACGAATCCTCGTCTCAAGTAGAATGTTTGCTTCCAAATTCCAATCCTCTAGTGATAACTAAGTGAATAACCATAATGGTAAAACTAAAAGCAGAAGAAGATGCCTGAAAAAAGGGTGCGTGTGGATCCATTACATAGCATTACAACAGAGGATCCCAAAGCATTTTCAGTCTTCAACGTTTTCTTCTACGTCTGCAAGTAAATTAACATAAAGATGAAGTGAGTCCTTAAAATGGTTTCAAAAGAAACAAATTCGCTTACTCTTAAGAAGTTTAGGAAGAACGTAAATCTCATTACATGTACAAGGACTAACAACAAACATCATTTGAGCACCAAATCCATTTCATGTCAAATGACTCCATTCCGGGTCTGGATGGGTTATGAACGAGGATTTGCTGGTGGATCATCCTTCCAACCCTTTGAGAGAAGATCATAGTTGATTGATGCAAGCTGTGAGAGGTTCTAGATTCACAAGGACAGACAAAAATGAGTATCACGCGCCAGAAGATAATGACTTGTAGATTCCATAATAGTAACAGTAGTAAGATGTGCAAAGTTAGCAATTATTAATGCATCTTGCACGAATCATATTGCAGGAATCCAAAAGTCTATTGTCTTCCACTTCCTAGTGAAAGAAATGTATCCAAGAGAAAGACACTTGCATAATACTTTTAACAAAGGAAATATAAAACTTTCCAATTTAATAAAATAGCAATAACGTCACATCTGGAATAATCAATATTTTTACTACTGCAACAAACTTTTGGCCATTGAGAAACAGCTAACTCAATCCTAAGTGCAACTCATTAACATAAGCATTTTTGAATCATGAACTTCATTTTTTCGTGTAAATGAAAGTCACTTTATTCATTACGCTCAAGTGTACCTTTGGAACCAAATAATTCAATGACCAAATAAATTTGTAGTAGTTAATATGAAAATAGAATCGTGGGAGGAAAATTTTACACACAACCCCAACTGCAGCATTTGACTTGGAGATAAATGGACTTAAATTGCTAAGGTAGAGAAGTACCTTGAATGAGAAATTACTAAAGGAATAATTGACAGATGAACCAGAATCAAACTCAGCAAGTCCCCCAAATTCATCTCCCAGTATATATATCATTTGTTAGGGAGTTAAGGTTGAATTAAGTAAGCTGAAATGTATTGTATCACATTCAATGAACATTCTGTAATGAAGTACCACTTCATCATGGCGGTTGCTTAGGCAACTACTGCTCCCACTTAAGCTGTCAGCATCACTTGAGTCCTCAAATTCACTAGCTGGATAAGCATGGTCATCTGAAGTGTTCCATGAGTAGCGACTAGTAAAGTAACTTGTATCAAATGCACTCTCTGAACTGGGAATGAACGCAGCCTAGTAAACACACATTGAAAAAGTAGGTCAACCTACAACAGATGCATTAATGGATCGCATGACAGCATAAATTATAATGGAACTGGAATTCATACCTTTTGCCGGGCAAGTGTGTCCCAGTTGATATCTTTGAAGAACAAATGCTCCTTGACCTGGATCACATTAACTCACGTTTTCGTTATTGTATTATAACCAAAATAACCCAAAAAATGCCTAAAATTGAACAAAGCAAATTTTAGATACTAGAAAGAAACCTCTGATGCTCCTCTGCCGCCAAGTCTTTGATGAGGATCTTCCGTTAATAATCTGAATGTTGAGTATATTAGCAACTCTTGATTAATTATCATCCATTTTGTGACAAAAATACCTCAGATGATTAAAAACAATCCAAGAGGGGAGTGGGGCAAAGAAAAAGCAAAGATAATTTATATAACACATTCACAGTAATTCTATTAACATAATCAGACATATGATTAACAAATTCCTTACCTATCAATCAGGTCCTTTGCTTCAACACCCATTTCTTGAGGCACACGGGGCCAAGGTATCTTACGGTTGAGGATATTATCAAATATTATCTAAAATAAAAATGAAAAATAAGAAAACAGCAAAGTAGTATTAATTTACACTAAAAAGACATACTCGTAGAGAATGATGTTATTTGACAGTCACTAATTTTCATCAAAGGAAAAAAAAAAGTTAGTCACAATGTCCATAGGACAAGGGAGTCTTTTAACACCTATAAATTTTTTTTTGGTAAATAACACCTGTAAATTTCTAACAAGAGATTCTAGAGAGAGCAAATCTTTTGGTTGCTAGTATTAGAGCTTTATAATTTAATATTCATTGCTTTAATACATTGTTTCACATTAAGACAAGAGTTTTTATTGATTTAACTTAATTTTGTTGATTATGATGTTCGCTATATCTTTAAAAATGAGTTGAATTCTACAAGCTTTTAGTGGTAACCAACAAAGAGAGGACTATGAATTCAAAGTTCTCACTTTTGCCATTCAAATATATAATTTTATCATAGATCAACTTCAAACTACATTAATCAAAAATTAACTATGAACCATATTTAATAATTAAATATTCAATGATAGCATTAAAAATATATAAACAATAGTCCTTGACCACAAGCATTCACTGTGACAATAACACTAGATGTGTGTTCCAAAAGGTTGAAATTACATACTTTTGATTCTTAGTTATTCCTCGCAAATTAATTCACATCTTACAAACAAACAAGAAACCTTGATTCTCATGAGTACAATATTTGTTTAACCATTAAAATGTATCTTTCACTATGTCAAAAATTTTCACTGTCGTAATATTAAATAACATTTTATGTTTTTAAAAGGATTGTGATACATGTTAAATTGGCTGGGGACTTAGCCACCAACAAAAACATTGAAGCCTCAACACTCATACAATAATATAGCGTTTTATTAAATGAACACAATTGTTAGTGTGCCAACATGGCCACTTGATATTGGAGCAATTGTTTGAGCCATTAGAGGTTGTTAGTGTTTGTTATGCCTCAACCGATTATATATATCTGGGTGCCTAACAAATTAAAGTTGAACGATAACCAACTTCTAAAATTTGTCTTTAGTTCTCTTTCTTCTCAGTTCTCGAATTCTCTGCCACTGAAGTTAGGAAAATCATCACTATATTCCACATCAGAGCGGCGGTCTTGGTGTAGAAAATTGTTGAGTGAAAGATTTTATTTATTTAAAGGATTCATCATGGCAGAGAGTATGAGGGGCCAAGAATTCAAGAGATCAGAGGATCCTTTTTGCTATCAAATGAAGGAAATGCAGGAGACTTAGTCTAAGTTGCAGGAATCACATATTAGATAAGAGGAAGAAGATGAGTGAGTTAAAAGAAATGTTACAATAACTCATGCTAAGTTGAAACTCGCCTATAAAAACTCAAATCTCCAAAAAGGAATCAGAGGGAAGGAATCATCCCACGTTGCAACATAGTTGTCAAGAAAAAATTCACCATTACACAGCCCCTACTTGTTTTGGTAAGGTGAATTTTCACACATTTGACAGTAATGATGTCCATAATTGGATTTTCGAAGCAGAAAATTTTCAATATAGATTGAACGCCTCCTAACATGAAAGTAAAGATTGTTGCAGTTCATACAGAGGGTGTTGCGGCTGAGTGACATCAAATATTTACTAAACATCAACTAATTGTGGAGGAGTCGAGCTAGAGAGAATATATCATGGCATTAACTCAAGAGGTTTTGGGAGGAGGCCAGCGAAGATCCAATGGGAGATTTCTAACGATTACAACAGACTAGGATGACAAAAAAAGTACGGTGAACTTTGACAGGTATTCTAATAAATTACAAATGTCTGAACCTTGGTAATCCCCTTTGGGCTAACAAATGCCACATCAAGTTTTCAAAGTCTAATGAATGATGTGTTTAGACCAGACTTAAAGAAGTTCACCGTCTTTTTTTATGACAGTTTAGTCGACAGCCATTCATTTGGAGATCACTTTAAACATCCCAGAGTTAGTCTGAAACATAGGCAACATCAGTTTTTAGCAAAGGACAACAACTGCATTTTTGGTACCTTACACATTGACTATTTGGCATATTATTTCAACAAATGAAGTAGCTACTGACCCTAAGAAAATCAAGTCGTAGCTAAATGGCCTACACCTGAGAATGTTAGAGAATTGAGAGGATTATTGGACTTGGCTGGCTACTACAAATGATTCATCCATCAATATACTACGAGCAAGCCATTGACTGACCTTCTTAGGAAAGATGCTTTTAAGTGGACTGAGGAGGTTGAAGCATCATTTCAATTTTTGAAAAAAGGCACTGACAACGTCCAGTTCTTGCATTGCCCAACTATATTAAGCCCGTTGTAGTGGAAAAAGATGTGTACGGAGAGGAAAAATGAGTTATTTTGATGCATGAGGGCCATCCCTCAGCTTATGTAAGCAAGCCACTTGCACCAAAGAATCATGCTCCATTTGTGTATGAAATGCAGCTCCTAGCAGCGGTCTTAGCCATCAAATATTGGCACCATTACTTGAATGGGAGGCCTTTCATCATTAACATTGATCACAAAAGTCTTAAATATTTGCTAGAACAAAGGATTAGCACACTATTTCAGCAAGCTTAGCTTCCCAAACTACTAGGCTATGACTTTTAGATCAATATAAGAAAGGAACATAAAATGTAGCGGCTGATGCGCTCACCAAAATTACTAGCGTCGAGCTACTCTTATCGACGTTACCAAATGAGCAAACTATCTTGTTGGCAAAAATCAAGGATAGTTGGGAGAAAGATGCAATGGTCAATGATCTGCTTACTAAGTGGAGCAGTGGCACACTATATTCAGCTACTTAACAGTGGCAAGATGGGGTACTCAGATGGAAAGGAAGAGTGCTGATGGATTATGACATCGTACTGAGGTCCAGATTGATAGCATTGTTCAATGAAAGTCCCGCTGGAAGCCACTCAAGTGATCTACCAACTTCAAAAGATTTCAAACTTTGTTCTACTGAAAGGGAATCCAAAGAGATGTCAGAATTTTGTTAGGCAATGTCATGTTTATCAACACAAATATGAAACAAAACCTCCTGTTGGATTGCTACAACCAATGTATATTCCTAAACTATGTTGAACTTACATTAATATGGATTTTATGGAGGTGTAATAAGCCCATAATTACATATCAGAGGAAGAAGAGGTCACATGTGTCAAGCATCTGATTTTATCTTATCTACCAGCACCTGATTTTATCTTCGTATCTGCAGAATTTGTTTTCAATTTATTATGTCATTTGTTTCATGTGTTCCTATTAAGTAGGGGCTTAGTGAGTAGTGATTTGTTACTGATTATTTTTAATAAATCCAGATATGCTACTCCTGGATCTCAGAGTCTGTTAAATAGTTTTTTGGGAGTCATGGGTTAATCCTATCCTATAAATAGCTACGGGCAGTATGTAGTACTTATCGAAAATCAATTCAAGTATTTCATTCTTGTAGATTCTCCCTTGGCTATTAATTCTTCTTCGGGTGAGATCCTTCCTCTTAGAAAATTATTAGATTTTTCCTATTATTGACCGTTTACTTCCAGCCCTCTATCAATTGGGCATCAAAGCAGGTTGACAAGATGGTTTCTACACGTTCTTCCAATATGCCTGATCCACAAAACCCACGTTCTTCCACTGTGCCCGATCCACAACACCCAAATCCAGCCTTGCCTAAAGCTGCTATTTAGCAGCTCTCTGACTTGGCTGCTCAATTAGGCACCCTTAACACTGACATGGCTGCTCTCAAGGCTTCTTCCAGCATCAACCCCCAACTTGAACGTAGTCATAGTAACCGAGAGAAAGGCAAAACAGTAGTTCGAAGTTCAAATGATGAAGATGAATATGACCTGCCTTGGTAGCTCAAAATTCCATCAAAGCGTCCAAGCACAAAGATCGAATTTCCCAAATTTGAAGGAGGTGATCCAATGAGGGTGGATTCTAAAAGCTAAAAAGTACTTTCGCTACTACCAGACACCAGATGAGATGAAGGGTGGACATTGCTGCCATTTATTTGGAGGGTGATACGCTTGACCTCTTTGCCTGGGTTAACACTGAGCGAACTCTTCGCTATTGGGAGGGAACTCACTAAGGTGTTACAAGAGCATTATGGTCCAGCAAAATTTCAATACCCAGATGAGTATCTTTGCGGCATCAAGCAAATGGGAACACTACAAGAGTATAGACAGGACTTTGCTAAGAGATCAGCTAGGGTTAAGAATTGGTCTGAACATTGTCTCTTAGGCATTTTCTTGAATGGCTTGAAGGAGGAGATGAAGGTGGACGTGCGAATACAAAAGCCGCGAACAATTTACAAAGCAATGAGTTTATCTATCGAAAATGAGGCTAAAAATCAAATTGGGCGTCGGCTTAAACCTAGCGGGTCAAGCACCCCGACCTGACCTACCACCAATACTAATTGGGTCGATCGTGATTCATGTTTTTTAGGGGGGGAGAAATTAGCCACAAAATCTGAAAACTAGCTCATGGGATACATAGAAACAAAGGAGGTGAGATAAGGGTTTATGTTATCAATGCAACGAGAAGTTTCGGCCTAGTCACCGTTGCAAGTCTGGGTCACTCAAAATCATGGAAATAACCGATGAAGAGGAGCCCATAAACTAGATTGAATCTGATGCAGAAGACGAAACTGATGCAGAGATGCATGCTGAAATTTCTTTCCATGCATTTTTGGGCCAAACATCAAGCACGACTATGAAGTTGAAGGGAACGCTGAAACAGAGGGACGTTTTAATTCTAGTTGATGGTGGCTCCACTCATAATTTTATATACGAGTCTCTTATCTCTAAATTACAGCTACCCACTCAATCGATACCCCCTTTTGGTGTTCAGATTGGTAATGGGAGTCTCATCCGTTGCAACAAGATTTGTAGGCAGCTGCACATCCAAGAACAAGATTTAAAGATTATTGGTGACTTTTGTCATTGCTGGATCAGATATGGTTTTGGGTATTCAGTGGCTAACTTCTTTGAATACAGTGCAAGCTAATTGGCAGCAAATGTTTATGATTTTTTGGATTAATGGAAAGAGGCATAAACTCCAAGGAGTTGCCCGTGATTCTTCATCTCCAACAAAATTTAAAAGTTTAGCTAAACAAGATGAGTCCAGAGATGCCTTAGCTAGCTCGCTCACTGATGTACAAAGCCTCTTGTAGGAATTTTCAGATTTATTATGCACGTGCCTTTGGATTATTCAGATTTGCAGGAAGCTTATCTACTGGATAATTACACTAGGAGTCTCATAACTGACCTGCAAAAAGATTCATCTTCACACTTTAATTTTCAGTGGTCAACCAATAAACTCTTTTATAAAGGCAAGTTGGTTATTCCTTCTATTTGTCACTTAAGGGCTACTTTGTTAGCCGAGGCACATGAGACTCCTACTAGTGGTCATGGAGGTTATTTGAAGACTTTAAAGAGGCTCTCGGATCAGTTCAATTGGCCTCACATGAAGAGGGATGTCAAACTTCATGTTCAACAAGGTTTGATTTGCCAACGGAACAAGTATGAAACCATCACACCCGCAGGTTTGTTGCAGACTCTGCCTATTCCAGAGAGGATTTGGGAAGATATCTCAATGGATTTCGTGGTTGGCTTGCCCAATTCTAATGGGGTTGACACTATTCTAGTAGTGGTTGACCGCTTGAGTATGGCCATTTTTACCTCTCTCCCATCCATTTATAGCAAAAACAGTGGTTGGAGTCTTTTGTAAAGAAGTTGTACGCTTACATGGCCAGCCTAGTTCGATAATTTCAGATAGGGATCTCATTTTCTTAAGCTCTTTCTGGAAGGAATTATTTTGCCTTAGCCAAACCAAGTTGAGAATGAGTACTTCCTATCATCCTCAAACGGATGGTCAAACGGCGGTGGTTAACAGGAGTTTGGAAGCTTACCTATTTTGCTTTGCACATGAACAACCAAAGAAATGGAATTTCCTCCTATCCTTGCGGAGAAGGATTCTCTGCTAGGATTGGCTACCAAAAGAAAATATTGAAGCCTTGATACTCATATAATACAATAGCATTTTATTAAATAAACACAGTTGTCAATACACCAACATGGCCACCTACTATTGGAGCAGTTGCTTTAACTGTTAGAGGTTGCTAGTGTTTGTTGTGCCTCCAACATAAATATTCTTGTTATGGGTGCCTAACAAATTCAAACTGAATGATAACTAATTTCTCAAATTTTTACACTTTTTTCTTTCCTAGTTCTTGAATTCTCTGTAATTAAAGTTAGGAAAATCATCACTAACAGATTGAATTTTCCAAAATTTTACAAAAGGGATTACACAAGAATGCATTAATCTTCCTTCACCATAATTCTCATAAGATTTAGACCATATCAACCTGAACAAAATTATTTCTCTATTTATTTAAGTTTATATCGAAGTCATTTTGAGAGAATTTTATCCAATAATTTATTCATAGAGATTGCAAAGGTAACTTTTCCATTGAAGTTACAGATAAAATCAGTAGTGTGTATTTCATATTAATATACACAATTATAAGATGTTTATCAAAGCTGTTATCAAATGCATCGCATGTAATGAAAATGCTAATTGTTGACAAAGTGATGACAATATTGACCAAATTTCTTCCTTGAACTACCTTTTATTCATCATCTCTTCTCAAATGTCTAGGAGTAGTCAAATTGATCAATCATAATATTAAGCCATGGCAAATACAACAAATCCAAGAAAAGGGTATCACAGCCGAAGAACTTCAAATCAAACAATTAAAAGATTTTCCCACTAGCAACAACAATACATGGAGCAGACAAAGTAATAGGAGACAACAAATGAGATTAAATGAACTCAAGAACAAAGCATTAGAACAAACATTATACACTTTTAATTTCATAAATACTATGTGCATTGCACTACTGGGTCAATGTTCAAATTACGGAGTCCTTGAAGCAATCACATAAAAGAGCCATGATCATAAATAATACGGAAAGCACAAAAAGCAAACAGTCAACAATTCCCAAGTTGCAGAGTCCATAGAAGCCAAAATTTTTTGAACTTGAGTAGGGTCAGATAAAAGATACCTGAGGATGCTCTGCATTAAAGGGTGGAATACCAACAATCATTTCAAATAAAATGACACCCACAGACCACCAATCTGCAGTAGCACCTGAGAAATTTTGCACAAATAGCTTAATCTTCATGGGCAACATAGTTATTCCAAAGAAAGAGAGAAGTAAACACCAATGGGAAAATAAAAAATCTTGTCAAACTAGGAAGAAGAAGAAGAAGAAGACACAAAGAAAGTATCAAGGATTGAAAGTTGAAACCAGCCACCAATCAAAGCAGTCCTACCATGCTAAAAATGTAACAAGTGCATTGAAGGTTAATAATACATTGGAGCTTACTTTACTTTGTAAAATAGATTCTTGCATGACTCCCAGAAGTTAGCAACTTCAGGGATGCGCACAAAAGTTCAACACAATGCTGGATAATAAGTATGATAAGAGTATAGTGCTTTAAACAGGAAGATGGTACAAACCATGTCCTGTTCCCAAAAGTATCTCTGGTGCCAAATAATCAGGTGTACCCACAGCAGAACGTTTTTTCCGCCGTTCTTCCTGATGCTCCAAAGCAGATGATAATGGTTCATCATCCTCAAGCATGGATGTCCCACTAACTGCTGGTCCAGATAAATCAGTGCTGTTGATGAGACCAACCTTGGAAAGGCCAAAGTCTGTCAACTGTTCAAGTAAAATCAGAGACTCTGTTAGTTTTTCCAATATGGAAACACCTACCAATGGCTATGTGACGAGCAAAAGGGAATCAAACCCAAACTTTGACAATAAGCTTAAAGAGATAACAAGTCTTCTCCTTGAATAATTCTTTTTGCAAAGGGCATGTAATTTCAGAACCAGAATCCTTGCAAACTTCTTCACGACATCTACTATTTTGTAACTCTTCGCAGCATCTTAAACCTTCCATTACCAGATCCAAAGCACAAGAATGGATGATGCAACCTCAAATCTCTCTGATCCGCTTTCTTACCTATGTAATAACTCATTCTTATATGCAATCCCACATTAACTATCAGTTCCACAATCTTTATTGCAGGCTGACTCAACTTAAAATCTCTAAAATCATAACATGTCTCTCATTAGCACAGACCTATAATTCAATCTTCTACCAAATACACGAACTTAAAGAAACTATAGAATTCAAATACAAGAAGAAAAAGTGATCAAACATTGAAAGGTTCACAACAAAAGCTTTCGTAGGAAGCACACATTCATAAGATCTTTGAGTCAAAGCAATATAAATCCATAAAATAGTAACCAAGTAAAGTCTGAATGGAAAGAAAAGAGTAAATGATAATGATGGTGCTCAAAGGTCTTACATATGAGGAATAAAAATTAAAGCAAAACAAAGTGATCAGACCAAGCATCAGGTACAACATACGAATTTACATCATACAAATCACAGCTCAAAAGCATTCCTTTTCATCAATGCTTAACTATGTCTTAAACATTAGCCAGCAGAAATTGGCTCTTCACCAAGAGCCAAAGACTGCTTCTACTTCAACCCAAGGCCAAGAGCGAATATACTTTCTTTGGGCAACGTAAAACAATTGGAAGATACCACAAAAAGCTAGAAATTACCTTAATATGGCCATCATGTGCAATCAACAAATTATCAGGCTTCAAATCACGGTGAACCACCCTCAATGAATGTAGATATTCCAACGCAAGAACCTTAAGAGTAGATAAACAGAATTAGAAATAAAAATGAGGCACTAAAATCTCCGTCAAGGGAATAAAGAACTTACAACTTCTGCAATGTATACACGAGCAACATCTTCATCTAAACAACCCAAATTTCTCAACAATGAATAAAGATCACCTCCATTCAAATACTCCATGACAAGATATAAGTTCTCACGACAAGTAAACGAATAAAAGAAACGGACCTGCCAATGTTCACATTTAAGTTAGAATGGAAAAAGAAGTTCTCATAGCATGCTACAAATTTTGAAAGCTAGACCTGCTCACCACAAATGGATTGCGAACTGAAATTAAAATGTCCCTTTCTGCTAGAATACTTTCAACAGCATTCTTACGGATCATATCAGCCTTTTTCAGAACCTGTCGACAAGCAAGAAAGACAAAATTAAGACCTAATCCTTTTGCTTCTAGGTCAAACATAGCAATCACAAGACAATCATGGGCTGCAAAACCAATCAAGTTCATAGTGCTTGCAAATGCAGTACCGTATACTTCAGAATTACAGGAAGTTATCAGGAATGCTAGCTTCAAAGACCAAATGATGTTATTAAAATCTCCATCACTAAAGCCTAAAGCCTATAGATAGTTCCATAATTTATGACTGAATCTTAGGACCAAAACTCAGCTCAAGCTACAAATAACGCTGTCCTCTTTTCTCAGGACAATGATAGTTTTGCATGAGCTAACGGTCCTATACTGACAAGACAAAACTGTGAAGACCTAACTTGAAGGTTGAAAATTGGCATCTCAGATTCCACAGAGCTGAAACTTGCATCATTTTCCATATTTGAGGACTTCTTTAATGTCGTGGGGACTATAGGTAATGTATGATATCCACACGTATGTTGCAGCGTGGCCTAGATAGGAGATCAGATCTAAGCTCTTTATTTAAAGTTACATTACATTTGTAACAGCAATGGCCCAGACCTGAAAACTGTGGGAGCACATCTCATCTCATACTTTAACTTCTAAATCAAAAGTTTCTTCTAGCATGAGATTAATGTTCCAAAGAGGCATAGGGTTTTGGTTTAACAGTATAACAACCAATTAGATTCTAGTTATTGTAGAAACTCTCCCAATAGTCTCTCTAGAACAAAACAATTTCCACACCCTTTCAGTTAGATCCTCACCAATACAACTTCTAGTATTATATAGGCAATAAAATTTTGTCATGCATAAAGCATTGAAAAGGCTTCTCTGTCTATCTAGATTTACCATGTTGATGTGACAATATACGTGGCATTCCAGGATCAGGAGTATAGAAATTTTTCTAGGCAAAGATCCCTACAAAACTAAGCATTATATCTACTACATCTCACAATATTGACCAAATTTCTTAGCTCAAATTCTTTCTCATTTTAACATTAGCCATCTTCAAAGAAGATTTTTGCAATCTCCAACCAGATTCTTAATAGAAAGCTCCTCAAATAATGTCTTACCAACAAGTTCCCCTTCAAATTTGTCCTCTCAAAGGCACAATTTTACACCAACAGACTTAAAGCATCAAGCATTTGCAACATTCCAGCCCAACATCTTACCAATGTTGAATTCCCAATCATATTATGACCACTCCATCAGATAATTTCTAGTCCACTTAGTATCTTTTTGATCTTGAAAGACAGACAAAATTCGAAATTTAATTGGTAACACCTGAATTAGGTAGTGATTCTAGAGCATACCTTTTAAGTTAATCTCTTTTGTCAATGTATAAATATAGTTTACCGACTAAGGTACAATTTTTCTGTTAGAATAGGTCTAAGTATAAAACTAAAGGGAGAGTTAATCCAAGTAAAATAATACGGGAGAAAAGGGAGCAGAAAGGCCTCAAATGATCACAGAAACTGTTGAGAAATACGAACTTGTTATCACTAAAAGTTACACGTAAGTAAGGTCTTCATAGAACCACATGGAGAGCAAGGAATTCATAAACAAAACCCAAATAGTTTTCAGTACAAGCAGATGAGTTAAATCAAAATAATTGAGTTGAGTTGAGTTGGATATTAAAGAGTAAATATATTCCTGGAAATTCACAAGCCAATCAGCTTAATTGTTTTGTATCAGTACACAGCAAAATGATTAAATAGAGTATCAGTCAAAAGAAGTCCAATCTTGATGTTGAATAATAACAAAGCAGAAAACTATACAAATCAACCACTATTCTAGAAGTATTTTTTCGACACATGATAACATAGCTCCATTACCAGAACTACATTAAATTACAACAAACTCAAAAAAGATATCATCTTGATATGCATTCAAATGGCATATTGACCAGCCAGCCCAAAACTCTTTAAGGGATCCAATAATAAGAAAAGGAAAACAAAGGAAAATGTTCAAAAGCCCTTAAAAGAATGATAAGCAGAGCACCAAATCTTGATACCTTTATGGCAAAAAGGTCTCCAGTTATTCTCTTTTTAGCCAAGAAAACCCGTCCAAATGCACCACGGCTGATTGGTTTTATTATCTCAAAGTCATCTATGGAGGTTCGGTCCTTTGAGGAATGTATGGGGCTTGTTCTCAAACTCCGTACCACATCATCTTCCAACGGGGTATCTTCATCTATTACAGTGCTTCTAATATCAACCTTTTCATCATCTACTAACTCACAAAGCTGAAAGTACTTCTCCCTACAGAAGCAGAGATATGTGAGACACATGGCTAAAACAATTTTGAATAGCTCAGCATACTTATACCAAACAGCATCATGTAACTTTCAGTGCAACTGATATACAAACTTTATGTTATAAGCAATTTCTTTTAGTGGAGACATAATACATAAACTTCATGTTATAAGCAATGTCCCTTGAAAGCTTTTCCTGAAACTATGAAAAACAATATAAACACGTTACTTACCGGATAAGCTTCTCAATGCGCGCTCCAAAAGTCTCCACTGTAAGGGCATCAAACTTCCTCCGTTCAACAACCACCCTCAAGTCTTCAAGACAAGATAGTAAATATGGGCCAGAACGATCATCATCTAAAGGTGCATTTGCCAAACATCTTGCGATATCAGCAAGTTCATTGATCTACATAGTGGACCAGGAATTTTAGTTTCTAGACAGTAATGATCTGTCCCAAGATACAAAGTCTGTTTCCCTCCAACGCAAGCATGTGGGAACAGAGTTAGCTACTTAAAGTTGCATTAAAGTTGCATCTTCTAGGTTCATAGAATAACATATTTATGACAATAAATTGCATAGTAGAAGAGTATGCAAATATATTAGAAAAAAATTAAGGTTAAAAAGAGAGTGCACAATTATGTTGCTGTCTCGGTTACTAAAGAAGACCTTTTCCTAGACATAATACATAATAAAGTTGTGAAAGTGGAACATTCCAAAGCAAAGTGCTTAGAGTTCCTTCATATATAGGAAAGATGAATATACAATTCGAATCAGTAAACTCTGAACGGCCCTTACCATTTGACCTGAAAAACACAAAAAAAAACAATGAAAAATATTAGACTGGCACCTGTGGGAGATCTTCATTCTCAGAGAAAGCACCCTTTCCTGCCAAGAGTGAGTCTATCTGACTGGTCCTCGGAGTCAATAATGGAGATCTTGGAGTCACACTGCCAGCAGAAGAGGTTGCCATTCCTTGATCAGATTTTGGACCAAAACGTGTTCTACATGACATGACAGGTAAACCTCTGAGGTCATCCATGAAAACAGAATTATCTGTTTCTGTGAAACAGTCAAGCATATCCTCAGAGCCTCTTCTCGACCAATCACTGAGTTTTGGTGAAAGCAACTCTGAATCTTCAGTGATACTGGAATTTGATACTTTTGCAACATCTGGGCTCCCTGCAGCATTTTGGATATCTTTTTGTGTACATGACTCTATCATCTTCTCAAGAGTTTCAGATATTCTTGCCAGACGCTCATTCAAACTAATACCTTTCTGATCACATCGGTCAGCAATTGCACAAATCCTCGAATGCTCTTCAACATGTGAAGTTGGAACTTCCTCCTCACATATCCGACATATTATAGAACTGTCCTCAGCAATGTTCTGTTGATCTCCCCAGAAACCCCAAGAAGCTCTGTTTTGGTGCCTTGTAGAATGCTCATGCGAATGTTTGGGAGCAGGAAGCTCTGCTGGTGCTGGCCTTCCATAAGTCAGATTGACATCAGAAATATCACTCCTGTTATTCAAAGTTTGCAAAGATTCAGCCTTAATGTCACTGTGCTCCTTTGCAGAAGCAATTTCCTTCATGATTTTCCCTGGCGTTCCACTAGGAGATGGAAGTGTCTTCCAAGAAGAGATACGATCCCGGCGTAAAGGAGATTCAACATTCTTTGAAGTGCCATCTTCAAGTGAGACTGAATTTCCTGGTTCCATAACTTGGTCTCTGCTCCAATCAAAACCACGCTGCTCTTGACTATAAGATTTCCTTACAGCATCTGCTTTCAATACCTTTGCAGTAGCAGAACTTTTTCCATCCCTCCCAATTGTCGAAGGAATCCGTTTATCTGCAGAATGAAGAACAGAATGAAGAAGCCTAGATTGACGAAGCTGAAACACATTCTCATCCTCGGGTAATCCACTTTCCTTGTGGAATTGCAACAGCCTGGTACACCGAGTAAGAATGAAAAGCATTCGAGTGTAGAGTTGTTTCAAAATTCCAGGGGGATGTTCTTGGCGCTTATCATCCAATTCTTGGACTATTCCCTCACACTGAAGCCAAAACTCTCCAGGTGATGTCATGGCACAACTCCGAGCCAAAACCAGCAAATCTTCAATGGTTTCCTGCCACTCAGGATGAGTATCAGAATTCTTTTCAAGAACTCCAACCAGATCTGCTGCGAAAATAGCCAGATCAGAATTCACTTCTTCTTTTGCTTTGTCAAACTTTGCCCGTATAACAACCAAGACTTCCTGTACCAGAAAATGATGACAAAGACATGTAACTACCCGAAACACAACCAAAGATCAGAAGAATGTAATGTAATATGCAAGTTACCTCTAAGTTGTTCACTCTGCGAGGCTTCCAAAAAGGGAAGGGTCGTACACCTTTTGAATTGAGTTCATGGGAGAAACTTTTTATATCAACAGGAAACTTCTTTCTTGGTGCACTAGTAACACGTAGTATAGCTTGAAAACGGGGGGATTCAGACTCTTTAGGGTTTTCACAATCAAAAGTCTGGAAAATAAAACATACAAAGAACATTACAGAAAAACTGACAAAAGTCAGAAACCATGTCAGAGAAATGAATTTGCTTATACAGTTACTAAGCTAACTTAAACAGGTACCTCTGGAGTAAAAGCATCTGAATTTCTCATACCTCCAGAGCAATTCCAAGCTGATTCATGTTGACCTACAAACACAATTAGGCACAAAATAAGTATTGTAGGAAGATAAACCAAAACTTTGGCCGTGCCAAATGTTATAGTACTAAGTTTTAATAATGAAATCTGTAAGACATCACATACTCCATAAAACACTACTTTTGTGGATGTTTTTTGTTAGAATAGAATTTGATCCATTCTTGGCTCTCACACAACTTAACCTTTTGGGTTGAATTGTTTCCAGGACAGAAGAAAGCCACTTTATTTCTTTGATTATATGTAATTTATACACAAGTATAACCGATTCTAATACTACTAAACTACTAGATTTTTTGTATATACTAATTTATCCAATCTATAGTATATCTTATCTTATCTACTAGAATATAAACTTATCTCCTAGAAGATAATCTCCTAAGCTAACTAAACTTGTCTAAAATAATTATCCAACACTCCCCCTCAAGTTGAGGAATAAATATTTATCATTCCCAACTTGCTTAGAATTGTCTCAAATCTAGGCGTCGGCGTGATCTTTGTGAAGATATCGACTACCTGTGTTGCAGTAGGGTCATAGCAGAAACCAATGCCCCCTTCTTCTATTTCAGATTTAATAAAGCTCCTGTCAATTCTAACATGTTTTGTTCGATCATGTTGAACTGAATTCTTCACTATACTGATGGTTGATTTACTATCACTGAAGACTTTGGTGGGAGAGGAAGTGGTGATCTATAGGTCCTGCATCAACCTCTCTAACCACATAACTTCACAAATTCCTTGTGCAATTGCCCTAAACTCTGCTTCTTGCTACTGCGAACTGCTTCTTGCTTCTCCACGTGACAAGATTTCCCTATAGTTTAGTACTATAACCAGATGTTGACCTATTGTCTTCAATACAACCAACTCAATCTGCATCCATAAAACCTTCTATGCTTCTTTTCTCATTTTTCCGAAACATTAATCCTCTACCTGGACTGCCTTTGAGATATCTCAGAATATGGTTGATTGCCTCTAAATGTCTTTGAGATGGAGAGTGCATAAATTGGCTAACAATACTCACAGAATAAGCAATATCTGGTCTGGTTAGTGAAAAGTAGATAAGTTTTCCTACTAACCTTTCGTATCTTCCTTTGTCAACAGGAGGATCTTCATTTTTCTTGAATTTCCAGTTTCTCTCCATTAGAGTTCCCATAGGTTTGCAACTCATCTTTCCTGTTTCCTCCAATAAATCACGAATGTATATTCGTTGAGATATGAAAATATCTTCCTTACTTCTAGCAATCTCCATTCCAAGAAAGTGTCTTAATGATCTCGCCAGTGTCATCGCCTATGATTATAATATCGGCCACATACACAATCAAGATGGATTTCTTTCCATTTTTCCACACTTCACAAATATTGTGTGATCAGCTTGTCCCTGTTTGTATCCAAACCTTCAGCGTGTCGCTGAACCTCTTAAACCATGTTCGTGGAGACTGTTTGAGGCCGTATAAGGATTTTGTTAGTTTGCAAACTCTTCCCCTTCCTTCTTCGGTTTCAAAACCTGCGGTATCCTCATATATATGTCCTCATCTAATGTACCCTTTAGGAAGGCATTTTTAATGTTAAGCTGATGGAGTTCCCAATCTAAATTTGCAGCCAATGATAGGACTCTAATTGTGTTCAACTTCGCAACTGGAGCAAATGTCTCCTTATAATCAATTCCATAAGTTTGTGTAAAGCCTTAAGCCACTAATTACTAGATTTGGGAGGAATGGATGCTATTTTGGGAGTTGCTTGGTTGCAGACCTTGGAGAAGGTCATAGTAGATTGGAAGGACATGACAATGCAATTCTAATATGCGGGTCAAGCTATAGAATTGTGTGGCAAGGCAGACACCAGGGTGATACAGAAGAAGGAGAGTTTGTATGACAAAGGTCCAATACCTTTGCATGGTCTACTGGCAAGTTTATAGGATGTTATGCAATCAGTGGAATTAGTGGCAAGAAAAGAGAGACATAAGATACAACTGGACAGTAGAGAGCAGCAGGAGCCAAATCAAGTACTGAATAGATTTCCAGAGGTATTCCGAGAGATTCAAGGATTACCCTTTCACTCTATTGTATTATAGCCAAGACAAGGTCCAATTAGTGTAAGACCATATAGATGCCCTCACCATCATAAAGATGAGATTGAGAAACAGACTCGGCAGATGCTAAAGTTAGGAATTATAAGACCCAGCTCAAGTGCTTATTCTAGTCCAATAATTCTGGTTAAAAAGAAAGATGCTTCATGGCGAATGTGTGTGGATTTTAGGGCCTTAAACAAGGTCACAATACCAGATAAATACCCCAATCCGGTAGTGGATGAACTTTTAGATGAGTTGCACGGTGCTTGTTTCTTCTCTAAGTTAGATCTCAAATCGGGGCATCACCAAATCAGAGTTAAGGAGGAGGATGTTCACAAAACCTCTTTCCGAACACATGATGGTCACTATGAATTTCTAGTAACACCGTTCGGATTGACCAATGCACCAGCTACATTCCAATCAGCAATGAACGACATTTTCAAACCTTTCCTTCAGTAGTTTGTTCTAGTTTTTTTTTACGACATTCTGGTGTATGTGTTGATTGGAGTACTCATCTTTTACATCTGTCCAATGTGTTGGAGGTTTTTAAAAGGAATCAGTTTGTGGTAAATTAAGAGAAGTGCAATTTTGGGAGACAATCGGTTGACTATTTAGGTCATGCCATTTCTGGTGAGGGAGTAGTAGCAGTTGATCCCACAAAGATTCAATGTGGGGTAATGTGGCCCATTCCTCGAAATGTTAAGGGCGTGAGGGGTTTCCTAGGGTTGACAGGGTATTACAGTAAGTTGATCATGAACTATGGTAAAATAGCTAAACCGCTCACGAATTTGACAAAGAAAGAAGGGTTTCATTGTAATGCAAGGGCTTTAGAGTCCTTTGAGACCTTAAAGAAGATATTGACTACATCTCCGGTATTAGCTCTTCCTAATTTTTCCCAACCCTTTGAGATTGAATGTGATACTTCGGGAAAAGGAGTGGGTGCAGTGTTAATGCAAAATAGGAGGCCCATCGCCTACTATAGTTAGGCACTTTCGGAGGGGAATCTTTCCAGATCGGCATATGAGAAAGAACTAAAGGCTTTGGTGTTAGCAATGCGTCATTGACGTCATTATTTGTTAGGCAGATCCTTCGTGGTATTTTCGGATCAGAAAAGTCTTCGACACTTGTTGTAACAAAGGGTGACAACTACAAACCGGCAATGTTGGATGGCTAAGCTTTCGGGCTATCATTTGGAGGTCATTTATAAACCCGGACCAGAAAACAAGGCAACTGATGCATTATCACGAATATATGACGAAGGGGAGTTGAAAACTATCATCTCTTATCCACAGTGGATAGATGGCCGAAACCTCCAACAGAAGGTGCAACAAGATTCCACGTTATGCGGAATTATTGAGGATCTGCAGCAAGATCCACATTCTAGACTTGGGTTTGTATGGCGTCAAGGAGTCTTATTGTACAAAAGGAGAGTGTCGATTTCAGCTACTTCGGTGTTCATCCCAGTTCTCTTAAAGGAATTTCATTCTTCTCCGATGGGAGGACATTCAGGTTTTCTAAGAACCTATAGGCGAATCACAAGCAATCTGTATTGGATCGGAATGAAGAAGTGTATTCAGGAATTTGTCTAGTCTTGTGATACTTGTCAACGGCAAAAATATGCTGCCACATCCCCTGGAGGTTTGCTACAACCTTGCCCATTCCAAATCAAGTTTGGGAAGACATTGCTATGGATTTTATTACCGGACTTCCTAAATCTAAGGGGTATGAAGCAATGCTGGTCGTGGTGGATAGGTTATCTAAATATGGCCATTTCATCCTACTAAATCACCCCTATACTGCAAAAACTGTGGCTGAAGTGTTCGTCAAAGAAGTTGTACGCCTACATGGAATACCACAATCCATCATCAATGACCGTGATCCTTTGTTTGTTAGTATGTTCTGGAGAGAGTTATTTCGTTTGCAAGGTACAAGGCTTAAAATGAGCTCTGCTTATCATCCAGAAATGAATGGACAAACGGAAGTTTTAAACAGGTATTTGGAGACTTACTTGAGGTATTTCGCTTCCGAACAGCCTAGAACCTAGTCTTTTTGGATTGCATGAGCAGAATTGTGGTACAATACCACATTCCATATATGTACGGGATCAACCCCATTTGAGATGGTTTATGGTTTGGAAACCTCCGCCACCGGTGCGATTCTCACAAGGGGAGACTAAAGTAGAGGCTATAGCTAGAGAATTACTGGATAGAGACAAAGCATTGAATCAACTTAAGTATAACCTGAACAGGGCACAGCAACAAATGAAGAAACATGCGGATAGGAAAAGGACTCTGCAAGCTTTTCAGGAGGGAGAGTAGGTTTTCCTTAAGCTTCGCCCCCCATAAACAAGTGTCAGTGGTTAGGTGTATTGTTGGGAAATATTCAGCTGAATATTTCCTAAGATATTTTTGACTCCTAAAAGACAATAATATAAGATCAGATAACATGTATCAGATCTGATATTGTGTACAAATATTAGGAGATTATGTATAGATCTTAGGGGTTTATGTACAAATACTAGTTTCCTAAATTAGCTAGCTCTATTTCTATATATACATGTAATTGTGTACTGGTGAATTAGAGAAAAGAAATACAACTATTCAATATTTTCGCATGTATTAACCAGAAGCAAGCAGCCAAATACTTTGGACCTTTTCAGATTGTGGAAAAATATGGGGCAGTCACCTATAAGCTCAACTTACCCCTACACTCTAGGATTCATCCAGTATTTCATGCATCTCAACTCAAGAAGGCGGTGGGATACTATACAGTGGAAACTACTCTACCTGAAGGGCTGGAAGTGGAATTGGAGGATATTATAGAACTAGAAAGAGTGGAGGGTAACCACTAAGTCAGGGACCTCCATCCGCCAATGGTTGATCCAATGGAAAGGCAAACCTATGGAGAATGCTACGTGGGAAGATGAATTGGTTATTCGCAGCCAATTTCCTCAACACAGCCTTGGGGACAAGGCTGTTCTTCCAGAGGGGAGCAGTGTTAGGACTGATATAGGTGGGGATAAATTAGAAAAGGTAGAGGATAACAAAAAGGGGAATAAGCCTAGAATATGGAGAGTGTACTCGAGGAGAAAGAAAGAAGGCAGGGGGGGAAGTTAGTTAGTTAGTAATAGATGAGCTGGCATAACAGAATGGTTTGATGTCTGGTTTTGAGGTAGAGAGGAGGAGAGGAAAGGGGGAGGAGAGAAGAAAAGAGTGACACTATAGACAGAGAGAATTTACATTCTTTCTGAGGAGCATTTCTAGCTCTGGTAAAGGGAGTGATCTACTGAATCACTTTGTAATAGCAGTGTTGAACACTAATTATAATCAATAATATACTTACCTCTAGTATACTAAGCTAGAAATTCTGTCATAATTACACAGTGCTTTCACTCCCATACAAAAGTAAAGACAGAGTAGATAAGGAAATCAAAGAGAGCATTAACTTTAGGTCTTTCGGTCATATAAAATCTTTCAAAAGTTTTACACTGGTAGAGATAGAAAGATGGGAAGATGGGCAAGATTCCTAAGCCAAAATAGTTGAAATAGTTTAACCAAAACTTCTTAGGCTATATTAATCAAAAGAGTCTTTTCATTATTACTATAAATGCATGTGACCAGGGCAATAGTAGCAAGACTTGAATAACTCAATCAACTGAATTCTTTGCTTTGGATATGAAAAGGCAAAATAAAAGAATGCATGGTCATAATTTCACTCAAGCCCAATAACAAGATGTCACTTGTTCCTCATCATTATTAATAAAGCAAACCAATAGTAATCAATCTGCAAGACTATGTGACGTCACACAATTTGGAATAGATGGATATTAAAAAAACAAGGAAGAGAAACTATACAATTCATCATGAAATTAGGAACTTGACATCATAAAGATAAACTTTTAGGATAAAATCTTGAATAAAGTTGCAATCAAAAGACAATCCAACTAAGCAGAGAGTACACTCACCTTTAATTGGGATTTTTGGCGCTCAAGAAAGTCAATTTGTGACTGCATGTCCTTCAACTGCCAATAGTTTCAAAAAGCAAAGAGAATTGTTTTTCTTTTACAAATAATAGATTTCCACAATACAACATAAAGACTGGTTTGGTTCTAACCTGCTCTTTAAAAACAGCTCTTGAACCAGATGAACTTTTCTTCTCTTTAACTTGACTGTCTAATTGGTCAGCAAATTTCAAATTTCCAGTTAAATCACCTTCATCATCAAATGTCTTTTTTCTTCGCTTTCTGTCACTGCAATATGGGTAAAATATGGTGATGAAACAGAACATAACAAAAACCAAAAACCCAAAATGCTTATATATGAAAAGGTTCAAGTAGAAAACATGTAGAAGAAAGTGTTTACAAAAAGATGTTAATGACAAAAGAAATATGTTTTTGTGGAAGGCTATTCAAAAGACCAAGGTAGACCAAACAAAATTAACCTTTTCTGGTTGGACTCCTCATGGATTTGCTTGATAAGCATGATTTTTGTTTAATGCAGAGAACCTACATAAATTGATTGCACACTTTACAAGAGTTTTGTTCCTCCATGTTTGGATTTTAAATTGCTCTTTAAACTATGTTTCTATCATGGTCAAGAAACATGGAGGCTCTTGAGCATGACACCTAATTGTCAGCTGCCGATAATTTGAACATTAGCAGAAGATCTCATATTTTATAGAAAATTCCAAATTTGTTTCACTAAGGTTAAAGGACTCCTTTGTACAACATGCATGGATGAAAAATGAAATGACAAAAGTAAGCTTAAAACTGTAAGATACAACAAAGAGAAAGGAAAAGCCTATAATGTCTCAAGACAAAGGATGCAGGGAGATCATGTAAATTAACCTGTTATTCTCAAAGGACCTTGAGGGGCTAGAATCTGCAAACACACAAAATTAACAGAGCCCATAAAAAAGGTCAAACACATTGACTGTTGCATCTGATGATGATATCACAGATTGAAGTCTTGATAATAACAGATACACAAGGTTCAAAAGCTCAATTCACATCATCCACTACAAAGAAAAAACATAACAGAAATAGGAACCAGTACAACTGTGCGAGTAAAAGGACATCATGAACTTAAAATGTCTGACCAGAAAATCTGTTCCGGTGCCTTGCATTTCTTCCTAAAGAATATCTTCGCTTTGGAGAAAGTCTCTTATCAAGTTTATTTCTTAAGTCACCACCCCGATAATCATGCTTAGCTGTAACATAAGAAAGAAAAGTTTCAAGAACAAAAGATTAAATGTTTCAAGAATAGTAGATTAAATGTATGTCCTTCAGTCAAAAGAGGTAGAGTATTCATACCTAGTTATGAAGCTAAACTTACCATCATATGGAACAATATGATTTAACATAATAGGCAATAGAAATTAGAGCCTTCCTGACAATTCTGAAGGGGCCATAAAACTATCCAATCATATAATGAATATAAATAGAATTTGCGCACACAACACTTGGAGAATTCTTTGATACTGAAGTAGCAATAAAGAAGAATGATCAACATATCCAATTGCTTGCTGAGTAATAAGACCCACAACAGTCTGAACAATATAGTTTTCTCCCTGGTCCCATATCATGAACCATTGACCACTGATATGGTGTCAGACAATTGGAAAAAAATCTTCAGGAAATAAGTCCAAAAAATTGCACATGTCGACCGTAAAAAGAATTCCCTCTGCAGCTAAATTCAGGTGAAGGATTGAATAAGTGATGTAGTATTCTTCACCAAAATATAATCACAGACAAAACTTCCGAACTTTGCCAAATAAGCTCGTGATTTCAACGCCATCAGAGGTTGACATATGAACAGACATACTGCTGATCCTTCACTGAGACAGTGTGTAGTTGGACAGACAAAGCAAGATGACTGATAATTAATATCATCAAGATCCACGATAATCAATAATATCTGCTCTGAAGGAGTAAATAACAAGCTTGCCAGTAATGCTTTTGCATGGAAGTTAGGAATCCGGACTGCTGATATTTTGTGACACTAATCTCCGGAAAAAGACACGGTGGAATATTGAATCATTATACCAATGTGACCACAAATCCCCGAATACATTATTCAAACATCATTACATCTGGACTCTTTTGCTCTGGCTCATTCATTGTAATATGAAAAAAGTAAGCATCTACGAACATATGGTTCTCAGCAATAACGGCCTATAATAAGAGAAACTAAGAAAGTGCAACTTAATGAATGTTATATCCAAAGAACAGAAGTAAGACTCTGGATATTTAGCAAGTAAAAGGAATTTCTTTTGGCCCATAATCAAATAACGGCAAAGGAAAAGGGTACCCGACATTAAAAAAAAAAGAGTAAGAGATTTTAAAGGTACATTTGTCACGGAAATGTATGGTAGATATTGAGTCATTCGAAACAAAATTCATGAAATTTTAACAGCATCTTAGTGAAATTCTTCAATAAAAAGCTACAAGGAATAAAAACCTGGGAAGCAGCCATCAAATTTCCGCTTATAATGAAAATTGACAGAGAAGAGAAGTCCAAAACTCTACAACAGCCCGTAGGGTCTTGGGCACACACCCATAATCACATAAAATATTATATTCAAACGTAGGCATAGTATAGCAATTAGACCCATAGACTGAGTATTGATTTTTAAAAGCTCAAGCTTCACAAATATCTCTTAATAGATAATGGTTATTTATTCAATAAACCTTGAATAATAGCTTAACAACCAAAGACGTGAAGATTATAAATAAAAGTACCGTTTAAAGAGGCATTGAATTGGCGAAGCTCGGCATTTCCATGAGCAAAGGAGCAATTCGGACGGGGACAGTAACCTCTCCGATACAAAACACATAACTTGGTCTTAAAAAGCTTCCTTTCAACCATCTTCTTAAGACTCGGAATCTTTACAACCGATAGTCGGAACCAAGAAGGAAAAACAAATATTGTAGGAAAGAAGTCCGCATTCGGTTGTCAATGATAATTGCAGCGCTTAGTTGTAGGGCAACAACGATTCCTGAAGAAAATAAACAAGTGTTACCGATAGAAAATAAACAGAACACTTGTGTAGAAGAGAGTGGATATTTGATTTCAGAGGGGTCGGCATTCGGCAAATGGCGTCGGGCCAGTGCGAAGCCAATTTTGGAGCCCTAACAGCAATAAACTAGGAAGAACGGATTAAAGCCCAATTTCAAAGCAAAAAGACATCCATTTCTTTTCAAATTTTTAAAATTATTTTGATGTAACAAATAATTTAAATATTATTTAAAAATCTCACCAATTCCATCCAAACTATTTATATTAAGGCCTTATTTGGTTGGCATGAATTCTTTCTTAGGAAAGTAATCTTTTTCTTAAAATTTATACATTTTTTTAATAGTTAGAAAAGTAAAAACTTTCCCAATCTAGCGAAAGTAGTAGCACTTTACTTGGATTCTAAATCCTAGCACTCCCTTGATATTTAGATTACTTTTCTAAAACATTTAATCTAAAAAATGCGCTAGTCAATTCAACCCTTCCTTTTCTCTCAACTCTATGACAACTCTTTTATAAAACTCTACCTCCTCTTCAACTATTTTTATTGTTCTCGAGTCAATAAGATTTTGGATATTTTTGCTCAAAAGTTTCAATCGACAATCTTTATATTCATATTTTTCCTTTTTACTTAACTTTTATTTAGTTTTTGTTTGATTTATGAAAGCAATTATATTATTGCTCTTGCTATTTTTTTCAATCAGTAACACTTTAGACTAAATTATGGTGTTTTTGTACTCCGAATGCCTTGATTGGAAGTAATCATATTACTTGTTTAAAAAATGCAATTTTTCTCCCATCATAATTTTTTGTCATCTTCGTCTTCATTAGATTATTTCTAATCCTAAATTCCCAAGTTCTCACCAAATACGTTCAGTTCAATGAAGACATATGTAACTTTCATAGTTTTTATCAATCAATTAAAATATTATCTATTGGTTTTCCCTCTCTCTCATTATACGATGTACTTCTACACATAATAGTTTTGATAATGTTAGGACATAGGATTTGTTGTTTCCATCTTCGTATTGCGACAGTTTCCTCGAGTATAATTAATTTATTATGTTGCAGATTTTGATCTTCATGTGTATTTGTAGTATCTTATTTATATTGTCTTCTTATTCTATTCAATAAAGTTTAATTTTTTATTTTAAAATTTGTTGATTAATTGATAGGTGATAAAGAATGGCTGGAATGGATTTGGCTACAAAGAAGAAATTATTTTATTTATTAATGGATATGCAAAAGAAATGATTAGACATGTTAAGGCTTTCATACTCTCAAAACAGAACACAAACACATGTATTCATCCATCAATTTACTACACCCAGTATTTAACTTCAATTCAAATTTTGAAACTCTTAAAGACATAATTTGAATTCGATGTCTTCATAAAAAATGTAGCCATATGTCTTTAATTTAATTCAAACTAAAAATCATCTCATTTTGATATCTACATATCAAGTTATGGCTAAAATACAGATGTATATCCAGTGAAAATGTTATAGCTAACATATTCCAGCATGCTTTAAACACCAGTATCACTTTATCTCTAAACTTTCATCCTTGTTCTTCTCTTTTCAAGACACTACACTTGCGTTTTCTTTAACTTCAATACGCAATCCAATCCATTTCTAAAACAACTTATGATCCATGTTTTTAATCATCAAAAACCGAACATGAACATCCATTTACAAATTAATTTTTTTCTACACTTCTTTCTACATCCTTTTAGGATTCATTCTAACTCTAAATTATCTCTATATCAATTTATGAATCATTAATCATCATACATGTAAAAGCAAGACATATATATATATACATTTCATCACTCACGACTCACACATCTAAATTTCATGATCAAGTCATCAATCTCAAATTACTTATCATAAATGTTTCATTTGACACTACCCATGAAGATTAACAAGCTACTTACTTGATGAAACTCCAAGTTCTTCAAAAACACCAAGAATCCCTAACTTCTCATGTCACACGATCATCATCTTGAAGGTGGATTAGGTTCAGTTTTCTTGTGGCAAATGAAAGAGACAACAAGATGAAGGTAGCAATTGATAGATGAAAGCAAGGTGTAACGTTGATGGAGGCTTGGTGAATCAAAATCGTGAAGAAGAAGAGAAAGCCACGAAGAAGATGAAAACAAGAGTTAAAATGAAAGACATTAAGGAGAGTGTCATGCAAATATGTGAAATCGTGAGAGATGCGTGGTGAGTGGTAGTAACATTTGTCACCTTCCTATGGTCTCATTTGGACCCTTATTAATAACTAGTCTATTTGTCTCCAATTTCTAATCCAATTGTCTCCCAATTTTCAATAACACTTGTCAATAAATCTCAAAGTCATTTATCAAATTTTACACTGCCATCTGACAGTTAATGCTATTACCATTTATCAATTTTCTTGCTACTTGACATTTTTCCTAGTCGAAAAATTCCCAAAATTTCCTAAATTTCACCAAAAATTCTAAATCAATAAATATACTCTCCAAATAAATTTTTTTAACACATAAAATTGACATTTCTAAATATAATCACATTTACAAATCAATTATACCCGGGAAAATGTCAATGAATGCATGTATAATCATTTTAACGTGCAAAAATCAATATTCATGTGTGTGTGTATGCTATATTATGCATGAGCATAAAATGCACTTTCTAACTTCTCAATAAACTCTTACATACACTAATCTAGGGCTCTAACCCTTAACATGGGATAACGAGATGTTACAAGGGCACATCCCTTTGGGTGTGCTTAGTGAGCTCATCAATTACTACTGCAAACAGAAAGGGACTCAAAATAGAACCTTGGTGGAGCCCAATATATATAGAAAAATGCTCAATCTCTCCTCCTATCATCCTTACTTCAATTTTTGTACCTTTATACATATCCTAATAATCTGTATGTAAGTCATTAGAACCCCCTCGACTTCTAAACATCTCCACATGATTTCACTTGGAGCCCTATCATACACCTTCTCTAAATCAATAAAAATCATATGTCAAGTACACTTTCTTTCCCTATAGTATTCATGCAAAACTTCTATCGTAGACCTTCCAGACATGAAGCCAAATTGATTTTCTAAGATAGGAGCATCCTTTCTTACTCTCTTCTCGATCACTTTCTCCCATAACTTCATAGTGTGACTAAGTAATTTGATGCTTGTGATTGTTCATTTTTGGATATCCCCTTTGTTATTGTATAAAGGAATTACCATATTACATCTCCACTCATCTAGCAATTTGGCATACTTAAGGATCACATTAAAAAGCTTGGCTAGCTAAGTAATACCCTCTTCACCTAGGCTCATCCATATCACTATGGGTATCTTGTCAGGTCCTACTGCCCTTCCACCCTTCATCTTCTTCAATGTATTCTTAATTTCATCCCTCGTAATCTGTAGGCAGCAAGTAAGATTACGAAACCTCTTAGATAAGCTAAGGTCACCTAAACGGATGTTATCCTCTATGACTTCATTAAAGAGGCTATAAAAGTACCTTTATAATCGACTCTTTATGTCATTTTTAACTACAAGAACCTATCTTACTTCATCTCTTACATAATAGGCTTGATCAAAATCCCTTTCTTTTCGTTCCCTAGCTTTTGACAACTTAAAAATATCGTTTTCTCCATCTTTAGTATTCAATCGTTGATAGAGTTTCTCGTAAGCTCTATTTTTAGTTTATGAGATTATCCTATTTGTCTCTTTCTTTGCCAATTTATACCTTTCTGTATTACTAACTCTATTTACCTCTGTGGAGCTATCCCATATAGCATTGTAGGTAGCCTTCTTGAATTTAACTTTTTCTTGAACCTCCTTATTCTAACACCAAGACTCTCTCTTACTATCCCTCGACCCTTTAGAAGTACATAAGATCTCTACAAGTGTGTTCCTTAAAAGAGATGCAACTCTCCCCCACATCTGATTAGCATCTCCTACCAAACTCCAGTCTTCTCCATACGTTACCCTATCCTTAAATTGTTTCACCATATCCCCTTTTGAATTCCACCATCTGATTTTGGTGCACCTCATAGAACTTCTCTTCTTACTCTAATCCTTAATAAAAAGTTCCAAAACTAACAACCTATGTTGAGTTGACACGCAAGCATTAGGTATCACCTTGCAATCCTTTTAGCTAGACCAATCACTCAGTCGTATTAAGAAGTAGTCAATCTGAGTACTCATGGTTTTTGTTCCTAAAAGACACAAATGCTCCTCATTTTTCTTGAAAAAAGAATTGGCTATCAACAACTCAAACATTACTGAGAAATCCAACAAAGTTGTCCTACTATCATTCCTTTCACCATACCCAAAACCTCCATGTGTTCTTGAGTAACCATCTGATGCTGATTAGATGATTATTAAAATCTCCTTTTAGAATAACCCCCTCATTGGGGGGTATTTGCTAAATCACCTCATCTAGCTCTTCCGAGAAATGACACTTAATTTGTGCGTCTAACTTGAATTGAGGTACACAAGCACTCACCACATTTGTAACAGCTCCCTTTACCATAATCTTCAAAGGCATGATTCTATCATTAGTCCTCATTACCCCCATAGCATGTTGTATAAGTTCCTTGACATCCAAGATAGCTACTCCATTCTGTCATCCCAAAACCCTCGAATAACAAAGTTTAAATCCATGGATCTCTTTTATTTTAACCCTCGTCCACCTTGTTTCTTGCACACACGCTATATGAATCTTATACTTCTTTAATGTCTCCATTAATTCTAAAGACTTCCCCATAAGTGACCAAATATTCCAAGAACCTATTCGTAATCTGTCAACATCTTTTCTTCTTCTAAACCCAACCTCATTGAAGAACTAACCCTTATACTCACGTCAGAACTCACAGCCACCATGCCTATCCTAATTCCCAAAACAAGCTAAAGAAGACAAGCATAACAAGCACCACTAGAAGGCCTTCTGATTGAGCCAAATTTATACTATAAATTGGCCCTGCTTTCTTAAGTAATTATGCACTTGTTGACTCCTAATTCATGA
>JAOSBP010000007.1:9666640-9681438 GCA_027563825.1 Erythroxylum mucronatum | reverse complement strand
ATGAATGGGCGGTTGGGATGGATTGCGTGGTCGTCCATCCCAACTCGTCCTTAGTATATATACTTAACGAAGCAAACGACCATGAAAAACTCCAACACCTGCAGAGAAAGAAAAGAAAAAACTGAGAACTTAAGAACACAATGACAAAAAGGTCAAAAGCTGCAGAGAAACAGAAGAAAAAACGAGAACTTACCAAAGTAGGAAGAGAAACACTTGCCGGAGAGAAACTATAACACCTGCATAGAAAAAAAGGGGAAAAATTAAAGAAAAAAGAAAAAGGACAACTTATCACAGCTACAGAGAAACAAAAGCAAAAACGAAAATTTACGAAAGCCGAACTGTGTTGAACAAAACCGTAGGCCATCTGACGGCGACGGCGACGGCGACGGCGACTAAGCACGTCCAGCGTCGAGAGAGAAAACTTTGCAGAGGAAGGCAAGGACAGAGAGCTAAGGAAATAGAGAGAAAACTTTGCACAACTGTTCGAGGTATACAGAGTAATAAAGAAAGCTTTAAGGCACAACATTCAATGACCAGATAAAATGGACGAATGGGATGGATTAACAAAGGTACAAATGGACGAACGAGATGGAATGCGTGGCACAATATTTAATGAAATATATAAGCCGTGAGATGGGTGGCACAACATTCTATAAACGATATAAGCCGTCAGATTAAATGGAGATGCAGAAGAGGGCAGTTGGGATGGATTGCGTAGAAGGAGCGAGAACCGTTGGATTAAATGGACGGTTGGGATGAATTGTGTGGTCGTCCATTCCAACTCTCCCTTAGTATAAATACTTAAAGAACATGTTTAGTTTTAAATACATGGAAGATGATGAGGAAATATACTGACAGGACATCGGCACCAGCACTGGCACTGCCCATTGGAATTTGAGGCGGAGCTTTGGAGTTTGGACCCATCATCTCTCTTCTCCACATGCTCATATCACCCCCTCCATTCCAACTCAAGCCATCCTGTTCCGATCTACTTTTATTACCCCTTTTCCATCTTTCTACCTATCAAATTTTACCGTCTCTACTTAAAGATGATTTTTTCTATATAGTCTAAGTCTTTAAAACAATGAACATACTAGCAGGATGCAAATTAACATTGAATCAATAAAGTTTATATAAATTAACTTAAAATTCGGGTCAATAAGGAATGATTTGACTTAATTCCAATCAAAACGATAAAGGAATTCATTTAAAACCAAAATAAACTATCTAAAAAACTAATCAAAACAAATCAATTCAAACAAAATTAGTTTGATATGAATGAATTATTAAAATAAAAATAAGTTTAACAACATTCTTTTAATTTATAATACTATAGTATAATATAGTATCTATGTAATGAAATGACATTTTAATATATATATATATATGTATATATATACATATATATACACACGCGCGCGTGAATTTATATAAAGTAAAAACTATTATATTAAGTACAACAATACTATTAAGTTTATTAATTAATGAATACGAATTTGACATTTTAGACAAACAATGCTCATTATATTAAAAATGTTAATTATAACAATAAAACAAATAAAAAAATCTCAAATTCTTATTATATTGAAGAATTATTAGTTAATTTCATATTATATCAAAGAATCGTTAGTTAATTTTATTAATTTATCTGAAAGTTTTATTTAATATTTAATTATTATCAATTATTAAATTATAAATAACAAATGATCAAAATTGTTTTTATTTTTATTTGAGAACAGAAGAATGAAAAAAAAAATAATAATAATAATAATAATAATAATAATAATAAAAAACCATCCTCAAATTTGAGAACCACTAGAAATATGATTGATACTAGGTTGTTGGAATATCAGGTTTCAAGGTTGGATTTTGTCTAAGATGGTGAAATTTTAGATTTTGTATTGTAAGAATTTTGAGATTTGATTGATGGAAATTTAGGCTTAGGATTTTAAGATTTAATACGCTAGAAGTTAGGATTTTGGTTGTTGGAATTTTGTAGAGACCACAAAGAACGGAAGATAAGAAACTTGGAATCACTTTTATGGTCTAATAATCACTCTTAGAAGAAAGCATTACATCTTCTAATTGAAAATTCAAGTTTGTAGGAAAATTCTAGATTGCTTTTTATTTATGAAGAGTTGAATACACACATATTTATAGAGTTTTTAGAACCCAATTTCTAGCAGGTCTTAACAAATTTAAATCATATTCTAATAAAAATTCTTTAAGTCCAAAATAACTAGGATAACATATACTCCATCTGATTTATAATAAATGTCGTTTTAGATATATTTTAATTATTTAAAATAAGTGTCATTTTTGACTTTATATGTATGTTTATAATTTTACTTTGAAAATTAACCTTTAATTTCTCTCTAATCTTAATTACACAGATCACAATTTCAAGACAATTTAATAGTATACAATTTCTCTCATATGCTAATTAATAAGGGTATATCTATTATTTTATTAGATTTCTTAATAAACGTGCGTTTTTCTAAAACAGTACTTATTATAAATCGGAGGGAGTATAAAATAAAATAACATATTAACCTGCAACTGCTTCTAATATATTATTGAAACTAATTTTTTGATTTTCCGAAAAAAAAAACGTTAAATTTACCTGTTTTTGGCATAATGTATGGTATAACGCTACTTACTCCCGTATAAAAGAGTACTTCCGCCCTTCACTTATCTGCACTTTTGGATAGTTCGCTCTGTGCTTTCACGATTGCTAACAATCGCCAAAGAACAGAAGAGATGGCAAACAAACCACAATCAAAGCTATTGTCATCTTCCACGAGATTCAGATATCCAGTTCTCCTCTTCATTCTCTTTCTTGTCACTCTTTCCCTCCTCTTCCTCCTCTTCTCAATCTCCTCCTCCTCCACTTCCTCCACTTACGACAACCCCGGCCCACTCACGCTCCGCCTTGAGACTTCCTTCGTTGCTTCTCTCGAGCGCTTCCTCGCACACAGATCACCTCCGGTCACCGACGACACTGTGAGTGCTGCTGAAGTGACCGAAGAGGATGTCAGGAAATTGGATGATAAAATGTTTGCTGGAGAGAGCGAGAGAGTTCAGGGATCTCCGTACTACCCTCTGGAGTTGCCAATTCGGGTTTATGTGTACGAGATGCCGAGAAAATTCACTTACGATTTATTACGGTTGTTTATGAATACTTATAGAGATACTGATAATCTCACCTCCAACGGAAGCCCTGTGCATCGCTTGATTGAACAGGTAAGGTAATTTGCTTCTTTAATTTTTTGTGTTATCAATTATTTATGTGTTATATCTTGCAGCATTCAATAGATTACTGGCTTTGGGCGGATTTGATAGCGCCAGAATCGGAAAGGTTTATCAAAAGTGTAGTGCGAGTTGAGCGACAGGAGGTGGCCGATTTATTCTATATCCCTTTCTTCACAACTATCAGCTTTTTCTTGCTGGAGAAGCAGCAATGCAAGGCTCTTTATAGGGTGTGAGTGCACTTCCTTATTCTTTTAACTTTCCAGGACTTTAATTTAGAGATTTCTATCTTGTAATGAAAATTTGATTTTTGTGCTGCAATATCGAGATTTGATGTTTCGTTGCCAATGGTATAGGAAGTCCTGAATTGGGTGACAGATCAGCCAGCTTGGAAACGATCTGGAGGAAGAGATCATATACTTCCTGTACATCATCCTTGGTCTTTCAAATCTGTCCGTAGATTCATGAAAAATGCAATCTGGTTGCTACCTGATATGGACTCCACAGGGAATTGGTGAATACTTGACTAAGATGGAGAGTTTCATGGAGGTCTCTTAATTTATTTTCCACTGTTGGTGCTAACCTCTACTGTTTTTTAGGTACAAGCCAGGACAAGTTTTTCTGGAGAAAGATCTCATTCTTCCTTATGTTCCCAATGTTGATGTATGTGATGCCAAATGCTTGTTGAAAAGTGAATCAAAGAGAAAAATTCTTCTTTTCTTCCGCGGGAGACTTAAAAGAAATGCTGTAAGCTCTTTGGTCTACTTTTTAGGTTTTTGGTTTCTAGTTTGAATATTTATCCGAAATTCTCAGATTTACAGAGGATGTTTTATGAGGTTGGAATCTGGATGAAAACATAACGCAACTGCGTGTAGTCAATTGCCTTTAGTTTTCTATTATCTATTTGCTGCTTATTAGTTTGGGTCTTTTGTAGTGTTTACTTGGCTTTCCCCTTTAGGTAGTGCTATAAACAAGCCGAGTCAAACCATTCTTCAACATGTTCACACCTGATTCGTTTAGAAGGTAAAGGATGTTCAAACTTGATTCAACATGGGCTCGAGCTGACTTCGATCAACAAATAAAATTAACTCTACTATATAGTACTATAAAGATATACGAGTATCCCAGCGAACATTCTCAAGAGTATAACTGAGCCATTAACTGAATGTTCATGAACATAAATGATCCGTAATCTTACCATGTTTAAGTTTGGTTCATTTTTTAAACACGAATAAAATTACAGCTCGAATTCATTTGATTTTTTAAGTGAATGAGTTCAAAACAAGCCTTATTGAGCCACATACTAGGCATATGATCATCCTTGGTTTATTAGAGCCTGAGCTCAAGGTAAGGTTTTTAAACAAGTATAAGATTTACAATTGTCTTGATTTCATAGAATTTTCTTTCATCAACTTTGGGGCTTATGCTTGCTTAAGATTTCCAAATGATTATCATTGGAAGAGAGTTTTGTATGTAGTTGTTACATCAATTTACTTGTGGATTTTTTACCAAAAGAAACTATAGAAACGGTGATAGTTGTGAAATAAGGCTGCTCGTAGGGTATATGTAGACTCGTAACTGAATGTAATGATTATGAATTAGCATTATATTTTTTGTCAACCATTGTACCCCTTAACTGATACAAATGAACATTGTCATTGTTGTTGTTTATCCTTTTTCTTTGAGGATCATGTATGTATTGAAATCTCATATTTACTTTTCGTTTCTTTTATTTTGCTTTCTTTTGTAGCTAGAGGACCCATTTTAAGCTACTCTTAAAATCGTCATTTATTGGTAGAAGAGTAATTTCTTCTAAAGTGGGAATTACTTGTCATTGGTTATCTATGTTGGAAGTTTGGTTATTTGTATGTTGATTCGGCTAGCTTGTAAATTGCTACTTATGGGATTATACATTGACGCACATACTTTGTAATCTCTTCTATTACAATATGTAACAGGGTGGGAAGATTCGTTCTAGACTTGTGGCAGAGCTAAGTGGTGCCAAGGGTGTGGTTATGGAAGAGGGAACAGCTGGAGAAGGAGGGAAAGCGGCAGCTCAGATTGGCATGAGAAGGTGAACATTTTCTATCTTTTCTCTTTTGCCTAATGCAATTTCCTTATCATTTTCAATTAAATAGTGGATTTGCTTACTCTGTCATCAGGTCCATCTTTTGCTTAAGTCCAGCGGGTGACACACCATCATCTGCTAGATTATTTGATGCTATTGTTAGTGGGTGCATTCCAGTTATAGTGAGTGATGAGTTGGAGCTTCCATTTGAAGGGATAATCAATTATAAAAAGGTATTTGTACAGTTAAAGATCATGCAGTAAACACCTTTTGCCTTATGGATCTTTTGTAACTCTTAACTCTTAAGTGATTGGACAGATGTATGTATCATATCTAAATAGCTTTCTGAACTTGTTCACTTGTTATGTAGATGCTGGTTAGACAAAGCATATCTTTGGCAATTCTTCTAAATGAGAAATTTAAGCACTCAGCTGTGTTTTGTGAAACATGACAACACTGAAGTTTCATCTGACAAATGCAACTTTACAGAAATGTAGGATCTTATTTTTCGGCTTCTGCTTTACAATAAAATTAATCTTTATGACTGATTAGATCATATTCTAGGATTCAGGTCTTATATTATGGAAAGCATATTTAAATGCTACTATGATCTGTGAGTTAGGAGCTCTTGAGATCTTGTTGCTTTATGTAATAACCAGGATCAAATTGCTCAAGTTCTCATCATTTTAATCTCATCAATTTTTTGGAGGAAAACAGAGAACTTTTTGATCTGAAATATCATTTGAAACTTGAAAAAGGCCATGCTATCATTGTGGGAAATGATACTATGTTGATATGATTGTGGCCAACTTAATTTGTGTCTCATGCCAGGTAGAAAGATTGATGATATGTAGTAGGGCTTCGTGTACATGTTTTGCTTATCTGTTGATTGGACACTACACTTGGTATCTTGAAAAATAATAATAATCATATGAATATTGAATCATTCCCGAACATGGATAAGAATATCTGATAGCACTTGCCCTATGTTGAATTTCCTAAGCACATGATGTTAGTACCATCTATCATGTCCCTACACTTTGTCTTTTGGAGCAAGAAATTAAATAACTTTAGTGTTCATATGGAG
Organism: Erythroxylum mucronatum; assembly: GCA_027563825.1. NCBI lineage: Eukaryota > Viridiplantae > Streptophyta > Magnoliopsida > Malpighiales > Erythroxylaceae > Erythroxylum > Erythroxylum mucronatum. The sequence goes on along the minus strand of JAOSBP010000007.1, from coordinate 9,675,034 downwards.
TCCAAGCTGATTTATCCTAGAAAGAAAGTTGCAATTGTATGTCTTATATGGTGGATTTAATAGTTCATGGTTTACCTTAAAAGGTCTGTCTTGATCAATTGCTGAGGCCTACATTGCCTCTCAATGCAGATAGCTATTTTTGTTTCTTCCAATGATGCTGTTCAACCAGGTTGGCTATTGAAATTTTTGGAAAGTATTAGCCCTTCTCAAATCAGGGAAATGCAGAAGAGCCTTGCCAAGGTTTGTCAATTCTATTTTTTTGTTTGTTTGTTATAGAAAATTGGACAAATTTGGAATTCCATTTCCTCATCTAATTTCAAGTAATTCAGACAAGTAACTTTTGACAGAATTCCAACTTTTGTGGTGGCATTGAACTAATTTCATTCAACTTAATATTTACTGAATTACAATAAATTTATAACAATTCCAATACCTGGAACTGAAATCACAAGTCAGATTTGAAATTGGAATTGCAGTTTCAATTCCATGAATAAAATGCACTTACAAAATTCTTCCGCCTCATAATTGTTTGTATCATTCTTCAGGTTTAAGATGTGTCTCTTAATGTTCTAATAGACAACTACTTTGATCAACGTGAGAAATTTTCATACCTGCTCATATTTCTATTCTCATTTGAGGAATTTCCTTTTTGTAATTATGTGCCTTTTGGACCAAGGACCGTTCAATATTTAGACACATCCCCCATTTAAAGAAATGAAACTGAAGAATTTCTCTCATACTGGTTCTTTTCCATGGTTCATTAGTACTTACGGTGATTGGTGTTGTTTAATCTGTCATTGAGTCACCTTTCCTGTTTATGTTATTTTATTGTACTGAATTTCTAATTAATGTCAGACAACTGATTCTTTTAACTTGTTTTTCACGTTCAGTATACAAGGCATTTTCTGTATTCCAGTCCAGCTCAGCCCTTGGGACCAGAAGATTTGGTCTGGAGAATGGTTTGTTCATTTCCCAAAAGTTTTGCTCCTGTCTATACTTACTGTATACGCTTGCATTGTATATATGCTCAAACCTAAGCATGTTGCATAACTTATTTAGATAATGTCTGGTGCTATAACCAGTCGATGCATTTATCATGTTATTGAATGTGCGATAAATTTTCTAGTTGTTGAATAAATTTCTTGGCTCCTATCATTTCGAGGAAGCCCACCTCTGTGCTCTCTCTTTCCTCACCATTCTCTAATCTGTTCCTCTTTCTGCCCGGTTGGAAATTCTGAAGCTAATGTTTTCTTTGGTTGCAAATCTTCCACCAGGGGTTTCGTGGTAAATAGTGTTTTGTTCACTTGCTTTTCTAAATTAAATTTGTTCCCCTTTACCACGAGTGTCTGTGATCATATGATCCAAAATGGTATTATTGAGTGCATGCTGATGATGGTACTTTGATTGCGGTTTCCTTTAGCAGTTCTTTGGGGATGGTGATAAGGAGGACCCCCAGTATCAATCAGCCTTTGTGTTGTATGTGATATTTCAGATATATTCAGTTGGAGCTCATGTTACTATTACCAGATAGTCCATTGGTTGACACTAGTGCATTTGTTTTAGCAACATGGAAGTCTAATGCGCTTCATCAATATTTCTGCTTGTCTTTTCTTTTCTCCTAGACCATAATATGACAATTATGTTGCTATCAGTTGCAATATCTGTTCTTAGATAATGGACCATATCTTACTGTTTAAATTAGGAATACTTGTTCTCCCATCCGTTTTAGTACCCAAAAGCAAAAACTTGTAAATTGTTTATACCATTTCCTAGTGTGTGTTGGCTTACAGCATCAGTCCACTTGCCTCTTCCTACTTGGACAGAAAACTTAGCAAGTGTTGATTGAGGATGGATTTCCTTTTAGGTGTTTGATGTAGGACAAATAGAATAATTATTACCTAGTAGCTAAATATTACAAAATTATGAATTATGATTGATATTAGGCTGCTGGAATATCAGGTTTTAAGGTTGGATTTTGGCTAGAAATTCTGAAATTTTGGATTTTGTATGGTTCGAATTTTTCTGAAAATTTAGGCTTAGGATTTCAGGACTTAATATGCTAGAAGTTAGGATTTTTGTTGCTGAAATTTTGTAGTAAGCACAAAGAATGGAACGTAAGAAATTATGAATCACTCCTAAGGTCTAAGAATCCCTCACAGAAGAAGCATCACACCTTCTAGTTGAAAAATTGAATTTGTTATTGATATATAGTTCTTGAAAGCCTTATTCTAGTACGAAAGGCTTCTTAATAAATTTAAATCCTATTCTAATAAAAAAATTATAAATCCTAACCAACTAGGATGACATATGTGAATTAGAATAACATATTTAACTTATTACTACTTCCTATCTAATAAGGAACCTAACATAATTTAAATTTAATCTCTTATCTTTATCGTCATCTCAATTCCTAATCTTCATCCCACCAAATTAAAGCTTGTGGTTGACTGATTTTTACTCTTTTATTTCATTTATATACTAAGTTTTTTTGCATTAGTGCTAAATTCGAATTTGAATCTGTTTGTTTTTGTTCCTTTTGTAACAAACAGATGGCTGGTAAATTGATGAATATCAAGCTTCACATAAGGAGATCCCAGCGGGTGGTGAAGGAATCTAGAAGTGTATGCACATGTGATTGCAAGCGAGCTAACAGTTCGAGTTCCATTTCCCTATAGAAAAGAGTTCCTACTTCCTATCACATTTTATGCACTTCTACTGTTCGTAGAGTCCACGCTGTTAACGCTTCAGTACTGAACTATGCGAACATAAAACATCAGCGATTTGTGGTCTGACCTTTCCTGCCTTATTGGATCTTCTCACCAATTAGATGTATATTGTTTATTATAAGCGACCATCGACTAGTAGAGCATTTCTGTTAACTTTTACGGTTCAATTTTTCTTAGGCTTGAGGTTGAATATGTGATTGGATTTGAATTAAAGTACATTGTTGTTGCCAGATATTTATGGGAAAGTGATTTGTTTATTTATTTATTTTATTGATCAATTTGGAGATGGCTTTACAGCCTGTTTGAAAACTTTCGAATTGAATTCATTAACGAATTGAATTTAATTACATTAATGAGATTAAATTGAATTCAATTTATACTGTTCGGAACAAATCTAATAATATTAGAATTGAATTCAATTAGCCCGCACAGGTAGCCCAGTTGGTCATTGGGAAGGAAAGTGAGTCAAAGGTCTCGGGTTCGAGTCGCGGCAGCGGCAGTGTGGGAGTTCATTCAATGTGGGGACTCCTTGTGTGCACCGAGCACTGGGTCGCCTTTCCGAGAAGCTGGCTGGGATCAGACCGTGATTTACCTCCCTCACACAATGTCGGGCCGGAGTGTGGGGGCGCCTAAGGTGGGCGTTCCACCTTTGAGTCCAAGAATTGAATTCAATTATACTGTTTAAAACAAATCTAATAATATTAGAATTGAATTTAATTATTTTATATGACACATTTATTTTTGATTAAAAAATAATGTTATTAACTAATAAACATTCACACTAAAAAAAATTGATTGCAAATAGTATTAAGCTAGACGAAGATAATAGAAAATTATTATAATTTGAAAGCTTAAAAATGCATGAACGAGCATTATTAATTATTAATTATTAATTTATTAAATTTGGGAAGAGTTGGTGAGCTCCTCGTTGATATAACAATTCCAAATATGACAGGAGCATATAACCAACACAACTCGTTGATATAACAATTCCAAATATGACAGGAGCATATAACCAACACAACTCGTTGATGTACGAAAGGAGATGCCTAGTCCTAAATTTTTACTCACTTCACTTCCATTTGAATCGCCTAATTAATCCTTTAGTTCAAGAAGTTAGTCAAGTGCTTGTTAAAATCGTAAGGCGCTGGTGACCGTGATCGACCAAATTTAGCAAGAGCATGAGAGGACGTATCGCTCCGCAGAACCGGCTTTTAAACAATTGATTTGCCGTTGGTTCGCCGGTGATTGGTGTTGTCTGATACTTGACGAGAAAGTTGAAAGATGATACAATGGGCTCAAAGCCTCAAACAATGCGCTTATAAATGGGTTTGGTTACAATCTGCCCAAATAAATCTACCAAGTGTCGTGTCGGAAATTCACACGCAATCTCTTAACGTGAATAGTAAAATTTGAATGATCTTTTCAACTAGTAGCACTTTAACTCATATAACATAATCATATTAAAGCATACATATAAAAGAGTACTTTTTTACGAAGTTTGATTTTCTTTTCTTAAATTAAAATTTGAATTAGGTTATTATCAATTATTATAATTACACAAGTGGTTAATCTCTACCCGTATCCATATAAAAATTAGAAGTTCTACAAGTAGTGTAAACAAGAATATGCTAAGAATATTAACATTTATAGAGCTTATATCTATTTATAAGATAGTTTGAAAGCTTAGATCTATAAGATAGTTTGAACCTTATAATAATTACATTAGTTATAATCATAATTATAGTTAAAATTAAAATTAATAAACCTTTTAATAATTTTATTTAATTACAATCATAATTTTAATTAAAATTATAGTTAATTCTTATCAAATCAATTAGGTCCTAATAAAAATTAATTATTTAATATTTGTCATTATTTATTAAGTATCTTATATTTAATCTTATTTATTGAATAAAAAAGTTGTTTGCTCAATTCTCTCTAGTTGCCCCTTAAATCCTCTGTACCTCTTACTCTGTACCAACCATGTGCCAAGCCATCTCAACCCTCCATTTATGTAGGTTGAGATGGCTTGGCACAGAGTTGATACAGGGTAAGGGGTACAGAGGATCACGTCGCTCTAGTTGTTGGTTCCGAGCTTCTTTAGATTCATGTATTTTCTTCAGCCTCCTACTTTTTTGCTTCTTCTCCTCTTACGCTTTTTTTCTCATGATTTTTCCTTTCAGAGTAATTATAACACCTTGAGGCAGTTTTCATTTCTGGTATGGCAGCTTTAACATCATGTACTCACTCTACTCCTTCAACTTCAGTTACTCTAGCTTCTTTGTTTTTCCGTACCTCTTTTCCACCCCTCTCTAAGCCCCTAACCTTAGCTAGTTCAACAACCTCTTTTTACACCCACCTAGTTCGACACTCTCCTCAAACTCTCCCCCTTTAGCTAGTCTCTCAAACACAAAACTCACCCTTTCCTGTAGCTCCTCTACCTTAGGCCTCGTCTTTGGAAGAGAAGTGATAAAGAATTTTTTGGGCATCATGGTGGTTGGAGATGCGTCTGTAGATGTTAACCTAAGTTACACCCCCTTCCTTAGTTAAAAACGGCAAGCTTGTGGCCCCTCCTTTACAAGTTCTTTAAACTAGTGTAGACAAGTGGATTAAAACTCTAGTAAGATTCTTCCTTAATAAGAGATAATCTTAATTTTATCATAACGCACCAATGGGATATGAAGCACTAAAAGTAAAAAAGCCTCGAGGAAATCATAACTAGTGAACAGGATTACTTAATTTTCAGTCAGCTTAATGCGTGGAAGTAACAAAGCTATGGAGCAAGGGTTTAGCACATCAATAACAATATGATTTTTCTACTTAAATGGAGACCTGGCATAGACATTGAGAAAATGATCATAGAGCACATCCTATTATGGTTGAAATTTCATAAAACCCTACTCAAGTATTTGTTTATGTTGGGATTAAGCTATTTGACTAGCTTCATTAGAAGGCCACTTTGTTTTGATGAAGCAAAAAAAAAAAAAAATCGAATTGGGTAAGCTAGAGTATAAATGTAAGTTAAAATGAAGCAAACACTTCTTGAGAAGATCTCAATTTTGAAACTTAAAATTAATTGTGAAATGTTAGAATCAGAAATAAGAGTCAGCTATTAGTGGAGACCAGATCAGGAGCAAGAAAAGATGCAACGGAAACCAATTAGAAGATAATTCCAAAATGGTAATTATGAAGAGTTTTCAAACATTGATAAGAAATGATCTTAAGGTCGACCTGCAATAAATCCTTAACATATTAACTCACAACTCAGCCCAAAAGTTTACTTGTCACAAGAAGAGATACATAATTCTTATATAACTAGAAATAGTGTAACTATACCAGATGATGAAAAAAAGAAGCAACCTGGTTCAGTAGTAAGAAAAAATGACCAACTTCAAAGGTCAAATAAATCCCAATCATAATTTATAAGCATAAATTCTAATGAAGAAAGCTAAGTGGTTGACAATAGCCTTAAGGACCAACCAACAAAGACTTCTAATGCGCACACACGGAAGGAGCGAAGATGGATTGTTCGAAACTCCTTAATGTGATAATGGAAGCATCAACTTTGATGGAAAAACCACATAATTGAAGGATTAAAAAGTTCGAATTCAAAGAAACAAGAAGAGGGTAGATTCGAATTAACTAAAATTAAATCCGATAGGCAGGGTTTCAAATTTACCTACTAGACCTCACGAAGAACTTGTCTCGAGCAACCTAGATAGGGTAAAGAACAAACCAATAAAGTTGTTTAGGATCAAAATTACGCCACAATCTGATTTGGTTGATAAGTGACATTTAATTCCTAAGTTGAAAAGAGGGGTTTCTCCTCTCAATATTGCGGCGCCACATAAGAAATAATATGATCAAAGTTGTCTTTTCCTAACCCTAAAGATGGTATTTATATCTAGGTCAAATAATAAAAAACTTGGGCTAAATAATACATAGAAGCCAAAAATAAATATAACTTAAAACAAGTACAAAATAGAATAATAAAAACATGCCTAGGCTTCGTCCAACGTACTCCCAAGTCTGATCATAGATGAGCCTCTACTCTTGAGCTTAAGTGATGATGCGTAGCCCAATCCAATGGTCTTCAAGTTCCAAGTGAGTCCAATATAAAGACATTAGATAAATGAATCAATTTGGGCTATGATTCAGATAGCTCTCCTCCAATAGGCTTGGTGCACTCTATTCTCTCCACAAATTGGCCCACACGTGCAAAGAGAGTCTCCTTGAGTATCTCGATCCTTGCTTTGGACATAGGTCCAATTGGAATGACAAGTTTGCCCCCATCACATATGCCATCTCCATGGTGATCCTTGCTCCTACTCACATCAACTTTATTTGACAATTTAAAAGAGGAACCAAGCTTTAATAAAGAGCTAGAAATGTATGAAGAAATGAAATTTACCTTAACTAGTACGAGATCCAAAAGAAAGGGAAATACAAGGCATTGGTCAATAGACTAGTCCAAACATAATGTCATTAGTTGTATAGAATATTACAGGACTAAATTACCCTAAGAAACAAAAGGTCTTATGATAGATGAATATTTGATTATATTTTGACTCCAAATTTGATGTATTTTGCTTGAAATTTGATACTTGTATTGTATATTTGGTACTTAATATGCTTCAAGTATGTTTACAGGTGATAATTACCTATATGAACTTAAAGGAGAAGAATTTAGATGAAAACATGACAAAGATTATTTATATTGAATTGGAAAATTGACCACTGGAGCTTTACATGGACATATATTGTTGGGCCCCGATTCTTTTTCTCTGGTAAATAAGTTGTCTAATTTTATTTTGAGGTTTTAGTTTAATAATTTTTAATTTGGTTGGAATAAATTGAGGATTATATTTGTTTAGGCAAATCAAGATTTAATGGAGGAATTAGAGTGTTATTAAATTGTTACAAAAAAAAAGTTGAATTGAAAGAGTAAATTAGGATGTTGTATATGATTTTAAGGTTTAAGGTTAATATGTGGGCTTTTAGCTCTTTTCAATGGTCTTTAATTTGTCTTTTACATGAAGAAGAGTAAAAGAAGCATTTGGGCTAGGTCCATTGAAGTGGCATGTAGGAAATAAAAGGAGAAAGTATTAAAACAAAAGGGAAGATGGAAGCTTGGGCTTGGAGTCTTGGGCTTAGTATGGGTTTAAGTAATAAGATAGATAGTTAAATAAAAGATAAAACTTAGGATTTGGAGGAGAAGGCCCACGAAATTAGGAGGGAAAGGAGGAAATGGGCTTGGGTCCAATAGTTATTAAGGAAGCTTAGGTTTTTAAAAGGTTTAAAATTACTTAGTTAAGTAAATTGGGAGAAGCCATACGAAAATGTGAGGGAAAGCAACAATTATTGACTAAATAAAAACCAAAGAAGAAAAGTCAAGAAGAGTAAGTGAGGTGTCGTTTTTAATGGGTGTAAGTGAGGTAGGCTAGTCTCTTGAGTTGTCTCCCTCCTAGAAGATTCACGAAACTTGAAAAATAGAAAAGAAGAAGCTTCGTTTTTTTCAAACAAAGAAGAGAAGAAACCAAAACTTGAAGAAGAAGGGAGATAGAAGAGAGCTCTCGAAATGTCAAGAACAAGAAAGAGAGGTTAGGGTTTTCGTTTATGTTGGTTTAGACAAGAGTTTGAGCCATACGAAATTACCAAGAAGAGG
>JAOSBP010000007.1:9628565-9638753 GCA_027563825.1 Erythroxylum mucronatum | reverse complement strand
GTCTGCTTAGCCATGTCGCTCATGCTCTTCATGGAGAGACTTTACATTGGTATTGTGATTATCCTCGTCAAGCTTTTCTGGAAGAAACCTGATAAGCGTTACAAATACAGATTTTTTTAAAATCTTTATTTCAATAATCTAGGGGCAAATTTGTTCGAAAACACCCAATTGGGTATCTTGAATGAGAATAAAAAACACAAGGGTTAAGGTGAACAAATAAAAAGCACAGGAGTTAAGGTGAATAATCAAGTATATCACAGGGGCTCTCTTACGTGATTTGCCAAAAATCAAGGCTAAAGATTCCCATCTTCCTATATTTTGAATGGAACTTAAAACTCGTATCATGTTTTATATAAATCACAATCAAATTGGATAGTGATTTTATACAAACAATTAAGGGGTAAGGGGAGAAAAGGTCACCTTATCTCAGTCCTTTCCTGCCTTAGAACAACTATATATATTCATTATTGACTAAGCCTCCAAATAAGGAGGTAGTTTTGTATTAGTTATTCAAAATCTTTATCGGAATTTCTCCTTCCATAACCCCAGAGCATTTCATATGCTAGAAGAATGTTATCTAGTGTCATTCTATTAGAAATGAATGCATCTTAAGAACCATTTATAAGAGGTTTTAGCGTTGTCTTCAATCTTAAGGTAATTAAGTTAGAAATAATATTATGGATAGTATTGATATAAGAGATTGGTAGTCCTTAAGGGAGTTTGGACTCTACAGATAAGGCAAATGAAGATTTTTCTATTTCCCTCGACATTTTTCCATTGAAGAAAATTCTAGAAATACCTTGGTAATAATGTCTTTGATATAGGGTCAGGCTTTTTGGGAAAAAAAACTAATCCATTCAATCTATGAGGTCGTCCAGGGGAATTATTTGGATTGAGACAAAAAAAAACTCTTTCCATATCCATAGGAGTGAATGATTGTATAAGAGTTCGACTTCCTCCTAAAAAATCTGGTTGAGAATGAAGGATTTTATTAGTGGGATAAAGGAATTAATTAAAACAAAAGTACCTAATATATTTAGGAAATAATCAAAGGCTTCTTGCGTAATCTCTTCTTGGGAGTGAGCAATACTTCCATCCTGGTCTATAAGAGAGGTAATTAGATTAGTGTTTTTTTAAGGATGATTGGGCTTTATAGAAGAAAGTAGTGTTTTTTTTAACCTCTCTTTTAGCTATTGGATTTTAGAATTATTTCTTTGGGAGAGAGGGATGAATCTCTAAGGCTTATGAGAGTTACATTAAAGCTTCTTTCTTTGGGATCTCCAAGCTTATAATAAAGATCATCATGTATATAGTTTATTAAGTTAGCAATCAAAGAAATTGTAGTTTGGGTGTTATAACCCCATTTATGATAGTTTAATTTTAGCTGTGTTCAACTTCCTTATAAAAATATAGGCATTGATACCTTTGAAGTTGGAATCAAAGCCTTTTAGAATTGCTTCCTTAAGGTCATGAACTCCTTTGAGAAATTCATTAAATAAAAATAGTAATTTCCTTGGTGTAGATGAAGAGATATTTTATATTCTAACAGAAAAGAGGGAATTAGAGAAACAAGCTTTACTCATAGGAAGTTTAGTAACAAAGCCTTATTTACTGGAGTTTTTTCAATATTTTTCCCTATATTCCATTTCCAATCTTCCTTTTTTGTTTTGTATAAAGAAACAACCTTCAAACCTGATATCTTTAGCTTCTATTCCTTTGAAGATCACTGGTGACCTAACCCCCCCTCCCCAGATGGCTTCATCTTCTCCTTCTTTACCTTCTCCGACTCGTCCAGCTTTCACTCGAGCCCACACCTCACCCGCGAAACCCCTCGTTCGACTTTTGGAAACAATCCCCCCCTTTCGTCCCAAAATGAAATCCCTAACTCTCCGACCCACCAAGACTTAACCCAACACCACACCAAAGCTTCACCTACAATACCCCCTTTCAACCGTTACTAACCACCCTTATGCTGAAAACATTAACCCCAATTGTCAAATCCCTCAAGGTACTCAAATGCCTTTAACATCGCATGTTCTGTCCAATCCAGAGCCTCCTCAAACTTTCAAAGACTGCAACTTGTCGCTGAAATCCGTTGTCACCGATGGTATGGAAGAGCCCTCTAGTATCCCAACATTGACCTACTTCCCACCAGACATCAGGGAAGACAAAATCTTTATCATTCCACCTCTAGAACTAGCCCAGCAAGGAGCAAGGAAGTTTCGACATGCCCCAATAGGCTTTTTCATCGGTAAGCGCCCTGCCTACCTTGTAGTCCACAGAGCCCTATCAAAGGCTTGGTTAGCTTGCGGCCTAATTGAAATCCTCGTGACTAATGCAAACAAATTCCTTTTCAAGTTTGATTCTGAATGTGGGATGAATGAGGTACTGGAAAAAGGATCTTGGCATATCTAAGGGAAGCCTTTGTTTTTAAGGAAGTGGACCCTAAATGTTGGGGAGCAGGAGGCAGTTCGGTATGCCTCAGTTTGGGTTGAATTCCACAATATTCCATTTGAATATTGGAATAATGAAGGGTTGGGTAGGATAGCTAGTGCAGTAGGTCACCCACTGCTGATGGACTCCCACACTGCAAGAAAGTCCCAAATCCTCTATGCTAGAATGTGTATAGATTTAGACCTAGAAAAGACCTGGCCAGTTTCTTTTCAATTGGCAACCTATAATGCAAAAGGGCACATGACATTTAAAGAGATAGCGATTGAATATGAATGGAAACCTGAGAAATTAATTCAGAAAAAGGAGTGACAACCTACTGGATGAACCTTTGAAATTGGGACTCAAGCTGAGCTAGAAAATACTTCGGCCTCTACACCAGGGAGCCTTCAGCAGGGGAGTGCCCAGCAACAGAGCCCTGAGAAGCTACCATACATTCCTCCAGAGAGTAGAATGGACGGAACCCCAAGTGATAAAAGCAAAGGAAAAGAAGTGCAGCAACACCATGATGACCCTACAGCAAGCTTAGATGATGTTGATTGCCCTGCTGTTAAGCATTTCAGGTAACTCTATTGCCTCTACTAAACCTGATGTGGTTCCTAATAATTCCTTAGCTTTAGGGTTAATAGAAGGGGCAGAGGGGGATTTTACCATTGGAAGAGGTAGGAAACCTAGAAGGAAACAAAATTAGTAGATTACTCTTTTTACTTTTCCTTCATGGATTTAGGTTTTTGGAATATTAGAGGTCTTAATAATCACAAAAAGCAACTAGCTATGAAATCCTACCTTAAAATGTTGTCAGTGTCTTTTGTGTGTTTGATAGAAACTAGAATTAAATGCCTTTTTCCTTGTGCAAAATATCTACTCTTCTATGTTTCCTAGATGGATTTTCTGTAGTAATTCAGACCTAGCTTCCTATGTTAGGTTAGTGGTCCTTTGGAATCCAGATCGATATGTTTGCCACCCTATTTTCACCACAAACCAAGTGATCCATTTGGAAGTGTCCCCTGTGAATTGTGATACTTTTTTTTTCTTGTGTTTATGGCTCTATTAACCTCAATCATAGGAAAAGTTTGCGGGCCTCCCTCTCAAACATTAAACTCGCTGTTGGGAACCATCCTTGGCTTTTAGTTGGGGACTTTAACACCATTCTGCATTCTTATGAAGCTGAACCCTTAAGCTCCCAGGCTATAAATGGAATGGTAGATTTTAGGAAGTGTGTAGAGGATTGTGGTTTGTATGATCTTAATTCTAGTGGACCCCCTTTTACATGGACCAATAGATAATTAGGTGATCACCACATAGCTAGGAAACTCGATAGAGCCCTTATAAACTTGAAATGGAGTTATCAATTCCCTAGAACCTTTGGTGAGATCTTGAACCCAAATATCTCTGACCACTCCCCTATTGTGATAAGAAACTCTGCTTCCCATAAGAGAAGGTCTTCGCCCTTCAGATTTTCTAACTTCCTAGCATCTCAACCTAACTTTCTCCAGACAGTTGCCGAGGCTTGGTGTTCTCCAATCAGTGGAACCCCTATGTTCTGTGTTGTGTCAAAGCTTAAACTTGTCAAAAATGCACTCAAATCCCTAAATTCAGATCAGGTACGAAATATCAATAACAGAGTTGAGGCTTGTCAATCTGCTTTAAATAAGCTCCAAGACCAAATGAGGGCTTTGCCTAATCCTTCCCAACTTGCTGCTGAAGAGCATGAGGTGATGACCGATCTATTTAATGATTTAAATGATCAAAAATCCTTTTATAACCAAGCTTCCCACATTAAATGGATTCAGGAAGGGGGATAGGAACATTAGGTTTTTCCATAACTCCATTTTGTCAAATAGTAACCGCAACACAATCCATTCAATAATGGGAGGAAATGGCCAAAGGATTACTGACATAGAGGACATCCAAAACTCCTTTTTGAATTTCTTCAAAAACACTCTTGGTCAAATGAAAGTTCTAGATTCGGCAAAGGAGTATGTAACTCCTCTCTTTCCCCACCCCATCCCAGAGGACCTTAGTAACATTCTTGTAACTGAAGTTACCTCCCAGGAGATTCGAGAAGCTTTCTTTTTCTTCAACCCGAACAAGGCCCCTAGCCCGAATGGTTTTAATGGGTTCTTTTTTAAACACGTTTGGCCTATAGTTGGAAATGAGGTGACTAGGGCAATCCAAGATTTTTTCAAACATGGGAAGCTCCTCAAAGAACTTAATTCAACCTTTATTTCTCTCATTCCTAAGAGGACCTACCCTTCCACTGTGTTAGACTATAGACCTATTTCTTACTGTAACTTGATCTATAAAGTAATCACAAAAATCATGTCCAATAGACTTAAACAGATTTAACCTCTTATCACCAGCCCAAATCAAAAAGCTTTCGTTAAAAATCGTCGTATAAGGGACAACATTCTCTTAGCCCAAGAAATTTTCAAGAACTATCACCTTTTAAATAGCCATAAGAAATGTGCTTTTAAAATTGACTTGGAAAAAGCCTATGATTCTCTTCAGTGGAATTTTCTCCTCAAAGTTCTTTTAGCTGTAGGACTTCCTCCTATGTTTATCAAATGGATAGAAGAATGCCCGACCTCCCCTCCTACTCTATCCTCATTAATGGGTCTCCTACTAAATTTTTTAGGGGGAAATTAGGATTAAGAAAAGGTGATCCTTTCTCTTCTTATCATTTTATTCTATGTATGGAGGTCCTATCTAGGAGTCTAAATGACACGATAGCAGGAAGACCTACTTTTAAATTCCACTGGCGATGCAAAGCTCTTGAACTTTCCCACCTCTTATTTGCTGATGACTTATTACTGTTTTGTCAAGCTGATCCGACCTCAGTAAATACCTTGTTTAATTGCTTGAACAATTTTTCTCAATTCTTTGGTTTGGAAATGAATATTAACAAGAGTCGATTCTTCTTATCTCCTGGTATGAATCATTCGTCCATTTGGAAACTATATCGGGTCCTAAAAGGGGTTAATTACTTATGAAATATCTAGGACTGCCTTTCCTAACCGGTCGATTGACTAGGAGAGACGATATCCCCTTGTTAGAAAAAATTGACACCAAAATTAACAAGTGGACTCATAAAGCTTTATCCTATGCTGATAGGCTTCAGTTGGTAATTTCTGTTCTGTCAACCTTTCAGGTCTATTGGGCTAGCCATTTCACTCTCCCTGCTTCTATCATAAAGGAAATAGAGTCTATGCTCAGGAACTTCTTGTGGTCTGGGAAGGTAAAAACAAAAACTCATGCCAAGATAAAGTGGTCGGATCTTTGTAAACCAAAACAGGAGGGTGGTCTAAGGATAAAACATCTTTCTATACTTGGAATAATGTTCTGTTAGGCAAAAGGATCTGGATCCTTTTTAATGATAAGGAAGCCTTATGGGTTAAATGGGTTCACACCATCATTCTTAAAGGAAACGATTTCTGGAGTGCCCAACTAACTAACAATAGCTCTTGGAGCTGGAGGAAACTAATTTAGGTTAGGAATATCATTGGGAGCCATTTTAGATTTAAGATAGGGAATGATGTTTCAACTTTCTTAGGGCAGGACCTGTCATCATAGAGGTTTACTGAAGGACCTGCTTTCCCCAAGAATTATCAAAGGGTCAGAAATCCCAATGCATGCCAAAGTAGTTGATCTTATTTGTGACAATGAATGAAATTGGCAAGGAGCTACACTAAAGGCCATTCGCATGCTAGAACCATTATCCTATCAACCAAATGAGTCTTAATCAGATAGGCTATAATGGATTCCTAGCATAACAAAAGCTTACACCAATGCATTAGCATACACCCTAATGAGACCTCTTTCCTCGAGATTACCTTGGTATAATTTGGTATGCAATAAAGATATAAACCCAAGATATGCTTTTATCTTGTGGTTAGCTTTCCTAAATAAGCTACAAACAAGAGATCAGCTACTTTATACCTTTATTTCGAACAATTGTTCACTATGCTATTCGGACAATGAATCCATTACCCACCTCTTCTTTGAATGCTCCTTTTCGAATTCAGTTTGTCAACCCTGCCTTAACCACTTTCAAATGAACATAACAAAATTTTCAAACCTCCAATCCATCCAACTTTGGTTCAACCAAGGCCATAGACACCGAAACCCAAACCTAATCACATTTTCTATCCTATTATCTGTTGTTGTTTATAACTTATGGTCCGAAAGAAACCTCATAACCTTCAAAGACAAAGCCATGGAAGCGAGGAGCATCAACTCTAAAGTGATCCTCCAAGTAATGGAGCAGCTATGCTCAAACACTGTGAGTAGGTAAACGGAGATTCTGGTTATCGGTTTTCTTTTCTTTACTCTGTTTGTAGGTACAGTTTAAAATGGTCACTCATAAGCTCCTCCCTCATTGGAATTTCCAAACTGAAAGAAGGGATGTTAATCAGATGACAAGCACATAATATGAAAAACCTAGTAGCCTGAACAAAGGAATCACAAATTCCAACTTCAGGCACCAGAGGATACTATGCATTATGGTGTGTATTTTAGGCTGAACAAAATTGGTTGCCAAATCACCCTCAAGTCTAAAAGCAAAGAGAAATTCAGGCCATGACACTGCTGGTTGTGACTCACTAGAGGATGCAGGGACTGGACAAGCTTGGCACTGCTTCGTCTCATATGTTTGTTGACCAACTTATTCTCACCACTGGGTTGCAATATACCAACTCATGTTTGGGTTGTTAATTTAGACTGTTTTGTATTAATGTTGGTTGTGTTTGCTGTTGGAAGTTGATGTGGGTATTCGGGTATTAATGTGATGAGCTTGATATTATAGCAATGAAAGATCACTAGGCAGGAAGATAGACTAGACTAAACGGGACTGTTGGTGGAAAGGAATTAGGATTGTAGGTACTGTGAACCTTTTGGTAGCAAAGGACTGTTGTTTAGGTCTCTTAAGCTCTGTACATAACTCTCTTTTTTATATAAAATTTCTACTGATTTACAAAAAAAATAATGAACTTTTTCAAATAGATATTCCTTTGCTTTAAAGTTATATAAAGTGTTACCAAAGTCTCGTAGGAAGATCTAAGGGGAATTAGCAGATAGGCATATCCTTTTTCATGCTTCTTGGAGTTAAATCCTCTAAAAAGCATACTTATATCTATATACAAATGAGATTACACAGTTAAGTTGTTTAGCTATAAAGGTAACTAAAAGATGAATAATCTATTCAATGATTACCAGAGGATAAGCCTTTGTTTTTTAGGCTAAAAAGGAATGACCATCCTACCATTATGATAGAACTAATGATTGATGAAGATATTATGGTTTAGGATTGGAGTTCTTTTCTCTTACCCTTCTTTAACTTAGTTTCCATTAATCCTAAGAGTATAGGTTTAACAACTCTTAACTAAATTTGAAGCATATATTGCTTCTTAGGGTAGTTAATCTCTTTTTGATTTCAGGCTAAGACTAATATTAGATTTTGGGAAAGGAAACCATTTAACCTTAGTTTTTCTTCTAGAGTTTCTATGTGTACCTAATTTAAATTCAAGACAAGTATGAGATACCTCTTCCATTAGTTTTTCTTTACTAGAGGTGCTTGCTTGGTAACCTATCACTTTTTTCCCTAAAATATCTAAATGAACAACTTCTCCTATATGTGGATCACTAAAGACTAATTACATGTTAGCTTTATAGTTAACATTATAGGAATTAGGAGAAGTACCTATTTTAGGAATAGTTGACTCGTTAATATTTAGAGTTGTTCCCTACATGATTGCTCATTTCTAGGGTCCTCCCCTTCAATGTTATTATCTTGATTATAAACTTCAGACACTATATGACTTAGTTGTTCCTTATTCTGGTCCACTATATATACATTATCTTTTAGCTTTAAAAGTTTCATATAATCTCCTTTTTTGAAGTATCAACCAATATACTTCTATGTTTTTCCTTATTCAGTTAGTGATAACCTTTATTGGTAGGAAATCTTAACTAAATCTTCAAAAGGTGAATCAATTTCTTCAAGTTATGAGTAGGGAAATCTCATCTAGAAGTTCCTTCTCAATCTTCACCGTCATACATAAGCATACATATCTAACTATATTAAAAGATTTTGTTTACTCATTCATGGAAATGAAGGATCCTATATAGCTGGTCGAGTAGTTGATTCTTTTGATGGACCAATACTCTAAAGAGATGTCATGTATATTAATCCAAAGGGGCATTTACTTTTTTTAATGGAAAATAAATGTTCCCTACCATTAAAGTACGGTTCTCAAAAGTGCAAGGCCTAAGCATAAATAAATCAAAATATAGTTCTTTTCATCACAAAGAAGTTGATAATTTTGGAATTCCACTTACTAGCTCCTTCTTTGAGAATATCTAGAAGGAGAGCTATAATGGTAGGACCTTTAGATGAGGATGATGGCTAGTATTAAAGTTTGGATTCTGATCTTCTCCTATTACCTGTTTTTAGCCTAACATGATGCTCATAGGCTAGATATGGTTAGAGAAGGAAGGACAGATCTCATTAGGCTTAGGAGAGGGTATAGAAAAAAGAGGAGACTTGAGGTTGATAATAGGGGGCTAGATAAAGACTTAAGTTGGTAAAGGGTTCTTAGTTGGGATAAAGGGATTAGGGGAAAAGGAAAAGGAAGCAGAGAAGCGAAACTGGAAATGTCTATTATAGAGTTTTGGTAGGGATTGAACAAAAAATCTTAATATTTTTAAAATAAAGAAGAAGAACAGAGTGGTATAAAAAGAATTTAAAAAACTATTACCTAAATGGTAACTTAAACAGTAGGAAAGAAATAACAATTCAACTAGGGAAAACCTGAGTTAAAGTGAAGCAGAGAGAAAGGTAGGCAAAGGAAACTTGAAGTAACGGTTCATAGAGGTGGAGAGGTAAGAGAAGTGGAGGCTAACTAAGCTACAAGAAACCCAGGAGCATAGTAGTGAACCTCAAGAGAATAAAAACTTTAGGGAGAAGTTAACACCTCTCATTAGGTATTATAAATTAAAGAGAAATTGATTCTCACAATTGTTGTAATAAATTAAACTGTAATTAAAACTATAATCATAATGGTAATAGTGATCTAATCTTTAAAACAAATAACGAACCCCAATCACACATTTTAGGATATTATAAATTGTTCTTCATCAAAGTTATAATTATTGGATAGATTCTCCCAAACTACATAATGAGGAGAGAGGAAGAGAAAATATGTTTCCAGTAATTACTTGGATTGTTTTCATTAGTTTCTTCCTAAGTGTTTAACTTATGATAGACCCCTTAGGATATCCTTTGCTAGTAGTAGTTAGTCTTCAATTTTTCTCCATTTTTTTTTACAAAAAAGCAAATACCCTAAAATTCTAACCTTAATTCTAATTTGTTGACTAACTCTTATATTTATTTATAACTTTATTATCCTAAAACTACATACCATCCTCTTTGTTTGTAATTATAGCTCACAATCTTTAGCACATCTTTGTAATTTCATATGCTTAATGCTTTACTAATCATTCTCATCAACTGATTCCAAAATATATATTGATTCATCTTATAATTAGAGTTCATCTTAAATGAAAATAATTTATATATTCATATGTGTAACTAGTTGATTGAGCCAAGTTTATACTATAAATTAGCCCTGCTTTCTTAAGTATTTATGCACTTATTGACTCCTAATTCATGATTTTTGTGCTTAAATTGGTTCCTCATATCAAGCTTTTATAATTCGCAAATTGCCAGTATTTTGTCAC
>JAOSBP010000007.1:9616148-9627026 GCA_027563825.1 Erythroxylum mucronatum | reverse complement strand
TTCCATCTCTATTTTAACCTACTTCTTTCCTTCTATCTTGTCTGGTTTTCTTCCTCTTTTCATTTTCTAACTTCTTTCCCCTTTTACAAACTTTCTATATATTCTCCCACCCTCTTCTTTTCTATCTACTTGCCTCCTTTCTTAATCATATCCCTCATCACTTTTATTTCCCTACATTCTCTAAGCCCCTCTTTTTTTTCTTTCTAATTTGGTCTTTCTTACCTATTATAGTTTTTCCATATTTTCCTCCCTTATAACTTTTAATAACTAGTTTTAAAATTTTAACTGCCTTTATTTCCCTCTTTCACTTTTTGATGGCGCTCCTCCTATTTAAACTTCATTCCCCTCTATGGGCCTTCGTTAAGGTTGTTTTAGCATTAGCTCCCTCAAAAACTCTCAAAATTATGCCTCTAACCAAAACTCACTCAATGTTACTACTCAAACTACTACTGTTAATGATTTGAAACCATTTTTTAGTTTTAAGGGATGTTTCCTTAATTGAAAAGTTCTTACTTTTTTTTAGTTGGAAAGGAGGGTCTATCCATTGCTAACTTGCCTGAAGAAGAGCTATAGCTGAAATCTGTAAATAATAAAGTCTTGACATTAAGGAAATTACAAGCATTCCTAATAACACTCAAGTTGAGCCCCACTTGGATCCTAAGAGAAAATGTAAGTTCAAAACTGAGAAAGTTGCCACAATCACTATACTTGAGTGCTTAAGGCTTACAACTCATTACTAAAACAGAAATCAAGAATTCATTGGTTACGTAATGAGGGAAAAAATTGTAGTTACTTCTCCAAATTCATCTTTAATAGAAGAAAGATTAACAAAATCATGGACTTGATCAAAGATAATGGTAAGAGAATCTAATAACACAAGGATCTTAAAACAGAGGCCTTCTTCTATCTTTAAGAAATCATAGGTCTCTCTAATAAGAACTACTCTTCCTTATAGCAACTCTCCTTTTTCATGCCTTAGTCTATTGCTAAAGCATATTAGGTCCATCAACTCTAGTGATATGGAGTGTTATCTAAAGAGCATCATCTTTAGCAGAGCTCCTAGTCTTGATGGTTTGGCTACTTTCTTTTTCAAGAAAGCCCGTAGTCTAGTTAGAAATCAAACTATCAGTATATAATTGGAGATCTTTAAGTCTAGTAAACTTCTTAAGAAATTTAATAAAACTCATATTTCTCTGCCCCTTAAAAAGCTTTACCTTAATTCTCTCAAAGATTTTGTGCCAATATCCTACCATAATACAATTTTCAAAATTGTTTCCAAAATCTTAGCTATCCGACTAAAGTTTGTATTAAACTCTACGAGCTACAATTGTCAAGGATCCTATATTAAAGGAAGGAATATAGGTGACAACATTCTTGCCAATCGCTTAAAGGAAGGATTCTGTTAATATTTTTGTTAAAAAAATTATTTTCACAAGGCATTTGACTTAATTAGTTGGGATTTCATGTTACAATCTTTGAAGGCTTTTAGTTTTCCCCTTGAATTCGTCACTTACATTGAACGATGTATCTTAACTACTTCATTAGTAGTCGTGATAAAAGGGAAACCATCTAAGGTATTCAAATGTGGGAAGAGAGTAAGGTAAGTTGCTCCTTCCTTTTCTAAATAAGTGATTTTTTACCTATCTTTTATTTATGGTCTTTTACAAGACTAACATCACAGATTATTAATTGAGCTTCTAAAATGAAAAATTGCTAAAAGGAAAGGGACCTCATCATCTTTAAGGCTACTCTCAACTAGTTTATATATTCCCATTAGATAGAAAGGAATATTAGGATCTTTATCAAAATAAAAAATTCTAGACATAAAGAGCATCTTGGACCAGAGAAATCGTTTTCCCCAACTCTGATAATAAGCTTTTCATTGTTAGCATGGATAAGAAATGGTGGCTTGAGCATTGAGCATGGCTAGTCGATGGTGCTAGAGAAGTAAGTGTATTCTAGGAAGGAATACAACTAGTTTCCAGTGCTAGAAAAGAAGTTGATCAAGTGGAAATTTAGAGTATAAGCTAATACGAAGCTAACATTATGACCCCTCTATATTTGCTCAATTGATTTTACAAGAGTTTATGTTCATACTTTCGGTAGATGGTCTTTTTATTGAGACATCTAAACTATTTATTTATTACCTTTGATGTAATCTCTCAAGGAATCGTTCCTAGGTTCGTAATACAAGTTTTAACTCCCCCAGAAGCTTTATTCTTTAATACATTTTCTTTAACTTTTAAAAGATTATAAAGAAAGATATGCCTAATATGACCTAAACCACAATGAGCTTAAATAAAATATGTTCTAACAATATAAAGTTATGTAATATAAAAGGACGAAAGCATGCATCTTCTTAAATAATAGACAATAAATTCAAAAGTGTTTAATCTTCTTAGGTTTCATAATTCAATTTTTAAACTTTTAAAATTTTTAGTTTGTTGAAAAACCTTTTGAGACTTGTACAACTTAGTTTAAAGTATTATCTTCATTAGTTTTATAATGTTAATAACAAATGGAATTTCGTCTTACATTTAGTGGATATGTCATATTAAATAAAAAAATAACAGAGACAATATTTTGAATTGGGTTGTACAAACATTGAAAGATTGGTCACTTAATTGAAAATTATAAGAGGTTAGAAACTAAATTTAAAAAATTAAAAGCTTAGGCACTTTTGAATTTGTTTTCCTAAAATATAGCTTTTATATTGGGTTACAAAAAATAAATTTAAAATTGTTATATGAGTTTATGGAGAAAATGAATTTCATCTTATGTTTGAGTAAATGCTGTCAACTTTTCTTTTACTATACCTAATTTAACACGGTAAAACATCACTCATCTTTCATCTATGGCTAAAAGGCTAAACTAAAACCTTTAATTATATTCTTACTAAAAATAATTCATTCAATTGTTAAATGCCTAAGAAAGCACCACCCTTGTTAAATCTGGGTCTTCTGGTTTCAACAACAAGCCTTACCACCATTGAATGCACTCAAATTGTAGAGAAAATTCAGAGAAGAATAGGCTCCTGGGTGAATAAATCCTTATCTTTTGCAAGGAAATTCTAACTTATCAAATTTCTTCTTAGCTTATTGCATATCTACTGGAGCCCATAAATATTCCTTTCCAAAGGGGTCATCAAGGCAATAGAAAGTATACTCAAAGACTTCTCATGGAATCAATCGATGGGACTTAAAGGAAGTGCAAAAATTAAATGGACTAACATTTTCTATCCAAAAGAAAAAGGGCTCAATATTACTTCCGTTAAACCCACAAACCAATCCCTTACATTGAAGCGATTATTGTGGATTATGAAAGATAGAAAATCTTTATGGCTAAGGTAGATCCATTCCTATTTTCTTAAAGTGCGAAGCATAGGGGTTGTATGTATGTCTCCAAGTAATTCATATTTTCTTAATCAATTATTACAGCTAAGAAATCTTGTACAAGACTTTATGACTTGCATCATTGGCAATGGAAAGTTGATTTCCCTAAGTATGTTTTTATCGCCTTGAATTTGTTACTTTCTTGTTTCGAATTATAATGTTTTTATTGTATCTTTTTTTGAAGTTGATTTCCCTCTTACAATGTTTTTATTGTATCTTTTTTTTATTGAGATCAATAATTAGACAGGCAAAGGAACTTTTTCCATACACAACAACTGCATAAAGCTCCTATCGATCTCCCTATACGTACCAAAATGGAATCTTTCATTAATGGTGATAATTAGCATTTTCCAAAGAACCTCAGACTCTTGCAACCTTCATATCCTCCCTCTCTTAAACTCATAAAGGGACCTGTTACGGGTGAGGAAACCTAAAGTAGGATGGCATCGAATCATCTGGTACAAAACATATAGATATTCTCATCTTTGAAATTCTTAACAGCATCAAAGAGCTCAGTTTTTAAACTGAATCTTTGGCAACTTCAGCCTTCTCTAGTTATTGTTACAGTATTTTCCTTATGTGTTTTGATTAGTTTAAAAACATTACACTTCCCTGGTGTCAAAGGGTATCCCCTTAGGCCCTCGTGTAGGCTTTATTTTCATTCTTTATTAATACATTTGAGCTCTTGTAAGCTTTATTTTCATTCTTTATTAATACATTTTCTTCTTTCCTTTTTCAAAAAAGAAAAAAAAGTTGCACTAAAATTCCTCTTTTAGCCTTTCGATAATCATTCCAAATGGTCATGCTTTCAGATCCCATTCAATATAAGTACATGCACGTTTATGTCTTCTACCCCGCTTTAATATCAATTTGAATATTTTCTTAATTTTAATATCTATTCATAATATATTTTTATTAGAAAAATATCACATTAAGCAGTAGAAAAAATGGACGATATTTTTTCATGTTTTCAATATTTTAAGATGCATACAATTTTCAAATTATTGAAAATGAAAATTTGTATAATATTTGTTAACACAATAAAATGAATAGCATATAAACTTTTTTTATAAATTCATTAAACCACTTGCAGTTATTTTGAAAATTTATTAGCATAATTTTGCAAAAATATTTATAAGATTTAAACCTCAAAAAAAACATTGAAAAATAAAAATAAAAATATGAATTAACGTGCAATTTATTATAACAAGAATGATAAGATTAAAATTGTTGACATTTATGCTTCTCATTATTTTAATACTAAAAATGAAAGTTCAATCTTGTTTATAATATCATTAGTTTCAAATAAAAATCTTTTCAAAATTATTGGTTTCAAAATAATTAAAAAATAATAAATTTTTTACATAATTTTTGAAATTATTAAAAACTATAATATTGAATCGTGCAATAATTGTTTCATAACGCATTGCAAGTAGTGTTTTCTTCTAGTTAATCTATTATCGTTTTGATTTTCTTTTGACATAATTTGCTTATTGAACATTCGACGCACCCCGCCCTAAATATAAATTTGATGATAACTTCAAATATATTCGTATGCTTTGATTTTGTTGTGCTGGACCACCGCATCACTAAAAAAGAATAAAGGTCAATGGTGCTTGTAGTTCGTAGCATTGGAATTTAACTTTTATTCAAAAAATGGAATGCACTTTGCCAATGGTGCCTTTACTTCAAAGAATCTGGATCCAACTTTAAACCATCAAAGCAAAAGTTCCAATTTAGAAAGAATTAAAAAAACAAAGTAAGGAAAAGATTTTGAAGCCACTGTGGAGAACAACCATAATGTTAGTGTTTGTTAATTCTGATGATTTGTCAGCCAATTTAGACACTTAATGTCCTATTATATCCATTAAGGTTTTAACACAAAAGTAATTAAATTTATTTTACAAAAACATACGTGTGTACGCGCGCGCGCGCGTGTGTGTATGTTTTTGTAAAATAACGTGTGTGTGTGTGTGTGTGTGTGTGTGTATGTGTGTGTGTGTGTGTGTGTGTGTGTGTGTAGTAAAAATAGAGATCTTTTAATTTCAAATCCATCAATACAAGATTTGTATATTTCAAATGATATCAATATTTCTTAGATTTAATTAAATTTGTATAATTAAGATAAAGGATATTTTAAATCTAGAAATTTACTTAACTGTGTAATAATAATAAGTTTAAAAATGGTGTATTATGAAATAAATTAAATCATATTTTTTATTAATTTAATTTTTATTAAATAATTAAAGGAATATCTCTCAAAATAAAATCCACATCTTCTTTACTTCGTCCTTTAAGAAATTACATTTGTAATAATAAAAATCACATAACATTCAAATAATTGATATGACCACATGAACAAGGAAATATTACCATTTATCCTCTTGTAGGAGCTATCATCGAGATCTTTAATGGTTTGTTGTTGTTTTTGTCCAAGAAATAGATTTCTTGTTTATAACAACATTAGTAATGAATGAATCACATGGTAGACATGTTGGTTTAGAGCCTTTACTCTTATCAAAAATTCACGCATGTATTTGGATGTAATTAAGATTAAAGTTATAAGATTTAAGTAAATGCTCATTATAGAGAATCTTATAGAATTCTCTCGCTAAACAATTGTCCTAGCAATAGCATGATCATTATATGGAGATATGGTATAAGATACTTAGATAATTGGCTTCATCCCTTGATTGATTAAGGAGGTAAGAAGGACAACTGACAAAGATAGAGTTACTTCATCTCAAGGAATAAGGATAGAACATGTGTTATTTAGCACTAGAGTTTTAATTGGAATTGTAGGAAATTAATGGTCTAAGACTAGTAGCTTCTCTAGCTTTATGGAATTGAACTATGGGATCCTAATTATCATACCATAGGCTTATTGACTTGACATTTCCAATTTGGTGTAGAATGGTTGGTTGGATTGAATCTCTCAAGTGTAAAATTTGTTGGAAAAACGTGGAATATGCTACCCTTTTTGAGTTTGGCAAAATACTTTTTATTTTTAAATAGTAGTTGTGAATCCATTACACCCACTTGTTTTCTTTATCCATACATAGTTTCATGTCTTTTTATTAGTAGTACCTTACTCATTTTCTTTTTCGGAGTAATAGCTAGTTGTCTTAGTTAGGATAGTATATTAAGGACCAATTGATGCATATATTTCTTTTTGATGAGGTATGCTCATTTCATATGAAATTATCTATAAGCTTATCAATACCTTTCATATCTCCTTTAGGGATAGCTAGATGTGAGATCTAATATATGTATAAGTTGGAGAAAATAGAAATGGGTAGTTGAAGTGTACCTCCTTAAGATAAGGCTTTGTTGCACCAAGCCTACAATCTCTTTATGATGTTACACCAAGCCTACTTTAAAAGGAGGCTTTACGATTCTCAATCCCATTGAGTTAGTAATTAATCTTCGGGGCATTCAACTGAGAAGGTGTAAGAGCTCTTGTTTGTATTAAAACTAAGGCCATCAAAGTTTCTAAAAGTGTCTACGAATCCATTAACGTTGTAATAGAAGTTTGATCAGCTCCATATATCGTACAAATATCATCAGCAAATAAGAGTTCTAAGAGCTTAAGTTTGCCACATCAATAACTGTACCTAAAGGATGGGTTTCTACTAATCTAAAGTGTTATGATCCTTAAAAGCACCTTCCTAAAGATTGCAAATAGGTAGGGTCACACTACCTAACTCCCTTTATAGTTTTGAAATTTTTCCTAGCCTTTCCATTTAATACAGCAACATAAGACACTAAAGTTATATAGGTTATAATCCAATTCAAAACTTACCTAGATATCCTAGAGAATTCAAAACTTACCTAGATATCCTAGAGTTGTTAGTGAAGAATTGATGAAGTCCCAGCTCACAAAATAAAAAACCTTAGTGAAATCAACTTGTAGAGCATAGTTCTTATAAGAAATTTTGGAGTTGTATCTTCTAAAAATCTCTTAAGATATAAGGATGTTGTCACTAATGGATTTGCCCTTTATGAAATATCCATGTCCTAGATTAATAATATTTCCAAGGGTTTTATTTAATCTATTGGTCAAAATCTTTGAAATCACATTGTAAACATTGCAACAGGATATTAACCTATATTCAATCAATGATGGGAGATTATAGAGCTTTAGAATCAAGAAAAGATAAGTCTTGATTAGCTTAGTAAGTATCTTCCCTATGAGAAAATAGTCCAACATTGCATCAATGATCTTTGGTCCAATGGTGTTCCATAAGTCTTTAAAGAATTTGGTATTAAAGCCATTAGGACCAGGTTCTTTTTTAGGGTGGATTGAGAATAGAATGGCTTTTATTTCATCTAGAGTTTCTTCTTTAATAAGATCATTATGAAGATGTGAATGTATTGAACTTTCCTAGACATTAGGAATGTCAAGAGAGATTTTTTCTACTCTTCTTCTTGTTCCTAATAGTTCTTTAAATTTTAATGAATTCTTCCCTTAATAAGTTGTTGATCATTTACTACTTTTGCCCTCTAAGTCTTTAAGAGAGATAATTCTATTTATGTTTCTTATACCCTAGATAAAATAGAAGAAGAATTTTAAATCCTATGTCCCTCTATAAGACACTATATTCTAGATTTCTTCTTGAGTTGAGAGTTGTATTTATTAGCAGCATTCAAATACTTCTTTATCTCTATTCTTTCCATTACCTTAAGGGAACTATTTAAGGGATCATTGCCCAAATCCTTTTGACACTAATTAAGCCTTTCAAAGGCATACCTTAGATCCATTTTTATATAATCCACTTTATTCTTTTGTTCATTAATCAGTTCCTTCTTGATAACCTCTATCTTCTGCACTAATTGACAATTTTCTTAGCTAAGACACTTAAATGCATTCGTTTCATAACTAGTGTGTTCCCCAACATTTAATTTTGGTCTTTAAACTTTTACCATTCTTTTTGTAAAGGTTTCCAAGGTTAAAATGACCCTAATGGTAGATGTATCATTTATTTTTCTAATAGCATAAGGGAAGCCTCTACTTCATTGCTACCAATAGCCACAAATATTCTATCATTATTACAAAAGTTATGGTTATTGAAAAGCTTCCCATTTATCTTTAAGAAACTTAGCTTTTTGTAATTGATTTCTTTAATTTTATTTTCTAGTATACTAATCAAAAAAGGTTGGAGCTCTCTAATATAATTAGTTACTGTATGTTGTTTATTTAGACTATTAATCCCTTTAGTATTCTACACCAGAATAGAAATTAATGGAGGCTGTAGAAGTTTTTTTCCTCCTTCATGCACCTCCTCCTTGTAATACTTTAGATGTTTCCCTCTATATCAATCTTTCTAACAAGTTTATATGGAATTCCTTAGCCTTCCTAAATTGAGTCCTATAAAGGTATTTCACTAGGATTTGTATTCCCCTAGATAACTCGAGTTTGCACTTTTACAAATTGAGTTTGGATTGGCCCTTTGTGTAGTTTATGAACTTTCTTATGATTAAAGGTCTTTCAAGTACTAGGTTCCTCATTGGAAAGATACAAATTTATGTCATCATCTTTGGGGGCTTCATTACCAGTTAAGGTCTCAATTTGAGTTTTCCCTCAAATTCACCATTTGATATGTATGGAGCCTTATGATTTACTTTCTTATTATCATTTTTTCCACTCGCTTAATTTCTAGGAATTCCCCTTACCAGAATCTCTTCCATATTGGTCTGTAAGTTTTATTTGGTTTTAAGGTCTTAGGTCTCAAATTAAATCCTATAATCCTTATAAAGATTTTCTAGTTTATTTAATGCTAATAGTGGGAACATTTTGGGGAGCTCCTTGTTGATGTCAAGAAGTACACATAAATAAGCATAGCTTACCCTCCTCAAGCTTACTTTTACTTCATTAATGCATAATGGTTTGCTTATATAGCTTCCTATAAAGAACCCCAAGAGAGTTGTCTCCCATTTTGTTGTTCCTTCTATTAGAATTTCAATCTTTGTTGCCATTGTGATATTCACCTATGAAGTTCTTAAAGGACAATAGTGGAGCTTAAGTGATGGTGAGAAATCATCAAGTACATGCTTTCTAGACCTCCAGACATTGCTATTAACTAAAGGACTTCTAGCTAGGGACTTAGCTCCCGAGGATCAAGCTAAGGGGGACAGAAGCAGGGAAACAACATGGTAACTATGAAAATAGGATTTAGAAGTGTCTAAGTATAGGGATGATCAATATATTTATAGTTTTTTTAGGCCAATGAAAGTGGTCAAACAAAGGAGGAAAGTTCTCCTTTACCAGGGGAAGGTACCTGACATTGCACTTAAATAGAAAAAAATATTGATTGTAGTTAATAACCATGCAAAGATGAATTCCTACAAGAACAAGTTGGTTAGAGGGATAGGCCGAAAGGAGCTTAAGGACTGTGAGTAGTACGAGTAAGAGGGAAGCAGGAGTTGAAGAGTGGAGAATAGTGGAAAAATTAAGTGAGAGAGTGTGAAGAAGGAATCATCTTGGGCGAATCGCCAGAACTTAATTGTTTTGAGACTAATTACATACAAGTCATGTAGGAGAAAACTAGAGTAATAGCTCCTCTCTTTAGCCATTGACACCCCAAACTCTTCAATCCATTTTTTATTATAATGATCCTAAAAGAATTTATTATTTAAATCTCAAATCATTTAATCTTCAATAAAATAGAAAAATAAAAGTTATTCGACATTTTATAGCCTTCATACAAAAAATTTATAAGAAATCTCAAGACTTAATTGAAAAACATTCTAGATTTAGAGAAAACTTTAATAAGGCAATTGGTATTTAAAATTGGTGATAATATAGCAATAAAAAGGAGAAAGTGATTATATTTTCTTGTCGAGGTTAAAGTTAAAGGAAATAGGAAGGGAGGTACTTGATGAGTAGATACACAAATCTCCAACTTCATGGAGAAATTATTTTATAGTAAGCAGTAGCGCCAGATAAGTACATATCTATTTTAATCATGCCTTGGAGAGGTTATCACCCACCTCCTTGGCAAAACCTTCGACAAAGTCAAAGTATTCTTGGGGCACAGGATCATCTTCATTTATTTTCTCATATTCTAGAATTATCTTCACATAGCCAGCTGTTTCATTTTTTGGGGCAGCTTGGAAGGTAGTCTTGCAGGTCTTACACTTTCTTAGGAAATCACCCCCCAATGCTGTAAAAATCAGCGTCTTGTTTGCTTTGTCCACTTGGGTCCTCGCCTTGAAAATCTCAGCCTTCCCATCTGTTCATGTTCACAAATATAACGGTCTTAACGCCATATCAAGAACATTTAAACCCAAAAACTATAATAATTGAGTGAAATATAAATCCTCTCTTTGTTTTTTTCGCAAAGTTGCGTTGAAAACATTTATTGAATTTACTTATAAATTCATAGTGAATGGTAAATATGCATAGACTATTTCTGGAAACTAGAAAACAAGAACTTACTCAAGTTATAGTGCCAGGATTTCACGGAGTCATTAGAACTCCAATCAC
>JAOSBP010000007.1:9598199-9613861 GCA_027563825.1 Erythroxylum mucronatum | reverse complement strand
TCAAAGAGAGAAACCATACCAGCAATGACATCTGGTGCATCCTGATCCTCACGAGCTTTCAGTGCATAAGCTCGAGCCGAAGTAGAAGGCACAATTGGTCGATTAACAATCTCTGATTGATTACTCTGATTCTGTCTATTCTGCCTAGATCCTCCTCGACCTCTACTACGTCCTCAGTTCTTAGCAGATGTATGAAAGACCTCTCAATTGGCTTATGATGTCTGAGCCTGGTTGAGAGGGCAACTAGCTATCTTATGTTCAATACTGCCATAGCGAAAACATGCTCCCGTAGCCCTCCTATAAGCACCCCAATGATGTATAGAACAATCAGGGCACTCTGAGGGTTCAGAACCTCGGCCTCTTGATAACCCCCTACTAGAAACAGCTGAAGAGGGAAAGTTTTGTCACCTTCCCCAAGTCACAGATCTCT
This sequence comes from Erythroxylum mucronatum, assembly GCA_027563825.1. Lineage (NCBI taxonomy): Eukaryota > Viridiplantae > Streptophyta > Magnoliopsida > Malpighiales > Erythroxylaceae > Erythroxylum > Erythroxylum mucronatum. The sequence goes on along the minus strand of JAOSBP010000007.1, from coordinate 9,613,431 downwards.
AAGTATTTTCCGATGCAGAAGTAGTATCCCGACTCCTTTTCCCCAAGGACTGGCCTCCTCTAGCGAAGCCCCTTCTCTGGCTCCTTTCTCTCCTAACCATCTCTTGTCTCTCTATTTTCATGGCAACCTGTACCAGTTGATGGTACGTTACTTGTTGCAACATAGTAATTACTGCCAGATGCTCCTTAATGGAATCATGCAATCCATCCTCAAATTGGTGACATCGGAACTCCTCAGTAAGCACAAATTTAGGGGCATACTTACTGAGTCGATTGAACTCCCGATCATACTCAGCAACTGATAAGTTTCTCTACTTTAAGTTCAGAAATTGCTTCCATTTATCCTTTCTGTACACCTCTGCCACATACTTAGCTTTAAATTCTTGGGCAAAGTAATCCCAGGTCAGAGGTACCGGCAGCTGAGGACTTCTTAGAACGAACTTCCACCATTCATAAGCTGCTCCCTACAGAAGGGAGACAGCACAGTGCACCATTTGCTCTGCTGGACAATTAATCTCATCCAATACCCTCTTCACCTTCTCAATCCATAATTTCGCTCTTTCTGATTCCTCCAAAGATATCCCAGTAAATTCCTCTGCTCCATACTTCCACAGCTGATCAATTGGAGCCTTAGGTGCTATCATCCGATGTAATAATGTCATCATATCCTGGGACAACTTAATCATACCCTCTCCCTGAGCTGAAGGAGGAGATGGCATCCCAGCTTCTCCTCAATTGACCCTAGAGGGTCTAGGTATTACCGGATGAGTTTGCTCCGACTAATTGCTCTCAGCAACTTCGTCAACAGAATCGCGGGATCCAACCATCGTAATTCTATAGACAAAATATGGGACACCGCATTAGGCCAAAACATAACTTGTACATTCAATAGAAGCAATAGTTAAGCGTTGGTTAAACCAGAATTGCCTAAATTATGCTCTGATACCAAAAAGATGTGACACCCTAATACCCCCTGGGAGTATATGTGGATGCCACACAAGACAGTACAAACAAACCAAAACATTTCACGAAAGCATAGCATTCAAAAATAAACATTTCCAAAAACATATGAAACATTTCACACATGCATTTTCAGAATCTCAAACATACATATAATACATATCATAATTTTAGAAACCAGCCTGAATTAAGGTTATTAGAAACCTTCGAACAAAAATCCAAAGTTATATACAAGCCCAAAACAAACTTTACAAAATACATTTTTGAGCAATACAAAACTCAGACTCCTTTGGCCAATGCGATTGACTTATCCCATTCCTTAAGTCCTTCTCTCTGAACATACACAGGGCAAATCTACCGTGCTAAGCATATAGCTTAATGAGTAATAACTAATATATAAATAAACTGGCAAATCATCACACTGAATCATGTAACAGCATCAACATGCATTCAAAGATTTCTTTAACAGTAAGTCGGGCATAAAGCATTTCAAAACATAGTTTTATAAATAACAGAACTGCATAACACAAGAGGGTATAAACCCTTTAGAATCAGAACATAATTTAATTTATGTCAAAATCAAACAGATATCAGAGTACAAAATTAGATGACTGCTAAATCTGTATACAGAAGTGGGTAACGGGACTTATACAGAAGAGACCGAAGTCTCGACACCGAAGTGTCACAGAAGAGACCGAAGTCTCACTAACAGAAGACACCGAGTGTCACTAACAGAAGACATCCAAGTGTCACAGAAGCAATTGCAGACCCTTCTAAACATGCCTATTTATCCACAACTAGGACTCAATAGTTTAAGCTAAACAAAGTCATTTCAAACGTCAATCATATTCATATACAAGTAGCACTTCCAATGATATAATCATGCATCAAACGCCTCAGACAATCATTATCCAGAATTTAGAACACAATCAGTATAAATCAAATTCAACAAGTAGAATAAAGTAAGGTGTGACTGTCTACGATTACTCACCAAAACTACCCTTACTATTTATTGCCTCGAAGTCCCGACAATATCTAGAATCGGTCGCTCTAAGGGTTCCTCTACAACATTTAACACATATACAAATTACTATTGTGCATGACTAAAAATTTATTTATGTATACTAAATATGTATGATGCATGTTTATGACAAATTCTCAGGTATATGTTCTTGCTAAACTGATGTAAACTTCAATTGTACTTCAAAAGTTCCAAAATTCACACATTCAATAACTATTCCAGCTTTTGCTCGAAGCACCTCATTCGGATCAACTTTGTATAATCAATAAGATCAAGAAAATGATGTATTTCTGTAACACTCTCTTCTAGACAATTGTTCCTCTATGTCTTAAGTTTCTAATGATACTAAGTTCATCCAATTTGGTTTAGTATTCAATGAGTTATGCTTAAAATACCACAGACTGTGTACATTAGAAATTTTGGCTAATGCATGATCATGCTTCCAATTTGTACACCTCATAACTCTCAATTCCAATATCCAAAAATTACCAAATTTATACCAATTTAAAGATAAGATAATAAGCTACAGCTTTGGTGAAGACACCTTAGTCTAGTTCAGCCAACATCAATACAGTTTATTCAATAACTACATGACATGATTTATATTCCTGGTAGTGTTACAACCTAGGCCAAGACACAATTTCATGCCAATTTTGAAAATATTAGAGACAGAATTAAAATTTGACTTCTTCAAGAAAGTTGTAGACATATGTCTCTAGTTTAATCTTAATCAAGAATCAATCCATTTAAAAATCTATAGATCAAGCTATAATTAAAATACCAAAGCATGTTCTTAAAAATACTCCAGTTTATAACATTCCAGCACATACCCTCACTTTGAGTCATTCAATCTCTTTCAAATCAATTCAGATGGCTCTAAATTTTTATGGAAAGAAACAAAAATGTCTTAGGAGTCTATTGGTTCAATTCTCAAGTCATTTGGAGGTCGTATGACAAAGTTGTGGCTAAAAGAGTCAATAAAATTAGGTTTTGGTGCTACTAATCTTCTCTTCTCTCTCTAAAAACGCAGATTTCTTCCTTCATCACCAAAGTTGCAGACTTCTTCACTCCTCTTCCTACTGATTTATCCATTCCACTCCATTTCTAACTTATATTTTCTACATTTCCACTCCCATTTCAACTCACCTTACTCTAAAACAACTCAAAATGCAAGATTAAATACCAATACCAAAACCAGAAAATTTTCACTACTATTCATCATCTTCATCCTTTGTCACATTTTATGCACTCTCTTTCCTTATTTTATAGTTCCTACACCATTTCTAACTTATATTCTTTTCATTTCTACTCCCATTCTAGCCCATCTTACTCTCATACTACTCAAAACTCAAGATTTAACATAAACACCAAAATTAAAACTCACATACGATTTTTCATGCATAATTACTATACAATACATCAACTGATCTTTCTAGCCGACTACACAACTTACATAACTCATGCATGTGTTTATTTCCAACACTAACACATCATCAAAGCATTTACAATATCCATAACAACTTAAAACACAACTTACTTGTTTCAGAAAATTCCAACAGTGAGAGTGAGAAGCATGGTTTCGGTGGATGGGGGAAGAAAACAATAAGAAGGAAGACACAAACACTAGCTAGGTTGAAAAGGTTATATGCAAAGGATAACACCAGTATTTTTGGTGATGAGATCTCGGTGATGTTCGGTGAAGATCAAGCAATCCGAAAGACAAACAATAAGTTACAGTAATTTGCCATCCAATAATGTGTGTTGTTATTATATTGGCACATGGCTCCATGCATGACTCCCATTTTCCTTTCATGCAAGTTGCCACATGTCTCCTACATATCAGACCATTTGTCACACAATGAATGATGCTAAATGTCAATAATTCATAGGCTTAATTATACTAATTTTTATGTACCACTTAACTTGTCACTTGACAATTTTCCTAGTCCAAAATCTAAAATACCCCAAATTTTCAGAAAAATTTCTAAAATTTACCAAAAATTTTGAAATAATAATAACACTCTCCAAATTAATTTTCAACTAAAAAAATTCACCAAAAATTTCTAAAATACTCGAAATGTACAAAAATGGCCAAATCACACTTAATACATTCTAAATAAATCCATAATTTTCATTTATAAATAATTTACCCAAAAAATGTCATGAATGCATTTACAATTATTATATGCGAACAAAATGCTTATGCACAAGTAAACAAATATTCAAATATGCAAAGCATAAAATGTACTGAATTTTCTTAATATTCTAACCCCTAATATGGGGTGTTACATTTATGCTCTATATTTAATTGTAAAATTTTATGATGAAAGCATTTAATTGTATGAAAAAAATCATGTACGGAAAGGTTAGTTTAAACCATTTAAACATTTATAAATATTTAGGTGATCATGACATCAATCTTGATCTATAGATATAAAATATTTAATTAGAGAATTAAAGATAAATTAAAGGAGTTTAGTTTATGTAATCATAAATATGATTTGACTTATAATTTGCCTCCATTGACAACATATTTGAGAACCTAATACGTCATACATAAAGAAAAGATTGAAAAGAGTAAAAGTGATATAATCAAGTTCGACTTAATAAAGTTTGAGAAACTTTATGATTAAATATAATATATGTAATAAATAAGGATCAATATGAGATATTAGATCTTATTAAGACATAATTGGTATTTAATTATAATTATTTATAATTTTAATTAAACTTTAATTATGCCAATTTCAATTTAATTTTAATTGAAAATTACTAAAATTTCTACAACCTATAATAAATGGGCTTAAGATCTAAAAGAACTAACATTAATTAAACTTTAATTATGCCAATTTCAATTTAATTTTAATTGAAAATTACTAAAATTTCTAAAACCTATAATAAATGGGCTTAAGATCTAAAAGAACTAACACTCCTTGCCTAACCCTCTCTACAATAGTTATAAAGTTATTTCAACTCTTTTTGTGGCCATGGTTAGCAGCTGAACACTTGCGCGACTATGGTGGATGATATGAGCCAATTTCAAAAATGGTTCGAAGGATACGATAAGAAAAGGACCAAGCTTCAAAAAAAAGGTATGAATTACGATTAATGCTTAATTATGATTTTATATATTAATTATTTTATAGAATTTAAGTGATCTTAGATTTTAAGAAATAAAAAAAAAGTTTCATAATTATTCCTCTGCATGGGAGATCATATTCTAGCTTGATTTTGCTACAAAATATTGGATTCTATATAAAGGTACTTTCCTTAAGAAGTAATCTTTTAAGATGTCACACAGTTTCAAAGTAATTGAAACATGTAAAAAATGAAGCACTATCTGTTGGGCCCCAGAAATTTTCTTTTATTTAGTAAGCATGATCTGAATAAATTTTGTTGTCTTGCAACATAATATGTTTTATTTGGAGTTCAATTATTATGCCAAGGTTAGAATTAAATCAATGTATGGTTAAGGTATTAATTATTGCCTAAAGTAGGAGTAGTTGGATTAAATGAAAGGAGGGGTAGAATTGGAAGATCACTTAAGTCTAAAGGTCATAAGGCTTATGTTGGAGGGCATAAGGGTCATTGTGCAATTATTAAGAGTAGAAATTAGAAGAAGAAAAATAAAAAAAGAGGGAAAGAAGAGAGTGTCGCGGAAGAGAGAAGAAAAGAGAGAAAAGCTAGGGTTTTGGGAAATCTTGAAGAGTTTGAAGATTTTGAAGCTTCAACAAGTAAGTATGAGTTTATTTCATCTTGTTTTGGTTAGATAAAACTCAAATATAGCTCAACTTGTGTGGGAAGTGTTAGTGAAAGTCATAGGAAAGTGTTTTCTTTTAGGGTTAATGACCAAAGTGAGATTTTGATCTTTTGTTAATGATATTGGGTTGGAATGAGCTTAGAAATGAAGTAGGAATGATGTTTTGGGGTTAGGATGAGTTAAGATGAGTTATAGTTGGGCATAAAATTCGCTGTAGATGTCTGATTAAGGTGATTTTTTATCCGTTATAAACTAGAGACACAGGGCTACAATTTGTATGAAGGAATGGAGTCCTAATTCGGTCTATAATAATATCAAATTTTTGATGGAAGTTGAGTATAGATTATTATGTCAGCATAAGGATGTTTACAATGTGTTTGGGGTATAAATTCCACATTTCTGAACCAAATTGAATGAGTTTAGTGTCGTTAGAAACTTACGAATGTGAGGAACATTTTTCTGGAAGGGAGTGTTACCAAATGTCTTCATTTAGCCGATCATAACGATCATGGAAAAGTCGAACCGAAAGTCTAGATTTGAAAGGGGTTATAGTTCAATTTTAGCACTTTTGATTTTTCAAGCCTTATGAACTTCCTATGAATATTGTTTGATTGTGAGCTTGGTTTGTATAGGAAACCAAGCAGACCTAATCCAAGAGCAAGAGGAAAGACAACGTTGAATTTAAAGTATCAAGCGAAATTAGGTAGGTGATATATTTATAGTTATTGTGTGATTAGGCAAATTCTTGCCTATGTGTGAATATGTGTTCTATGTTATGCATTGAAAGATGCACGACATTTTGATTGAGTGTGTGATTAACTATTTGAAAATGATTGTTGAAACTTTATAATGGTTCTGATTTCGTTATGCCATGAAAGAAGCATGAGATTGGATATAAGTAAATTATGATTTTGATCCTGTTATGCCTTGATATCTTTCATGGCATTCTGTATAAATGAAAAGCGTGAAAGCATATCATTTTGATACAATGATTATGAGCATGATTGTGTGCTTCTATTAGGAGAGAGTGGAACCATTCTGTTCACCACGTGAAAATTGACAAGAGCCTTCTCCCGGCTGTCTGCTTGTGGCATATGAGCTCCAAAATGGACTCATTCTGTTCATGGGGTAAACTTCGATTTCCTCATTCTGTTTCATGGAACCCTCGAGTCGTTTGATGTGCATTGCATACTTGAATTGTTCTTTATGAAGCATATTAAGTGTTATATGTTATGAGATGTTTTGTGAGTTGAAATAAATGTGATGAATGTGCAAATTGCTAGAATTGTTGGATATATTTACATGCATATGCTAGAATTTGGGCTAGTTACCGATGGCTATAAATATATTAGCCACTGAGCTGTGTAGCTCAACCCATTATTTTTCCCTCCTCAGGTGTAGAACAAGACGATAGTTGATCCTTGCAAGGCATCGAACACTCTGCAATAGTTAGAGATCTTTTGTACTAAGTTAGTTAACTATTTGGATAGCTTACTAAGCATATCAACATTGAGCATCCTCGTGTATTTTGTTTTAAGATTAGGCATGTATGGTGCTATGTAAGTAAAGTTTATTCAGATTCATGGTCTTTGTAGTAATATGAAGAATTGAAGTTTCTTTTTTGTATGAGCATGTTTAGCTTGTTGTTAGGTATGAATGTGTGTGATTGTTTGAATGTTTGAATGTGGATGTCAGATTTCTGTATTTGGGGACTTTCACCGGCGAACCCATATTTTGTCGTCGCGGCAAATGCCCCTTTTGGCAACTTCGTCGTGGCGAGGGATGCTTATGTCGCGACGAGCTCCTTTGCTGCCACGACTAATATTTGTTTTAATTGCAATCCTTTCCGCTTTTATTTTTTTTACGACTGTCCTGACGGGTCACCCCAGATTCAGCCTTGGGGGTCGAGACTTGGGCCTAACGTTCTTTGATATTAGGAACCGATTGTTGGGCTCTAAAAACGAGGTCCAGCACTATCATTCATGGAAAATGTAAAGTTGATCACTATTAGTTGATACTACTTTCTAACAATAATGATAAACAATCACTTATTTGTAAGTTAATATTATATAGCCATCTTATGTGTAATTGAGAGCCATGGAGATTCAGTGCTAGTAGACCAATATTTGTTATTGAACTAGTATAGGAAAATGTAAGGGACGAGGCTGCTGAAAAAACTCCACAGTGTTTGTCCTGATATGGGAAACAAGAATGAAATGGTTAATGAAGATCACATTAGATAAATATGCTTCTAATTGATCTTCAAAGTAATTTCTAGAATTGTACTTATTAGGATGTTGTTGATATCCTTTAGGTAGTGATTTTAAGCTCTCTTAAGCAATTTGGATCTAAAAGGATTCCCAAATCTAGGAACATAGTTGACTTATACATTGAAATATATAGTTGACTTATAGGTTGAAACATATCCTATCTCAATAAAGAAAAGATTTAAGTTGATGAATATAAATGAGACCTTAATAGCATGGTTATTAGGTATAAAAGACGTTTAATAGCTTGAAAAAGATGTGAGTTTTATTTTGAAAGATGTCCTTAAAATATTTTTTAAAATTCAAATTAATATTTAGTTTTCTTCCTAATACACGACTTTTGAGTTAGAATTGATATTTGTGACGTGATAACAAAATAGTAAAAATTAAGTTAAAATTTTAAAATATTGATTTTATCAATGTTGCGAATACCATACTAGACTTTGTATTAGATTTAGTTATAATACAATATAGTATTAGTATCTTATTAGTACCGAGTACCATTTTTAATAAATTTTAAAATTACAAAAGTATTAAATAATTTTTATAAAATTTCAAAATAGTTCTTTTTATATAGTTTTGGTTATTTATAACATCAATATCATTCATACAACTTCATCATTCAAAAATATCACAATAAACTATGTTTTTCTTTTTTATATTAAATTATTTTTTAGGTATTTCTCTGTCAAAGGTTAATTGATTTTTTTAATTTTTAATGTATTAAACATAAACTAGTTGTACATATAAAATACAATCCTAAATGTCACAAAGGATTAATGGCTATCAAGGATTACAAGTGGAGCTTTAAAAGTAGTGAATAGAAACTAGATATTCCAAAAGGAAAGGAGCTACTGCTTGTCCTGCAATATATGGTGATGAATGTTGATCTGAAGCCTTACATGTTGCATAGGTTTATTTCTGAATTGTTCCTTAGAAAGGCATCTGTCTTGAAATATCCTATAGTTTCTTTCATCCCAAATTAACCATTGATGAGAGAGTTAACCAAAAATATTTGTAAACAGTGATATTGGTTTTTTATTTTCCTTATTTTGCAACAACATCCAATAACAATTTCAAATTAGATAAAATTGTAAAAAGAATTAGTTTCATATAGAAAATTTTGGTATTAAGGAAATGTGTGAAAACTTTTAAAAGTAAATAACTTATATTAATAATAAAGTACAAAATCATTGTCTTAATATATCCATATGTCTCAATCTTACTTGGGATGTACCATCAATACATCATAAGTAGATAATGGCCCTATGTCAAAGCCTCCATCTACTTCTCTTTTCAGTACTTAAGTTTTAATGATGATTCCTAGGTAGGACAAGTAAACTAATATGTGAAAGGATCCTCTAGTAAATAGGTTCCACTTATATTGGTGATGCACCATGTAATATGTTATTTCTTTCATATAAGATATTTTGTAATCCCAATCTTTAACAACCATCAAATAAATAGTAAATATTTCATAAGTTTACAAAAAAAATATATTCATAATTGAATTTCTTATATGTTGCTAAGTTTTTAAAAATCATTAGATAATTCTATATAAATTATAATTTTATTAAAATATGATACTTTGATTACTAATCATGAGATCTTATTTATCATTTAAATATAATACGTCACTCAATTCAAAAGGGTTCTCAATCATACAAAAAAGGGGAATGTTTTCCCAAAATATAGCTTCAAGTTATGGCTAGTGTGAGAAGGTTTCTTCTCTCACTACTTTGTCTCTTCTATCAAGCAACTAACTACTCATTACCTTCCGCCTGATTATGTTTCTTGATCCTTGTTTTTTCACCTTTTTTTTTCTCTTTTGACTATCTTTCCTTCTCTATTTTAACGTACGTCTTTACTTCACTCATGATTGGCTTCCTTCCTCTAGCTTCAAGTTATGGCTAGTGTGAGATGGTCTCTTCTCTTACTACTTTGTCTCTTCTATCAAGCAACTACTTACTACCTTCCACCTGATTATGTTTCTTGATCCTTGTCCTTTTTTATTTTTTTTCCTTTTCCCCTCTTTCCATCTTTATTTTAACCTACTTCTTTCCTTCTATCCTGTCTGGTTTTCTTCCTCTTTTCATTTTCTAACCTCTTTCCCCTTTTTCCAACTTTCTAAGCTCATACCCTCTTCTTTTCTATCTACTTGCCTCATTTCTTAATCATACCCCTCATCACTTCTATTTCCCTACATTCTCTAAGCCCCTCATTTTTTTCTAATTTGATCTTTCTTACCTTTTATAAATTTTCCATATTTTTCTCCCTTATAACTTTCAATAACTAGTCTTCAAATTTTAACTACCTTTATTTCCCTCTTTCACTTTTTGATGGTGCTCCTATTTACACTTCATTCCCCCCTAAGGGCCTTCGTTAAGGTTGTTATAGCTTTAGCACCCTCAAAAACTCTCAAAATTGTGCTCTTAACCAAAACTCACTTAATTTTGTCACTCAAACTACTATTTTTTAAAACTATCTTCTAGCTATAGAAAGACCTAGTATCAAGTCGTTATATTACAGAAATTACAAGCATTCCCAATAACGCTCTGGTTGAATCCTACTTGGATCCTAAGAGAAACTGTAAGCTTAAAACTGAGAAAGTTTCCATAACCACTATACTAGAGCACTTAAAGCTTACAACTCATTGCTAAAATAGAAATCAAGAATTCATTAGTTACGTAATGAGGGAAAATTTGTTGTTACTTCTCTAAATTAATCTTTACTAGAAGAAAGATTAACAAAATCATGGACTTGGTCAAAGATAAGGGTAAGAGAATCTAATACCATAAGATCTTAAAAAAGAGGCCATAGGTCTCTCTAATAAGACCTACTCTTCTTTATAGCAACTCTCCTTTTTCATGCCTTAGTCTATTACTAAATCTCATTAGGTCCATCAACTATAGTGATATAGAGTGTTATCTAAAGAGCATCATCTTTAGCAAAGCCCTAGTCTTGATGGTTTGACTACTTTCTTCTTTAAGAAAGCCTGTAGCCTAGTTAGACATCAAACTATCAGTATAGAATTGGAGATCTTTAACTCTAGTAAACTTCTCAAGAAATTTAATAAAACTCACATTTCTCTGCCCCTCATAAAGCTTAACCTTAATTGTCTCAAAGATTTTATTCCAACATCCTACCATAATATAATTTACAAAATTGTTTCCAAAATCTTAGCCATCTGACTAAAGTTTGTCTTAAACTCTACTAGCTATATTTGTCAAGGAGCCTATATTAAAGGAAGGAATATAGGTGACAACATTATTGCTAATAGTTGTTCAAAAGACACCAAATGAAGGATTTTGCTTAAAAAAATATTTTCACAAGGCATTTGCCATAATTAGTTGGGATTTCATGTTACAATCTTTGAAGGCTTTTAGTTTTCCCGTTAAATTCATCAATTGGATTGAACGATGTATCATAACTACTTCATTCACAGTCGTGATGAAGGAGAAACCATCTAAAGTATTCAAATGTGGGAAGAGAGTAAGATAAGTTGATATTTCCTTTGATAAATAAGTGATTTTTTACCTATCTTTTACTGATGGTCTTTTATAAGACTAATGTCACATATTATTAATTGAGCTTTTAAAATGAAATTGCTGAAAGGAAAGGGACCTCATCCTCTAAAAGATTACTCTCAACAGGTGTATATTTTCCCCTTAGAGAGAAATGAATATTAGGATCTCTATCAAAATAAAAAAGTCTAGACATAAGGAGCTTCTTCCACAACTTTTTTTCTTGGACTAGAGAAATTGTTTTTCCCAACTCTAACAATAAGCTTTTGTTAGTTAGCATGGATAAGAGATGGCGGCTTGAGCATTGAGCATGGCTAGTCGATGGTGCTAAAGAAGTAAGTGTATTCTAGGAAGGAACACAACTAGTTTTCACTGTTAGAAAAGAAGTTGATCAAGTGGAAATTTAGATGTATAAGCTAATATGAAGCTGACATTATGTGTTGAGTCCCGCTTGAATCCGGAATCCAACTCCTCAGAATACCATAATACTTGAGCGTGGTTCTTTGTAATCTCTTTAACCATCATAGATATATCTTCTTGCTCTGATACCACAAATGTTAGGCACCGCTTGTATCCGGAACCCAAGTCTTGCTCTGATACCACTCATGTTGGACCCTGCTTGTTTCCGGAATCCAACTCTTATTCTGATACCACATCTGTTGGAGTCTAGCGCTTGCTCATATCATCAAACTTAACTTCAACGTGCATATTACCTTGTAGGGTTATTTCCATAAACCCTTAATAGACATCATCCCACAACAATCAAACATCAAAACAAACTTATTCCTCTAACTTAAACCTTTTAGCAAGGGAGTCAATAAAACATACACAATCGCAACTACTTCAATATATCATTACATCACTAAAGCGATAGAGTTTGGCAGACTTTATTTACATATCGAAAACCATACCATTGGCTTATAACAGGAATACAAAAATAGCAAATGGAGCAATTCCCTTAGGCTCTTGATCATTTGATCTCTTAACTATCACCTGAAGATGGGACAGAAGGGGGTGAGCTTGAAAGCTCATGGGTAACAGTTTATAATAAAAGAATAAGCAAAAACCTTGAAAACATTTTTATTTGTCTTAGAAAACTTGCATTGAGTTCATAATTACATGTGTCTTAGGCTTTCAGCCAAAATCCATAAGTTACAAAACATGAATGCACCAAACTTGATCAAACATATCATGAGCACATAAGCACATTAGAATGGTTTGGGTGGATCCAAAATAGATTGTACTATGCATTTGCACATAATAGTCTTGCGTAGCAATGAACTTATGGGAGTCCATGAAGGAGCTCTATGCCACTAGCGGGTAGATGGGAGAAGCATTTTTTTCAAAATGCACTTGACTTAACTTAGGGGATCACCACAAATCCGCATAACACATATTTCTTAACATGTCAACTTGTTGCCCAAAAAGGCACCTTTTCTTGAAAACTTGCATTTTTATATACTTGACGTATATCTTGAAAACCATTCTTCAAAACATACTTTCAGAAATTACTCAATTTGGTTCAGAAATTCGAAAGTTGTAATCCAAACATTTCAGATTGTTGTTAGGTTGAAATAGTTCACTGTACCCAACTTCCATCCAAAACTTGAAAGTTTTAAAGACTGACTTACAATTCACTTTCTTCAGATAATTTGTAACTCTATGTCTCGTGTTTACTACAAGTCAGAAAACATCTCATTTGGAGCTCTACAGATCGAGATTTCATCAAAATACTGAAGTATGTTTAGTAGAATAACACCAGTTCATCATACGTAAGAGCACACTCACTGTACCTGTCCCACCTTTTTCACTCAATCTTTCTCAATTCATTTCATAGGGCTATGATTTTTGGTAGAGATGTAGAGAAATGTCTTAAGAATCAATGGTTCAAGAATCAAGTCATTTGAGTGTCTAGAGAAGAAGTTACGGCCTCAATCATACCGAACCGGTTTCAGAGAAACAGCCGTAGCTTTCTCTAGAAATTTCTGATTAAGGTGTTCTTTGGATGTTTTGAAAGAGCACCTCAAGAGCTACAACTTTCATGATGACCTCGAAGAAAAATTTTGTCTTCTGTGTTTTCTTCCTTCTGACCTTTGTATCTTCTTACTTTTTGCTTCCTTCTTAGTTTCTTCCTTCTAACCTTTGTATCTTCTTACTTTTGTATCTTCTTACTTTTTGCTTCCTTCTTAGTTTCTTCCTTCTTACTTTTCCTTCCTTCTTAGTTTTGCTTCCTTCTTAGTTTATTTCTTCTTACTTTTGCTTCCTTCTTAGTTTCTTCCTTCTTATTTTTGCTTCCTTCTTAGTTTCTTCCTTCTTATTTTTGCTACCTTCTTAGTTTCTTCCTTCTTAGTTTTCCTTCCTTTTTTGTTTTCCTTCCTTCTTAGTTTCTTCCTTCTTATTTTTGCTACCTTCTTAGTTTCTTCCTTCTTAGTTTTCCTTCCTTTTTAGTTTTTCTTCCTCCTTAGTTTCTTCCTTCTTATTTTTGCTACCTTCTTAGTTTCTTCCTTCTTAGTTTTCCTTCCTTTTTAGTTTTCCTTCCTTCTTAGTTTCTTCTTTCTTACTTTTCCTTCCTTATTAGTTTTGCTTCCTTCTTACTTTTGCTTCCTTCTTAGTTTCTTCCTTCTTACTTTTGCTTCCTTCTTACTTTTGCTTCCTTCTTAGTTTCTTCCTTCTTACTTTTGCTTCCTTCTTAGTTTTACTTCCTTCTTAGTTTCTTCCTTCTTACTTTTCCTTCCTTCTTAGTTTTGTTTCCTTCTTAGTTTTGCTTCCTTCTTAGTTTCTTCCTTCTTACTTTTCCTTCCTTCTTAGTTTTGCTTCCTTCTTAGTTTCTTCCTTCTTAGTTTCTTCCTTCTTAGTTTTGCTTCCTTCTTACTTTTCCTTCCTTCTTAGTTTCTTCCTTCTTAGTTTTCCTTCCTTCTTAGTTTTTTACACTTTCCAGAGCATCTCCACTTATAAAGACCATAACTTTCGCCTTAGATGTCCAAAAATTTCATGCAATATACTGTTGGAAAGATAACAGAAAGTCCTATGACTTTCTAGATGACAACTTTGTCTAAATCTGTATAAATCAATCCAGAATTTTCCCTGAATTTAGAACACGAATTTTACATTCATCCACCAATATACTGCACCTAATTTTCAACTTCATGACAAAACTTTTGACTCTTAGAGACAGAATTTAAATTCAATGCCTTCATAAGAAATGTACTCATATATCTCTAGTTTTATCCAAATGAAGAATCATCTTGTTTGGAAAAATAGAGAAAACGTTGTGCCTAAAATACTAAAGCATACGCTGCGAACATTTTTCAGATCATCCACCAATTTTGTTTCAAACTCTTTCGTTAACACAACTAGTACCAAGATCACCTTTTTCTACTATATTTACTCTTCATTCTTAACTTCATTTCAAATCAATGTGCTCCATAAGGAAATTATAATCCATGATTAATCATGAACTCCAATGACAGAACATACACATATGTACCTATTCTTCATCAATTTACAACACAAATATTGCTTTCATTTTACTGCTAATTTTCACCTTAATTCTTTTTATTTCAAAATCTCTTATACACCAAAACATCATAGAAAATCATGTATCTGTCCATATTTCTTAACTCCACTTTACTCTTGTCTATCATTTCTTGGTTCAAAACTTTTCATTCATTTGTTCTTTACCTGTGACTAATCCCCAAAAT
>JAOSBP010000007.1:9483238-9497994 GCA_027563825.1 Erythroxylum mucronatum | reverse complement strand
TCCTCATGTTCACTCCATAACACTTCAAACTTAAACTGCCTGGCACCCTTCTGCTCACTAGGGACAGTATCCAGCAACAGAGGAGCATGATCAGAACCAACAATGGGTAAGTTGATTACTTGATAACAAGGATAAAGTTCAATCCACTGCTGGTTAGCTAAAGCTCTATCAAGTTTCTCCCTAACTTCCCCATCCTCCCACTTATTAATCCAAGTATACCATAATCCCTTTGAAGACAAATCTATTAATCCAGCTCTATCAATCATATCCCGAAAACCATCCAACTTGCCAGCTGTCCTTCGCTTTCCCCCCTCGTTCTCATAATGGTAGAGAAAATCATTATAGTCACCCATACAAAGCCAGGGGCACCGAATGTCCCTAGCTTTCCTCACAATTCTCTCCCAGGTCAATTTCCAAAGAGCACCATCGTTAGTATTACACACTTCCATGTAAATGAGATGTTTATCCTGCTCCTCAATAGTAACAGAGACACAATCCTGCCACCACACTGCTAACCCTCCCCTAATCCCATCAGGAGGAATATACACTGCATCAGCCATGCAATAATTTTTTCGAAGAATTTACAATTTTTCAACATTGTTTTTAGTTTCCATCAGAAAAAGAAAAGTAGGATCTTACTTATTCAATTCCATCAAATGATGGACTGTCAAGGGAGATCCCACCCCTTGACAGTTCCTGGAAAGGCACGTCATAGTGGAGACTGTTAGAGGACAGTCTCCCAAACCTCCAATAGCACTTGGCACCCCAATACAACTAGGCTCACAATCTCCTACTCCGCCCTTTTTCCCTCGCCCCCGACCCCTGCCAACACCTCTCTTCCCTTTACCCTCAAGACGGCCTTCCTGGCTCTGCATAGTGTCCACCCGAGTGGCAGCTCTGTCACCTTCCTCAAGTGGATCACTCTCCAACTCAGAAATTGGCAATGTCTCAACATGGCCACCAACCTCACCATCCCTACAGTGATGCAACTAAATCCGTAGTAGCCTCACAAGTAAGTAAGGAAATATTAGACTCCATTGTGGGCCTCCTGTCTGTAGAAAACAGAATGCTCATACGATCTTTATCTGGCACTGGCATAGCTTTCATCCAGGGACCAAAAGATCACCGCAAATCTGCTTCAGAACGAATTACCTTCTCTTGACGACAATTCCGGCCTTGATGCCCCAAAATACCACAATTCCGGCCTTGCTTCAGATACGATCTTTATCTTGCATGAATGAGTGTAAGAAATTTGTTCTTGCGAAGTATGTTTTTAGGTTTCAGATCAACAATGCTCCCATGAGTGTACATATAACACAAATACCAAAAAATTGAATTGAAATAAAATTGAAACTTTGAAGAAAACTAATTGAAATAAGAGATACAAAGATTTCAACCTTAAAAAGATTAAAATATGATTGAAAAAAGGAGTTGAAGGAATTATGATTAAAAAAGGGATCTAAAGGAAGTATGATTGAAGAAGGAATTTGAAATAATTTTATAAATTCGAAGATCATGGGTTTGGAAAATATTATTTACAGTTTGGCTAAAAGTGTATTATGAACTTTAACATTTACAACAAAATACAAAGCATACTCTAATGTTTCAAAGCGTCCAAATTAAATCCTAATGTTGTCAAAACATTTAAAATAAACTTTAAGTGGATAGAAAATTTAACAGAGTTAACTCTCCATTAGTTACATGTCACGTTAATGCTGACAACATATTATTTTTATTTTTAAATAAAAAGTAGGCCCCACTGTTATGTGGTAATGAGACCTACTGTCGAAAATGTATAACAACAGGCCCATTGTCACGTCGCAATGAGACTTACTTTCTGATTAATTTTTAAAAAGCTAATTATGTGATAGTGCGACCTACTTTCTTTTTAAAATATAAAAATAATGTTATGCTAGTATTGACATAGCATTTAACTGACAAAGAGTCAACTTTGTCAAATTTTCCATCCATTTAAAGTCTGTTTGAACGTTTTGAAAATTTTAGGGTTCAATTTAAACACTTCAAAATGTTAGGGTTTAAGTAGTAAATGTTGAGGTTTAAAATGCACTTTTGATGACCTTTAAAACAATTTGAGTTTACGTTTTTAATGTGAATACACCTAATACCTCGACATTAGTTTTAAGAGCAATCCTAAAAAAATAAAATTTATTTTTTATTATATTTATTGTAATGTTTAGTTTAATAAAAAACGTGAGTGTGGAGGAAAAGAGCTCATCTAATTGATAAATAATTAATAAAAAAGTTTGGTAAAATAAATTTATAAATGTTAGCTCAAGGTTTATATTTAACGATTTTGATATTAACAATATAATATTTCAAAATTCAAATTAGATTTATTTCCTTGTATAGGCAATGATATAATTTTTAAAAGGAAATAAATTATAGAATAATTGCTTCCTTATTACAGGAACCTTTTTTATAAACTTACCTTTTTGGAAATGATTCTATGACATCTGAAGGATCTTAGTAATTCGAATAATTAGCTTCGGGAGCCTTGAAAGAATGTCTGAATATCAAATATTTTAGCAAAGACAATATCAAAGATTAAGCAACGGCTAGTTGAAGAAATTGTCCACTTAAGAAAGAGCCATTGTATTTGCAAAACGCACAAGACACAGACATGAAACTTGCAAAATATCTTAGAGCTTTATTATTTCTTGCAAGTTATACCAAACTCTTTGTGCCTTAGAAAGTGATATCACTCTATTAAAAGAGACTAATATAGTGTGATTTCTTAACTTTTCTAATTAAACTTTTGCCCTAATATACTGAAAAGTGTAGGAGTACGATTTCCTCAAAATCCATCTGAAGTTCCAAGGCATCTTAACATCCTGGCTAGTAGTCCTAAGTCAAATGGGAATCGTAGAAGGACACCTAATGGGAAAATTGTTATCTCTACACGAGTCTATTCCTCCACAACTAGGGCCTGAAGTTGTCCTTAAATCTAGGTATCTATTGTGAAATGAATTTCTCATAATATACTTACACATATTTAACTTACCATTTCTAGTGAGACCTGCCAATACTCTAATTAAGATTATGGACATTTCTATTAAAACCCAAATACTGTAGTATGCAAAAAATCAGATTTATAAGTGTTAAGCATCTTACTTCTAATAGAAAATTAGATTTTCTAATACTTATGGTTCAGCCTGATCTTGCTGTGGTTGAACGTCATTGTTTGGATCTATGATCTGTACGACTCTGGCTATGGAATACCTGCAAAACATATAACGGCGGGTTGGGAGTTGATTCCCGGGAGGCCCCTCCGATGCTCAAGTCAGTCTTTTTGTGTAGGTTTCGGCTATTGAAAATAGAGGAAAGTAGGGTTGTAATCTCATACCTGAATCAAGGAGGAATAGTACCTTATATACCTGGGGTTACCGCTAGGTTTAGGTCTTTACGTGAGTCGTTATGTTTGCATTGGAGGTTATCTCCTGTGTCCGGGCCATCGACATCCGGGCCTGGGATTGGGCCTTGGGCCGGCCGAACCAACTTAATATTTGTGAAGCATCTTACTTCATCCTTTTCAATTTATAAGTGTTAAGCATTCTTGTCATATCATCTTTTAGATACACCGAAAAGTTGTAGGAATGAATAAATGCAGTAAACAAACAAACAAACAAAAAAGCCATATTAAACATTTGTTACACTTAATTAGTATATGATGCACTTATAACGTGCAATTCGTATTCCACCCTTAGGCCAAGTTTTCCCATCATAAGAACTTTCTGGACATAATAATATCTGGACTATGAAATGACACAGTTTTCTTTGTTGTAATTGTTGTTTACAAGATATGTTCCTTGTTGCCAAAAGTTAAAGCCTTTGATCCCCTCTTTCTGGCTCTTGTTGGCTTAGATTTTTCTATCTAAAATTTTCGAAATAGTCCATATTGTAGGTCTATTCTTTATTTACTTATATAACAGTTGATTAGAGTATGAACTAAGTGTGTTCAATTTGCAATTCTGCTTGCCAAAATTTCCATTTTCAAGTATGTAATTTTGCCTTGCAGTATTATTCAGAAGGCAAGAAAAGCACTAGAACTTTAAAAAAATCCTTGATGTTATTGATTTTGAGATTTCTGAAGTACATTTTCAGCAAACCATTTCTTCCTCTCTCTCTCTCTCTCTCTCTCTTGTTTTTCTTTTTCCTATTTTTTAAAGTTAGTCCTGTAATTCTCATTACTTCTTAGATATGAGGGAATAGATGCCTCTCTTTTCTCACTTTAATTCTCATTGCCCTCTTTGCACCTAGTCATTCAAGAAAGGAATCTTCTATTCCTCCAAAACATACATATTAATGTAAAGAATATCAGGTGACAAATTTCTTTAGTTCGTTGTTTTTTTAGAATTTAAATTATATTGAATAAATGGAAAAGAATGATACAAAGTCTCTCTCAACCTTGGTAGAAAATACCCAACTCTCAAACCCAACGCATGTGTGTGTTTTGATGCAAACAAAGGAATGCAAAATAAAGCCAAACCGGGACATTTAAACCGGTTGCGCATAGAAGAAATGGGAGACTCCAAATTAGGGCATAACAAGTTGATACTTTCGCAACCCACCCAGAAGCTACTCGATTCGGAAAGTCAGGGGAGCGGCAAGACAACGATGTTGGCCCTTCCCGAGCTCCTTCTTCTACCGCACTTTGGGAAAGAAGCCTACGGTAAGTCCAAGTGATTGCGTGACGGATGAGTCTACTCAAAGTTGACTATGGTTGGTTGTCTTGCAGGAGTACGGAAGGGGAAGATGGGCTTCCCTATTTTGAGCGTTCTTCCTCATTTGTCAGCCTCTAAAGGTTCAATATCACTCAGAGGAGAGGAGGAGGCAGCTAGGCAAAGGTTAGTACCTAACTTGCTCCGTAGATTTAATGTATTGTTTGCCTTAATGGAGACTAGACTCTCCAGGTGAGAGCTAGTCCCCTGCTACATTTGGAGTACAACTGAGTAGAGATCAGCTACTCTCTGATGCTTCTTACGATAAGTTCTAGAGTAGAGGGTAGGGGGTAGTCTTCTGCTGGAACCTCCGTAGGTTTCTTTCCTTCCAAATTTCTTGAGAGCAAGTAGCCATTGAAATGAGGATGTCTGCTCTGTCAAAAGTAGAGACAGATAGGTGGGGCAATTCCAATAGTAACTCATAGAGCCTGTTCGACAGATGGGCTTCAGTACTCAATCTAAGGATCTTCATCCAGATTTCTGTAGAGTAGACACACTCGAAAAAAATATGATCCCTAGACTCTTCCCTTTGATTACAAAGAATACACATCCATGAGCAATTTAGAAATTGAAGCCGATCCATGGTGCTGAGTCTATTCAGCATGACCAACCATAGAAAGAAACTCTGTTTAGGTCTCAGAAACTTGTTCCAAACCATAGAAAACCAATCAACCTGAGTCAAGGTACCCCCATCCGTTGCTTGGCTACCTGCATTGTGATGTTTAAGACTGGAATTCCCTGCCATAAGAAAATATCCCTTTCTCCTGGCCTACTAATTGCTGGGATGGAGAGTAATCTAATTTCATTCATGGAGAATAACCATCTGCCATCTGTCATCAGCCAGGATTTCCTTAAGCATGGTATTCCTAGGAAATCTCACCAGAAGGGTTCTCGCCAATGAGTTATGGATCAATGCACCTTGGCCTGTCCAATTATCATACCACAGAAATGCTCTATCCCTACGCCCCACTCTATAGGACATATGAGGTTGTAAATCTTCTCTCAGTTTTAAAAGTTGATTGAAGAACCAAGTATAACTATTTTTGAAGGATAAATCCAAAAAACTCCTCCCCTTCAGTATATAAACATGAGTCCATCTGATCCATGTTGATTTCTTATCATTGAAGAGTCTCCAAATCCTTTTAGCCATAAGGAGATGATTATTTTTGGAAATGGACTCCAACCCCAATCCCCCTCCTTCCTTAGGCTGACAAATACTCTTTCATTTAACCTTAGCTTTCCCGTGTTCTCCACCCCGTCTCCCCCATAGAAATTGCTTCATCAACTTCTCAATTGTTTTGATAATTCCTTTGGAAAGGAAAAGGTAGGAGCACCAGTAATTGACTGATTTCAATAGCTGAAGCTTCCCTCCATAGGAAAGAGCTCGATTTGTCCAGGAGGCTAGTCTTTTCTGTATTTTTTCAATTAGTGGGAAGCATTCACAGTACTTAAGTTTTCTAGAGGATATTGGAATACCTAAATAAAGGAGTGGGGGCTCCTTGATTGCCATTCCAGTGACTGCTTGTAAAGCATTTGCTCAGTGATCAGCACTTTTTGAAAGGATAAGGTAGATCTTTTGAAAATTGATGTTCAGCCCCGACATGTCCCTAAAGGGAGTGAGGGTATTGATCAGTAGGGAGACTGAGGGGACATGTGCCTTGCTAAAGAGGATAAGATCACCCGCAAAACACAAACTAGTTAGAGAAATCTTTTTACATTTTGAGTGAAACCTGAAGCCTGAACCATCTGTCAACTTATGCTTCAACATTTAAGTAAGCACCTCCATACAAATAAGGAATAGGTAAGGGGATAAGGGGTCCCCTTGCCTAAGCCCTTTCCTCCCTTTAAAGATCTTCGTAGGACTCCCATTAATTAGGATTCCAAAAGCTGTGGTTGTAATGCATTCACGGATCCATTTTAAAAATCTTTGAGGGAAACCCATGATCTCCATAGTAAGTAGCAAAAAATTCCAATTCACACTATCAAAGGCCTTTTGAAGGTCCACTTTGATAGTGCAGTTTTGAGGGCTTATGCGACGATTGTACCCCTTCAATAACTCCTGAACAATGAGGATGTTATCCCCAATGTCCCTATGTCCCTATCCTTCACTGGTTCATTGCCAATGTTATGTGCAATCAACTTGTAATATTTCCCTTGATATGACTATTTGAGGAAGAGTTCTGAACATGCTTCATATATTATGTATCTCAATTTTTGTGTGTGTAAATTTTACCTAAAGTTGCTCATGTTGTTTTAAAAAGTTTTATTTATATAACTCACTATATCGATAAAAAGACATTACTCGTTAGCTTAAAGTTATGGCATCAAGTTATATATATATTTAATATCTTGTTAAAAAATTAAGGTTTTTTTTAAAAGTTAAAAGCTTTTCATTTGTTTTCTAAAACTAAGTTGGTAACTTTACCTCCATTAATCGTCAAGTTATCAAATACATATATATACTGAACTTGCATAGAGAACATGAAAAAAATTAGAAAATTCACATTCGAAGAACTACTATATAATGACTGGGATTTATGAGTTACAATTATATATAATTCTAGTTGTTGAAGTTTCATTTCCTTTTCTTATCTTATGATTGAATTAATTATTAACATTCCGCCACTATAGTTGCACATGACATTGCCGCAAAGCTCATCTTTAGGTGGACCAATGTACTTATTGCGATAAAGAGCACACAGGAACCTGAAGAGCATCATCAAGTCAATCAGTCAGGTTAGGATTTAGGATGCGAGAGATTGAATACAAGATACACAACTCATATATATTAATACATTATTTAATAAAATAAATTTTAAACTAAGTTATCTATTTTTTAAAATTTTAATAAAAACTTAAACATTACAATAAAAATTCTAAGAAATTTTATAAAATTCTAATTTATTATCCCCAAAACTATTAATACAACAAAAATCACACTAGATAAGCTCCATAATGGAGGACTTACTCGTGAAAACTCTACACTAAAGCATATCTGAAAGTATATTACTAGCTAAGACTAGGAAGACTCGCATCTTGTTGATTCAACAAAGTTGTTGTGCAATTCTCTGCCTTTTTGTCATCTCCTGAGGCCATCTCCATTGACAAAGATTCTTTCAGCTCAACGAGTACATAACTCATATCTGGCCTTTGTGTTGCATTTGGTGCGACGCAAGACATTGCTATCTCTACAGCTTTCCAGGCAGAACTGAGATTGAATTCACCTTGTAACTTTGGATCAACTATGCTCTTGATATCCCCTCTTTCTATCAAGGAATGAGTCCATTGAACTACGTGACAACAGTAGTCTTGGAATGGTATTACTGCTGGTTGCCCAGTTATTAACTCAAGGAGAACTACCCCAAAACTGTAAGTATCAGTTTTTTTGTTGAAAATTCCTGATTGGCACCTTTATACAGATAAAGATGAGAAGTTACAATCACTTTGATTTTGTTTAATCAGGCTATTTTTATGGAAGCAAACTATTTACACTTACGATGGATCAAGATACCCAAAAGTGCCAGCAGGTTGAGTTGTGACATGGGTGTCTTCAAGTGTTGTGAGGGCTCTAGACAGCCCAAAATCAGATATTTTGGCTTGCAGATCTCCGGTTAATAAGATGTTGGAAGACTTAAAATCTCTATGGATAATTGGTGGCTTGCAACCATTGTGTAGGTACTCCAACCCTGCAACTTTAATTAAAGATATTAGCTACACTTCCAACATAGTTACATGAAATCTGTGAAGAATTATTTACGACAGAGCTTGACCATGTGCTGCATCTATTGCAATTTGAAGTCTCTTTTCCCAACTTATAACATCTGCTCTTGAACCTACAAAACATAAAGTAGTATTCTTTCTCTCGAGGAAACTAAATTTGACAATCAGTTCAATATAAATGGAAGGTTGGCCAATGAGGAAAGATAATTAACTTAGTTTATGGTTAATTACCAGATAAATGTTGTTTTCAATTCCCATTTTCTATATAATCATACACAAGCACCATAATTCCCTCTTCGTTACAGTAACCACGCAGTGGGACCAAGCTTTTGTGATGAACAACTAGTAAGACCTCAACCTGTATGTTCAAGAATTGCCATGGTTAACGAAAATTACTCATGCATACGTCTCTCATGTAAGCTTGACAACAATTCAAGACTTCTTTTTTCCTTTATATCTAACCTTTCCTAAAAATTCTTTATATCCTTGCTTGGAATATTCAGACAACAACTTGACTGCAACTTGAGTACCATCACTCAGGTTGCCGAGATAAAACTTTTCCAAATCCTCCTCCAATTTCATCTCGAAAATTATTAGTAATGCTCATAATTTCAGAGTATGTAAATGAATGATTCTTTGATTTCAGTAATGAACCCTTTTTGCATTTGGTGACTGTAAAGAGAAGAGAAAAAGATTTACTATTCTAACTTTTACAAGCCAATAAAAACCGTAATGAGATGTAGTTTACTTAGAAAATCTGCAAACAAAAGAAAGCAATTTACCTCTATGCCTTTTCATTATCCATATAATAATCATGATGCATAACAGGATAAACGCCAGGATTGAAACCATAGACACAACAATTGGAAGCATTAGGCTTTTCTTCGATTTCTTACAGGGCGCAGTTAGACATAGTTTTGGATTACCGTCAAAGCTGGTATTTGATCAAAGAAGCTTCAAAATCGCAATCCGTCTTGTATGATAAATGAAAATATAGAAAATGCTTAAAAGTATCAAACCTTAATTGCAATAGACCAGTCTTAGCTTTTTCAACAAGAAGCTGAGGAATTACACCAGAGAGCTTATTCCCATTTAAATTTCTGCAATGAATGCAAACAAAACAAAATCAATTATACATGCGATGAATAAACTCTTATGGAAGTATAAAATCTTATCAACTTACAACACACTTAGATTTGGAAGTTGTCCTAAAAACTTAGGCATTGTTCCAGTGAGTTCATTGAATGACAAATCCCTAGAACAAAATGAACTGATTAGTAGACATAAGTCATAGAATCTCATTTTGTGGATTATTATAAGCAGCTGGCACATTCTATAAAATAAATGGTAAGGACCCTTACAAGTTCTGCATTGCTCTGAGATTCAAAAACGTTGAAGCTATATCTCCTCTCAAGGTACTTGAACTAAGGTTCCTATACACAATTAAGATGAACTAAATAAATAATTAAAATATCTCTACTTGTTTGGCAGATAATATTACCGAAACCAAAGCGTGCATGCTTGGTGGTGTACAATTTGAGCAATCTCTTCTTCGTAATGCTTAAAATATAATTCACTACAATCAAACATTACTTGTTTAAAAATAAACTCACAACGAGATTATTTTTGAAAGTTTAGCATTGTTGTCATTATTGCTGCAGTTCAAACCGGTCCATATGTACGTTGAAGGCAGACATGGATCTCCTTGCCAGTCTATTTTATTAATCTTGTAGATATGTTTTATGTCCTTCATAGCATCAACTGCGACATTGTAGCGCATGAAAACATAAGAAACTTCACAATTCTCGAACTTTGACATCGTATCACATAAGGACATAAAACAATTTAGAATCCGAAACTTCATTTTGTATGCTAGTAGCTATTTATTAATAAGTTTGGAATAAAGCTAAAAATAGAGAAAGAATAAAACAGAAGAACAAGTTTGGCAACAACTTGTATTTTTTCCTTATAAATTATACATGTATAGACAAAAGAGAGTGTATTATATCACACATTTGATCACTCCTTTGAGCAAGTAAATAAGCAACAATAACATGTATTTGTTTGTTGTCTTAATAGCACAAGAAATTCAACTAGCTTCACTAATATGTAATCAAATTCCAAATTTTTAATTCTAATAACTACATGATTATCATCTTGATAAATTACAAATCAATTAAATTAATTTATTCAAACTTAATATCTCCAAGATTTAATTAAGTTTTTAAAAATTATTGTAATAATGGCGCCAAACATCATTATTATCATAATTCATCAACTTGAACATGGCCTAAAATAAGACCGTAACACGTTGAAGTGAAGTATTATAAGATTTGTCATAAGCAATGTTAAGTTATGATTGAATTATTAGACGAACAAGTTATATAGAAGTGTACTATCTAAAATTTATATTGAATTATACTTGTGTAGACTTATTTTATATATAAAAGATATATTATGCAATCTTTAAATTAGTGATTGTTCACTAAAATAAAATTATCTGCTCTTATTTCCTAAAGAAGTAGGTATATCTAATTAGTTGAACTTTTTAAGAATATTTTAGTTAATTATTATTTGTTTTTTGTTCAAATCTATCGTCAACGGATATTTATTATTATTTATAAATTTCTATGATTTCAAATTTCAACTATTATTATTGATATTCTTGTATTTTTTTAAGAACATTTCTTCTCAAACTCACAACTTTGGAAGATCTCTTCATTTCTTCGTAACAATTTGTATAGTTTTATTTTAGGATACACTTTCTCTATAAGTTATTTTTTTGTTTACAAACCCAAAGGAAAGGATATTATTGAAAACAGTCTTTTCTATAGATTTCTCGTCTTAAATTTGAAGAACACTTTCAATGAAATTTTCTTTCGATAATGTCTTTTCTTTTTTTATTCTAAGATTATATCCCTTTATTAATTGTAAAAGAAGAGGATATAGGTGTTTTCAAACATGAAAAAACACAAGATATACCTTTATTATAACAACACTAATAGGCTTATAATTTTTCCAAAAAATAACACTACATTTATAATATTACTTGACTCTATATAAAATACTACAAGAAAAGTTATGTTTGTACTTTTAATATTAACAAACTCTTATCATACTAACATATTTAATTATAATTAAATATATTTAATTTCTAAATTTGAAAAGACATAAATCATAATGATTTCTATAGCAAAGTTTTTAATATTTATGTTTACTATTTCCAACCAAAAGAGTATCTCGTAAATAAATAAATAAAATGCAAAGTTGTAAGCTTAGTCACTTACCATCCGCTTGGTTTGTGGTTGGCTTTGTTAACTCGAGTTCTCCGAGTATCTCAAAAGCGTTGAGGATTGGTGGGAGAGTAGAATCCTGCGTTGGGTTGATAGTAAAATTAACCACTCCTACGGATTTGCTGGAACGAATGGTGAGGGGTTTGGAGTTCTCAAGTGTAAAAGCCCCGTAATCGTTTCCGTTTATCGTAATTGTGAACTTTCTTCGTTGTCCTGGCAAAATCTTCTCAATTTCAAAAAAGTACAAGTTAACGTATAAATTACGCCGGGGGTTATAATCGGTGTAGTTATAACTCAACGAACTCTGATTAGTCCCTGGCATAGCTGCAGTTCTGAACACATCTACTGGCACTTTATTGTTATCATTGTCCTCTTGCATTTCAATATTCAGCGTCGAAGCAATCGACTTCCAGTCGGAAGGGGCAGAGTTCATTGGCCACCACTTGCGATCGTACGGATCATCCTTGTACCTACAAGATAAAATATTCTATTGTTTAACAGACAATTATAGAAAAGCTCGATATCTGTGTCCTAGTTGGATTACCTGTAAGAGTACTTTTACGTAAAACTAATGAAAACATATCACGTAAACCAGAATTTGCAATTTTGATTACCATACCTGATTGTGTAATTCGAAACATAGCCAACATCAATTCTGGAAAGAGTTTCCAACGTCGAAAAGGAATGAATTATGTAACTAGAACTGTTTACTGGCCGTAGTTCCAGTTCTGAAATGAAAGGTACGCCATTTCCAGTGTTCATCAGACAAACGTCAATTGTATCGCTTGAAGAGAAATGCAAAATCTCACACAGCCTCCATGAATTTACATTTGTAAAATCAACATTTTCCCAAATGTTAACACCAAGATAAAGATCGAAAGTTGGGGTTTGGTTCTTGCCGTCGTAGTTTCCATACCAGAAGGAAGCTCTGATCAAGTAGTGGTTATGTCTGCCCTGCTCAGGTTTCAGGGTATAACAATTCCTTCTTCCTTCCTCAAAGCTTCTTAAGTTGATCAATTGCTTTCCAAAATAAGGATTGAAATTACCATGTCCTGGTTGTAAATTGTGATTTTTTCCAGTGCTCACGAAATCCGAATCTGACTTAAAATCGATTCCTGTGTCCTCATCAAAATAATCTGCGTCTACTCCACAGTCTATGTTTATAAAACCTGAGGAAGTTGTTGAAGGAATTTAGATATGCCATTTTACTAGAGTAAAATTAGTTCACTAAATAGAACGCCAACAGTTTTAAGCTCGTAGCTGGAGATTTGGTTCACTATAGCTACTAGATATAAATCCCTGACAGGTTGCAATTAAGCCCTGCAGGATTTATGTAAAGCTTACCTGGATTTTCCATGTTGCTCATTTTGGCCATAGTTGAGCTGCCAAAAGTAGCTGAGAGCAGAACAAAGTAGATCCATATTTCTGTAACCAAA
Organism: Erythroxylum mucronatum; assembly: GCA_027563825.1. Classification (NCBI taxonomy): domain Eukaryota; kingdom Viridiplantae; phylum Streptophyta; class Magnoliopsida; order Malpighiales; family Erythroxylaceae; genus Erythroxylum; species Erythroxylum mucronatum. The sequence continues at coordinate 9,484,806 of JAOSBP010000007.1, read as the reverse complement.
ACAAGTGTTTTCGCACCGTTCATAACGCTAGCTGTTGCCTTTTCCAGATTAGTTGAGTTCCGATATAATGTTCAAATCTTACACAACTTAGAAAATTTAAAGGTTAATCGTCTATATTTCGGGTCAAGTGGCCAACTTCCAAGCAACTTCTGAAAAGAGTGTAGGACCATGCATGGCAACAAAGTCTACACTTTACGAGAATGATTTTGAACGTTTCCAGGTCAATGGCAGCCTGTCCTCTTGTAGCTACCAGTCTCCTTGTTGAGTCCGCATGGTTTCACGTACGCCGCGTATACAGAAGATTAACATCGTCGAGGAATCGATAAGTCATAACAAACTAGTTTATTTTAAAGTTTCAAATATTTTCATTTCCCGCTTTTTGTAAGGTTTTCAGTAGCTATATGAATGAGCTCCCTGTTTCAACATTATTAAGACGTAATAAAACGAAAGTTACGCTCCTCAATATTCTTCTGTTTTCTTCATGGTATCAGAGCTGTAGTGTAGCCATCTGGAGGAAGCATATAGATGTCTTCATCGAGTGTCCCATGCAAGTAAGCATTGTTTATGTCAATCTGATGCAATGGCCAACATTTGGCTGCGACAATTGCTAAGAACACTCGAACAGTGACTACCTTCGTAACAGGTGAGAAGCTGTCATGATAATCGATGCCAAATTCTTGATCAAAGCCCCGAGCTACTAACCTGGCTTTGTAACGGGAGACAGAACCATCAGGAGCGTATTTCACCCGAAACACCCATTTGGATGTTATGGCATGCTTCCCCTCTGGTAAAGAGACCAGCTGCCAAGTTTGATTTTTTTCCAAAGCCTCCAATTCCTCTTGCATTGTTTGAACCCATTTTGGGTCAGCTCGTGCTTCATGATAAGTGCGCGGCTCACGAACCTTCTCGATGTTGGCAAGAAACGCTGAATGATCCTCCGTGTAATGAAAAATAGCTGCAGGAGCGTTAACGCTGGTCTGGTTAACGATAAAATCAGACAACCATGTTGGTTGTTTTCTTGTCCTGGTAGAACATCTACGCACATTATTTTGAACGAGGGGCTGTTGTGGCGATGGTCGCTGAGCGGAGGACTCACTAGATTCGGTGATCGGAGGATTTTGAGGTGATGTCGCCGGCACTGATAAGTCAAGACAAGTAAATTCTCCTGTAGGTTCTGTACGTACAATCTTTGGCAATGGGTCAATAGGAAGACAGTTCGGTAAAACATTGTTGGGCTGAGAATCATTCTCCTGTAGACGAGAAGAATAACCAGGCTGATAAGGATATGTATCCTCATAAAACATTACATCGCGAGACACACTGAGCTGGTGTGTGTCCAGATTATACATCTTCCATCCCTTCTGTCCAGAAGATCCGCCTAAGTAGATTCCAGGAAAAGCCCTGTTATCAAACTTGTCTTTACATGGATTAGTGTTTGACATATACCCCAGACAACCAAAAACTTTGAACTGAGCATAATCAGGAACTCTGTTATACAAAACCTGATATGGACTTCTCCAGTTTAATACCTTAGTTGGAGAAATATTAAGCAACCGAGTGGCATGAAG
>JAOSBP010000007.1:9471644-9483138 GCA_027563825.1 Erythroxylum mucronatum | reverse complement strand
AGAAGACTTAAAATCTCTATGGATAATTGGTGGCTTGCAACCATTGTGTAGATACTCCAACCCTGCAACTTTAATTAGAAATATTAGCTACACTTCCAACATAATTAAATGAAATCTGTGAAGAATTATTTATCACAGAGCTTGACCATGTGCTGCATTTATTGCAATTTGAAGTCTCTTTTCCCAACTTATAACGTCTGCTCTTGAACCTACAAAACATAAATTAATATTCTTTTTCTCAAGGAAACTAAATTTGACAATCATTTCAATATAAATGGAAGAAGAAAAGATCAAAATTTACTTAATTTATGGTTAATTTGGTCAATGAGAAAATATCGAAATTTACTTAGTTTATGGTTAATTACCAGACAAATGTTGTTTTAAGTTCCCATTTTCCATATAATCATACACAAGTGCCATAATTCCCTTCTCGTTAAATTTCTGCATTCAAATGCAAACAAAAAATAATAATCAATTATACATTTGAGGAAAAACTTTCTATGAAAGAATAAAATCTTATCAACTTACAATACTGTCAAATTTGGAAGTTTTCCCAAAAATTCAGGCACTGTCCCAGTCAATTCATTGAATGACAAGTCCCTAAATAAAATGAACTGATATATCAATTTTTGGATTCATAATTGATACTATGAGTAGCAAAATAAAAGATGCTGGTCCATACAATTTCTGCATTGCTTGGAGATTTGAAAACGCCGAAGTTATCTCTCCTCTCAAGTTACTTGAACTGAGGTTCCTGATCACGATTAGTTAAACTGACTAAGTAATTGAAATATCTCTACTTGTCAGACAAGCATTCCCAAAGCTTTAACATGCTTGCTTGGTGGTGTGCAAAATATAATATTCCATTTATCTACAATCAAACATTACTTGTTCAAAACCAATATAAACTCACAAGGAGATTATTTTTGAAAGTTCAGCATTGTCATCATTACTGCTGCAACTCAAACCGGTCCATATGTACTTTGAAGGCAAACATGGATCTCCTTGCCAGTCTATTCTATTAATCTTGTAGATATGCTTTATGTCCGTCAGAGCATCAACTGCGACATTGTAGCACGTGAAAATATAAGAAACCTCACTATTTTCAAACTTAACTTCGCATGACTATATAATTTATAAATGAATTAAAAAAGATATAAAAATATGATTTAGTAATAAATTCGTTAGTGCTATGTAATTTATAATTTATAAAGTGGAAGTTCATAATATAAAAGATGTAAACAAGAATTAAAAAAAATGATATTTCGCTATTATAAATTCATAATAACCTAAACTTTATAAGAGATAATAACTGTTTTTTTAAATCATGTTAAGTAGTTTTAACAATAATAAAAAAAGTGTTATTTTTTAAAAATCAATATCTTTATTAATTTAATTTATTTAAAACTATTTTTTAAAAATAAATTGAATTGTTGTTAAGATACTCCTTTTAATTAGATAATGTGGTTATTTTGATATAACATAATAACAAGAAAATTAAATAGAGCTAATTTTCTACCTTTTAATTATTGTAAGCCGTGTTATAAAAATTGTTTAGTATACAATCAATAAGATATCATATTTTTGTTAAATAGTCAATGAGACATCATATGTTAGATCTTGAAAATTTTAATGTTTATGTTATTGCATGAGTTGGTAGGTTTAATTATTGTTTATTTTAATATTTCAAAATCTTAATAAAATTTGAAATTAAACGAAATTGTTTCATATTTAGGAAATGATTTATATTGATATTTAATTCTTGAAAGCTTGATCATGATATTGTAAGAATTGTCAATTTAATCTGCATTTAAAATTAAATACTATTAAAAAATTTAAGCATACTTTTTAATATAAATATTATATTAAGTTAATTCAGAGTCATGGTAATTTAATATAAATATTATTTTATAATAAAATATTGAGAGATAATATTAAATTCAAAAATAAGAAATTGATGAAAAAAAATTTAATACATCATTCTACTTTTTACTAATGAGCACATGAAAACATAAGAAACTTCACAATTCTGGAACTTAATTTTCCAAAGCTATCAAGAATGACATCGTATCACATAAGGACATAAAACAGTTTAAAATCCCAAACTTCATTTTCATGTGCTCATTAGAAATTATTAATGGTAGTCTATCAACAGAAAAACGGGCTATATGTTTGGAATAATGCTGAAAGTAGAGGAAGAATAAAACAGACCAGCAAGTTTGGCAACAACTTGTATTTTTTCCTTATAAATTATACACGTATGCACGAGAGAGAGTATATTATATGACACTTCTGATCACTCTTTTGAGCAAGTAAATAAGCAATACTAACATATATTTTTTTGTTGTCTTAACAGCACAAGAAAGTTCAACTAGCTTCACTAATATGTAATCAAATTCCAAAATTTTAATTCTAATAATTACATGATTATCTTTAGATAAATTACAAATTAATTAAATTAATTTATTCAAACTTAATATCTCCAAGATTTAATTAAGTTTTTCTAAAATTATGTAATAATAGCATCAAACATCATTATTATCATAATTAATCAACTTGAGCATGGACTAAAATAAGACCGTATGTGTGCCTCTATAACACGTTGAAGTGAAGTATTATAAGATTTGTCATAAGCAATGTTAAATTATGATTGAATTATTAGACGAACAAGTTATATACAAGTGTACTATCTAAAATTTATATTGAATTATACTTGTGTAGACTTATTTTATATATAAAAGATTATGCATTCTTTAAATTAGTGATTGATCACTAAAATATATAAAATTATTTGCACTTATTTCCTAAAGAAGTACGTATATCTAATTAGTTGAAAATTTTAAAAATATTTTAGTTAATTATTATATATTTTTTGGTTTAAATCTATCGTCGACGGATATTTATTATTTTTTATAAATTTCTGTGATTTCAAATTTAAACTATTATTATTGATATTGTTGTATTTTTTTTAAAGAAGATTTCTTCTCAAACTCACATCTTTTAAAAATCTCTTCTATTCTTCGTAACATTTTGTATAGTTATATTTTAAGATATACTTTCTCTGTAAGTTATCTTTTATCATTGTGAACCCAAAAGAAAGGATAATATTAAAAACAATATTTTCCACAAATTTCTCGTATTAAACTTGAAGAACACTTTCAATGAAGCTTTCTTTTCGACAGTGTCTTTTCTTTTTTTATTCTAAGATCTAAACGAAAGACTTTGACATCACTTTATTAATTGTATATAGGTGTTTTTAAACATGAAAAGACACAAGATATATCTTTATTGTAACACTAATACGTTTATAATTTTTCCAAGAAAATACTACAAGAAAAGTTATGTTTATACTTTTAATATTAAAAACTCTTATCATGCTAACATATTTACATATAATTAAATATATTTAATTGCCAAATTTGAAAAGACATAAACCATAATTATTTCTATAGCAAAGTTAATTTTATCACACTATCTTTATTTTTAATATTTATGTTTACTATTTCCAGCCAAAAGAGTATCTAATAAATAAATTAAAAAAATGCAAAGTTGTAAACATAGTGACTTACCATCCGCTTGGTTTGTGGTTGGCTTTGTTAACTTGAGTTCTCCGAGTATCTCAAAAGCGTTGAGGATTGGTGGGAGAGTAGAATCCTGTGTTGGGTTGATAGTAAAATTAACCACTCCTACGGATTTGTTGGAACGAATGGTGAGGGGTTTGGAGTTCTCAAGTGTAAAAGCCCCATAATCGTCTCCGTTTATCGTAACTTTGAATTTTCTATGTTGTCCTGGCAAAATCTTCTTAATTTCAAGAAAGTACAAGTTAAAGTATAAATCATACCGGGGACCAACTTTGAAGTTATAACTCAACGAACTCTGATTAGTCCCTGGCACAGCTGCAGTTCTGAAAACTTCTACTGGCACTTCATTATTATCGTTGTTCTCTTTCATGTCAATATCCAACATGGACGAATTGACAAAACCCCAATTGTTATCATATCTATTTGTTGTATCCCTTGGCAACCACAGGCGATCGTAAGGATCATCCCTGTACCTAAAATATTCTATCGTTTAAGAGACACTTATATAAACGGTCCATATCATATCTGTGTATTAGTTGGATTAATACTTGTAAGCGTTTTCCTTAAACCAAACAAAAAATATATCACGTATAGCAAGAATTTGCAATTTCGATTACCATACCTGATTGGGTAATTGGAAAGATTGCCGACAACATATCTCGAAAGAGTTTCCAACGTCGAAAAAGACTGACCTACGTAGATAGAACTGTTTACTAGCCGTAGTTCCAGTGACGAAATGAAAGGTACTCCCCCATTTCCAGTGTTTATCAGACACACGTCAATTGTATCGCTTGAAGAGAAATGCAAAATCTCATACAGCCTCCATGGTCCTACTGTAAAATCAACTTTTTCCCAAAAGTTAACTCCAAGATAAAGATCGAAAGTTGGGGATTGGTTCTTGCCGTCGTAGTTTCCATACAAGAAGGAAGCTCTGATTAAGTAGTTGTTATGTCCGCCCTGCTCAGGTTTCAGGGTATAACAATTCCTTGTTCCTTCGTCAAAGCTTCTTAAGTTTTTTAATTGCTTTCCAAAAGAAGGAGCGGAAATACCATATTCTGGTTGTACATTTTGATTTTTTCCAGTGCTCACGAATTCTGAATCTGACTTAAAATAGATCCCTGTGTCCTCATCAAAATAATCTGCATCTACTCCACAGTCTATGCTTATAAAACCTGAGGAAGTTGTTAAAGGAATTTAGATATGACATTTTACTCGAGTAAAATTAGTTCACTAAATAGAACGCCAACAGTTTTAAGCTCGTAGCTAGAGATTTGGTTCACTATAGCTAACTAGATATAAAACCCTGACAAGTTGCAATTAAGCCCTGCAGGATTTATGTAAAGCTTACCTGGATTTTCCTTGTTGCTCATTTTGGCCATAGTTGAGCTGCCAAAAGTAGCTAAGAGCAGAACAAAGTAGATCCATATTTCTGTAACCAAAACAAGTGTTTTCGCACCGTTCATAACGCTAGCTGTTGCCTTTTCCAGATTAGTTTAGTTCCGATAATTTGAAGGTTAATCGTCCATATATATTTGGGGTCAAGTAGCCAACTTCCAAGCAACTTCTGAGAAGAGTATAGACTTGCATGCGCGGGCGCGAAGTCTACTCCGATGACAACGTTTTTGGAAGTTTCCAGGTCAATGGCAAAGTCGAGTTTAAGCCTGTGTGCTTCCAGCCATCCAATTCCGATCAGTTCAGGAAATTGTAGTAACCATTCATTATTGCAATATTTCATTTGTAGTATAAATGTTGATAACTATCCTTTTATAAAAATATAGTTTCTAATTAATATTTTTTTAACATCCAATCTATTATTATATAATTATTTGATTCAAATATAGAAAGAAATATTTTAAAAGTCTAAGAAAAAATATAAGAAGAAAGACGTAAGTAATTAACGTAAACTCTTATAAAAATTGTGGACCTAAGAAAAGTGAATAGAAGAAACGTCACAAGTCATCTATCTTTTTCTAACTTTGTCATATGCTTTTAGATTCCTGGAACAACCCCATAAGTCCAACGACGTTTGCAGGCCTATGGTTGAAGTCTACACAGGTCGCGCCATCCTGTACAATTTGGACGGTGGGAAAATGAGCTGCAACTTGGATCATATTCCGGTATCTTTCATCGACGCTGAGCCAATCAATAGTACCACGTTAGCGTGGAGTTCACTCTCATAGTCTAGTTGTTATCACAAATTCAGGATTCAGGAATAAGGAAGCTGATAGACGATTTTCCTGGCATTTGAAGCTTGAAGGCATGTCTTTCTTGTCATTTTTCTGTTTATTATTTGTGCATACACCAAAAGAAAAGTCGATAAGGTCTTAAACGTTTTTCATCTCCTGTGTGTGTGGGAAATTACTATTGGATAAAATATATTTTTTAATAGTTTTACTTATTTAAAAATATTTTATTATTTAGATTTTTCTAAAAATACTTTATTAATAATCTTTAAAAATAATTATCACTTAGTTTGCATAGAATTATTTTAACTAAGACTACTAATGAAAATTTCAAATTAGAATAATCTAAATAGTTCCATCACATATATAATAATCAAACATAATATATTTTTATTAATAAACAAAAGTATTTTTAAAAGTTGTAATAAAAATATATATTTTTAAATATATAAAATTAATTAAAATTAAAAATTAAGGAGATCTAAATTCTTTTTTTAAAATTATTTTTCATAATTCTAATATACTTTTTCAAACAGTAAAATGTTATGAAATTTTTTCTTAAATTTTTGGGAATAATTACAAATTAAAGTTTATGATACTTATTAATTAAATAAACAAATTTTAAATTTATTTGTTTTTAAAATTTTAAATAAATACTTATTTATTTAATAAAGAACACTTCTTTTTAAATAAAATTTATTGTCATAATATCTCTTATTATTATCTCATGTCTTTTTCTTTGATTGTTTTTCCACTCTTTGACTCTCTTTTTTCCTTCATTTTTTTTGTCTTTCTTTCTGCCTTTTTCTCTCTCTTGTTAGATAACTTTTTTTCTTAAAAGTGTAGTTATTTTTATTTATATTGTTCTTAGACATTTACATTTTGTGTGAGTTGTCTCACTTGATTGAGGCGGTTGCTTTACTCCGATTAGAAAATTAGTTACATTGTTCTAAGTTAGTTGCTGGGACATTTGCCTCACTTTAAAGATATAAGTTTCTTAAACCAGTTGCTCACTCGCGTGAGTTGTCTCATTTTACAACGACAAGTGTCTTACCTCAAATAGATATTTACTTACACAACGAGACTAAATGCATCATCATTGAACACTTGTGTTTCAATGATGATATAATGCAAAATGCTTGCGTGGTATTATGGCAGATATGGTGCAGCAGAAATACCTTTGTTTGGGAAGCCAAGCTCACCCCTGGTTCGCAGGTCCTAGGGAAGGCCGCCTCTTTCTTTCAGGCGTGGACAGCCGCACGACGCCTCCATGAATCGCCTTATGTGGGATCCAGCAGCCCGGGTAACGTTCCTCAGTCGGCTGACACACCACCTAGTGCTTCACATGCCGGCACTTCTTTGCAATGGCTTTGTTTTGTTGATGCTGCTATTTTTCCCCACTTGCACTGCAGTGGTTATGGGGCTGTAATTAAAAACAGTGCAGGTTTTGTCGAGCTTGCCCTCTCCGGTACGTTTCCTGGTGTGTTCGATCCTAAGATCGCTGAGGCTCTCGCTTGTCGATCTCTTCTAGCTTGGGTCGACTTGCATCTGCCCGGCCAGTGCTCTCTTGCTGTGGATGCTCAGGAAGTTTTTACCGCTCTTCAATCGTCTCGGGAAGACTCTTCTGACTTTGGTAAAATCATTGATGATTGTTTAGATATTCTTAGGCATAATACTGCTCTTTCAGTACGCTGGCTTCGCCGCCATAGTAATGTCGAAGCTCATGAGTTAGCTCGACATTCTCATTTGTACGCTCCTTTTATGGTTTGGGATCACTTCCCTAACTTTGATTAATACCAGGTCTCTTTTTACCCAAAAAAAAAAATAAAATATTGGAACTTGTATCGATTTTCATACTTATATGTTTGTTAGAGTACTAGTATAAATTAATACTGGATACTTCTTCAAATAATTTTTTAAAATTATAAAATAGTTTTTAGTTTTATGTCATTAAATTTGATTCTCTACTATAAAATTTATCTTTTAGAAAGTATAACTCTTGTCAAATTCCTTTAAGACCTTAACATTAATAACAATTAGACTAATTAAACATATTAATTATAATTATAATCATTAGATAATATTAAATAGTTCAAATAATTTTTATTTATTTAATAATAAATTGGATTATAGAAAACTAAAATTATTTCATGTGTTAAAATAGTAATGAATTAAAATTTTTATTAAATAATTTTTAAAGATAAAACAAAAAACAAAAAACACAAGTGGCCCTCAATAATTACATATTTTTATTCTATTTGTTTACTATATCTATTTAAATTTATATGCTTATGAAATATACTTCGAGCAGATAGATGTTAACAAATAAATAGAAAAGTTTGAAAAATAAATTAAATTAAAATATTAAATTAACAAGAAAGAATGTTTGGAGGATGAAAGTAACCAATGAACATCTAGTACAGATATTAAGTGAAGACAACTTACACCAATTTGGTTATTAGTATGGTAGAGTGCTGATGTTCATTAATATTTGATACTATTTTGTTTATTTTCCAAATTATAAATTATTTATTATTTTTTACAAAATTAAATTTTATTCTCCTATTATTATTAAAATAAAATTTAATTATATATTTTTATTCACAAACTCAATTTATTAAAATTAATATAAAGATATTTTATTTTAAAACATAACAACTATTTTTAGAAATATTTTTATATTTAAAAATATTTAAACATAAAAAGTAAAATTTTTGCAAGTTAACACTTTAAATTTTCTTAATTTAAAAATTGATCCTGCATTTTTTAGTATTTTAGTGCATCAACTATTGACTGATATAACTTTTTTTTGTATAATTTGGTATATTATTGTAATTTTATATCATTTTTTGATTGATATGATATGAAATTTATAACATTGCTATCTATATATGACATCAGCTTTACAGGTCTTACAAAATTATACCATTGTACCTTGTACATTTGTTTTTAGGGGGCGATTGGTTCGCATAGGGAATGATAATAGGAATGAGAATGAATATAGTGAAGAACGAGAATGAATATTATTATAATTAATAATTGATTAAGAGAATGCAATGATTATCATTACTATTGATAGTGGTTGATTTGTACAAAATATTGAAAAATAAAAATTTATTATATTTTAATTGATTAATTACAATTTTAATAATTAATGAATTAATTATATTTTAATTAATTATATTGTAACTAATTAATTAATTATATTTTAATTAATTATAATGTAATTAACTAATTGATAATAATAAAATTTTAATTAATTATATTGTAATTAATTATATTTTAATAATTAATTATATTTTAATCAATCAATTAATTACCATTTAATAATTAATGAATAATTATATTTTAATTAATTATAATGTAATAAATGAATGAATAATAATAATTTAATTAATTGTATATTAATTAAATTATTATTATTATTAATTAATTACAATATTTTAATTAATGAATGAATTATAATTAATGAATGAATGAATTATAATGAATGAATTATAATTTAATTATTATATTTTTATTTATTTATTAATTACAATATATTAATTAAATAAAGGAATTATATTTTAATTAATTATTTGCAACTAATTAATTAATTAAGAATATTATTTTAATTAATTATATTGCAATTAATTAATTAAGAATATTATTTTAATTAATTATATTGCAATTAATTAATTAATTATATTTTAATTAATTAATTGTATTTAATTAATTAGTATTAATTTTTTTAAAAAAAGCCACTGCTAAGGAATAAGTTTCATTCCTTTACTAAATGGAAGATATGAAGGATTCCCCAAAAGTGGGATATCAAACTATTGCCCCTATAATGATAATCACCAATCAACCACCCACTTTTTATTCTTTACCCATCGACTCCTTGTCAAACCCATCATCAACGAAGCACCCCCTTAGTGATACAGAATGCTTTCCCTTCTTACTAGATTTGCCTAAACCCCTCTATGTAACCCTCTTTTAACTTTAGGATAACTAATCCTAAAATACTTAGCATTTTGAGATTTTTTTAATTAAATGCCTAAGCTTTTAAAATTTTCAATTGAGTGATTAATCTTTTAAAATTTTAATAATTCAATTCAAAAGGTTAGTTTTCAATGATGTGGCTAATAGATAGACATCCACAGGGCATTTAGTAGATATGCTGCATCATCAAAAATAACCTTTTGAACTGAATTGTTAAGGGTTTAAAAGGTTAGTCACTTGATTAAAAATTTTAAAGCTTGGCCACTGAATTGAAATTTTTTTAAAGGTTTGACACTTTTGAATACGTTATCCCTTTGACTTTCTATACATGAAATTAATTTATAACATTGCTATCTATACATGACATTTTAACTTTATCATACTTACAAAACTATAACATTTTAGCACATACATTTTCTTTTAGTGAAAAAGATGATATTAATCAATTGAGAATTGATAGAGAATTGACAAAGAGGAAGGAGAGAAGAAGAATAGATAGAGAGAGGGAGAGAGAGAGGAAAGATTTCTTATTCAAATTTTGTGGCTCTCCTACAATTGGAATTCAGAAAATAAGCAACAAAATGAATTAGCAAGAAAAGTGGAAGCTAATAGAATTGTAACTAAACATGATGGCATGCATCCCTAGGTGCCATGTCAGCAATATTTAGTTAACAACTGAATAATTAAACGGTGCGCTTCAATCCCACCCCATAAAGGCTGCTCTTGTCCTAAAGAGTAATCGAAGGCTCGATACTTCTGCCGCAAGTCACTCAAAAGTTCCCAAGTAGCTACATCAGTTCTAGAGTTCTCCCATTGAACTAGCACCTTAGTAATGGCCTTGTTGCCTCTTCTTGCTATTGTTCTGTCCAAAATCTTCAAGGGATACATAGGATTGCTCAGAAGGTTGTCTGGCAGTTGAGAGACAATTATCTGGTCACCCACTTTCTTCTTAAGCAGAGAGACATGCACCACATTATGGATTTTGGCATAAGGTGGGAGGTTTAGGCAGTAAGTAACAATCCCAATTTTTTCCAGGATTTGGAAGGGGTCATAATAGCGAGCAACCAATTTCTACCCTTTAGCCTGTCTCAAAGAACCTTGCCTGTATTTTTACAGTTTTAGGTATACCCACTCTACCACCTGAAATTTCCTCTCAAAACGATGTTGATCAACCTTGGTCTTCATCCAATGTTGTGCCCTTACCAGATTGGCCTTCAGCTCCTTGATCATGAATTCTCTAGCAGTGAGGCTTCAATCTACTGTTTCTAAGTTGGTTTCACCTTGAATATAGGGAATGTGTATGGGGAGAGGTTGTCCATACAATGCCTCATAAGGAGATATACTAGTGGTTAGGGGTGTTCATGGTAGGATAACCTGACCCGTTCATCATTAACCTGAACCTGAACCTGAATGTCAGGTTCGGTATTTTCACGAACCTGAACCTAAAAAACCTATAGGATCGGTTAACCTATTTTCAAGTTCGGTTCTCAGGGTAACCAGAACCTATTCATATTAATATATATGCCAAAAAATTATAAAAATATTTGGTAAAGACAGATACAAATTATTCATAAAAGTATGCATATAAAATCCATCAAAGATTAATCCACTATGTTAAACCCAAGCAAAGTAAAAATAAGTCAAACAATGTCTTATAAAAGATCCACACTAGAAAAAAAGAGATAAATTATTAAACAATTATTCTTCGAATAGGATGGTAGGATGATCCACTGTTATACATGAAGCCAC
>JAOSBP010000007.1:9418490-9438135 GCA_027563825.1 Erythroxylum mucronatum | reverse complement strand
GGATATGGGTAGTAAATCGTAAAAACCGATGGATATGGATATGGATATGGGTTGAGTCATAAAAAATGGATATAGATGTGAGTAGAGTAAAACCCGAACCGAACCCTACCTATTGTCATCCCTACTAAGGACCCTCTTAATTTGTATATCATTTAGATAGCAGATTTAAGACCTCAACGGACAAACTTATGACAATTATTATGGAAATTCGATCATGCTTTTCTGGTCAACTCTCAATCCCAATTGATGCATTGATTGATGACGAGTAAGATGAAGCGGAAAATTAAAGGCAGTGTCTTTTCAGACGAACGACTCGGTGAAACTTCTCAATCTCACACAAAAAGGAAACCCGGTAAAACAACTAAGAATCCAAAGTTTAAAGCAGCTCTAAGATTGCCTTGTCGCCTAAATTAGTCCAAGTTGACATTCTTTTGGAATGTTAAAGCATCATTTCCCATCTTGAATAACTCAAAAGGACGAAGCTTTGAGTTACCCGGACAAAAACTGTTACTGACAATTCCCATCCTTAATTACTTTTTCATTCTTGAGAAGTGAGTTTTGAAATCTATTTCGAAGGTAGGTTCGGTTTGTTATTTGTTAAGTTATTTATTAAAACCAAAAATACATATTATTTGCTAAGTTATTTATTAAAACCAAAAATACATATTATTTGTTATATTATGATAAATCATAAAAAGTCAAACTGCTTCAAGTGGGAGGACCTTCTACATTTAATTAGATAAAAATTAGAATTAGATTTTGACGTGTAAAATCTTTCAAACTTTTTTTAATAAAATGAGTTAATTAAATAAAAATTACAATTAGACTTTTGTAATTAAAAATTGATAACTATATTTCTAGTATGTATCAAATAAATTCTTATAAATACATGATAATTCATAAAAATCTATTTTAAATAAATTACTTAATAAACAAAATCAAATAATCAATTTAATTCAATATCTGTCAGAAAGACCTATCTTACTCCTAAAAGCTAGCTGGGAAGTTTATTAAATACTCTTATACTTATCCGATGAGTGATTCTTGACACACCCCCTTAGTTCAAAGCAGGGCTGAACATCTAATGGGTATATTGGGTAAAGAGACAGAACCGAGCACCACTCCAAACTATCGAGACAAGCAATTTCTAATACCATGTTAGAAAGACTTAACTCACCCTCAAAAGCTAGCTCAAAAAGGGGAGGTTTGCACATAATTATAAATTATTAAATGCTCTCGTACTTATCGAATGTGAGATTCATGAAAATATCTCCTTTTAAATATTGTCGGTGTATCTTAAAGCAACCGCCAACCGGTAAGATTACTCCTTTATAATCTTCTTAGTCAAATGCAAAGAAAATATTACGTATAATTGATGATCATCTCCCGGCTATAACCACGTAGGGAGTCTTATGCAATAAAGTTTTTTAGTATTAATCATATTGATTTAATGCACCAATGTCTTCCACTTATTACTGTATTTAATGACTCTGCCTGAAACGAAAAGCAAGGAGGTTTCCATAACCTTTGCTTTTGGTACATACTATGTCAAGACAACTACAGCTCAGAAATTTGTGGGATTGGAGTTTTTTTTGGTTCAGAAACTTCTTGACATTGCTGAGCCCTGTCTTCAACGACCAAATAATTCAATTACTTTTATAAGCTTATGAACCCAACATTTAGCTGTATCACGGTCTTGTCTACAAGTCTATCTGTCTGACCAAGCAACCTAGAATTAGAAACGCCAATCCCGCCATCAATCTCTCGTCCTTTTTACTCACCCACCTTTTATTTTTCCCTTTGTTTATGGTTTTTATTTTGCAAAATTCAATAATTAAAAAGCAAAGCACACTTTGATGCAACACATAAAAGCTGCAACATTTCCTTCACTGGGACAACATCAAGCTCACAAATGTCTACCTCATTTAATATCAGAACAAAAAGAAAACAGAAAAGAGGATCATGTTCACAATGTGCTAATGATACACACCATGTGGATTTGGACAGTAAAAAGATAAATACTTATAATTTTATAAGTAAAAAGATAAAATCCTTGTACATATTTTTCATTTAGATTATAGGTTGGAAAAGTAGACTATAAAATTTTTAGCTCAAAAGATGAAGAATACGTCAATATTGCATGTGTTAGTATCTCTGGTATAACGTCATTTACTAAATTCAAAAACACTTCTTATAATTATTTTGTATATTGTTTATGTCATTAAGTATATTTGTTTTAATTTTTTAAAGTTTTCTACACACCTTCTTGAATGTTTGGCTAGCATGTTCGTATGCTTTCTATTATTGTATCTTTTCATGCTCGCCCTCAAAGGGTGTGGCTAGATGGTTGAGAGTGGGATTTGGCTTCGGTTAAGTTCCAGGTTCAATTCTTTGCTGGCTCCTCTTGTAAGAGCCTAGGGCAGCCGGGGTTTTACCTATGGGTGGAGAACTAGTGAGGCCCTCCGTGATGAGGTGTAGCCGCTTGACCCTCTGATAGGGTGTAACCACTTGACCCTTTAAGAAGTGAGCCTGCTTGATCCACTTGTGAGGTTTCTTCGAATAAAAAAAAAATCTTAGTTATGCTCGTTATTCTTGTATGTCTCCATGTATTCATAAGAATGGGTCTATTTAGGGATGTAAATGGGTCGGGCTATGTCCGAGGCTGGTAAGCTCGCAACCCCACCCGTGCCCAACCTCATTTACGTTATTCGTTTGTATCGCTAGGTTCATTTATCTTATTTATAGAAAAGTACTGATTTGCAAACAGACTTGTAAAGGATCGTCATTAATTAACAATAAAAATAGAGGCGAGATTATTAACTTACAAACTCGGCTATAGTCGTGTGACATCATCGTTTATTATCGTTTGTGCTTCAAATCGTTGGCTTTCATGAAGGTTATTTCCAATTTCTCCTCTTTAGTTCTTATTGAGAAAGAAATTGAAAGTTCTATATTTTTGTTAAGATAATAGAAATTGAAAGTTCTATATCTTTTTCATATTTTCACTACATTGAATTTATGATGCTCTTTAAATTTCCTCCATTCACAAGAGGCTTCTCATTGTTTCTCCTTGATATTTACTTTAAGGTATAAGTGAGATAAAATGAAAAGTACATGAAACCGAAGACTAAATTGTTTCAACATAGAGCAAGTTTTAAGGTCTTTTCAAATTTGAGGCCAATAACTATTCTACCATAGATAGTGTGCTTTATTTTTTGGCATACACAAATAATCAATAGTAACTTTCCATTCTTTTTTCTTAGAGATTTTTTTAAGTACTTGTGATTAAGGAATATCTCATTTAAGAGTACATTTGGGGATGTTGTCATTAAGAAAATCATAATTTAATTTTTATTATTGTGTATAAATGTATAATTTTCTAAAGGCTTGTAAGTTATCATCATTCCAAAACTATATATTTAGATTAATTCTTAATTCTTTAAAGATACAATATAACTAGAAAAGTGGATATCATGTTTAGTTGATTCAAATTGCCATAAAATGAGAAGTTTCTTTTGGAAAGATAATCTTTTATAACTGATGACTATAAGTTCGTTTATATTGAGACCTTTCAGTAGCAAAAGCTAGCTTTTACCTATCTTAAATGATTTTATCAATAATTTCTTATTGGTGCTTTTTGTGTTTTACTTTTAGCATTTTCTTGACTAATAAACTTGCCATTAACACATTGCCTTATTTATACTTCTACCTAATGAGATTTTACTTTAATAACATATTTATTATACTTGGTTGGTGGTTCAACTTTGAAAAAAAGAGATATTGATCTCAGGTAAGACAAGTTATGGCAAATCACAAACAATGAAATTAGCAAAATTCATAGAAAATGAAGATATAGTTGTTACTGCAATTAACATATTTCACTTCCTAAACTACCCTTACCTAATGTGTCTCTGATTGAAGACTATTATTTAAATTCTATAGATTTGTTTTAACTCACTTGGAAGGTGACATTGATTTTACTATGGTTAATATACTTATGGTGTTTTAATATTTTATTTTGAAAGTTAATCTGAAGAATGCATTAAAATCTATGAAAGGCATTAAAAAGGGACATTATAAGACTATAAAGCCAAAAATAAATTCAATATCCTTCGTATTATCTTTAGGAAGAAACTAGAGAGTTAAAGGTTTCATTGTCTTCTAAACTGGGAGCTCAAGCAGTAGCTTGATGAGCTAACGAAGTTTCTTTTATCCAACAATGTCGCTTGTGAATTAGATCGTGTTTGTTAATTTTAGTTTTGCTGAACAATCTTTGATTTCTTTCCCTCCAAATAGCATAAATTGCAAAATTGAGGCTAAGACTTAGACAACTTGATATTTCCCTAGAGGGTGGAAATTCCTTTTTGCCCATTCCAATATATTGTTCCAATATGTCTCATGGCAGTACAAACTTTGAGTATATTGAATACTTGCCCAAATTGAAGCAATGAATATGCATTTGAAGTAAAGATGATCAATATTTTCCTTTTCAATACAACATAGTTCACAAAGAGCATCATTAGATTAACAATCCTATATTTAGTTGTTAATCTTCTCCTAGCTGCAAACTAAGTGATGAAGGATTCAAGGATCCTTTCCAAACAATGTTGAACCAAGGAATAGGTGAGATGGAGGCCTTAAGAGATTTGATGCATAAAGTGTAGCGACCTCTTACCGTAGAGTACCCACCGGGACGCCCGTAGGTCATTCCGATACGTATCCTACGATAAGAGAGAACTACGAACAAACTACTTTACTCCACATGGCATCACAACAATAAATCATTAATATAAAATTGCAACTTTTTAAAACCAAATTGTTTCCATTTCATTCATCAAACTCAGTAATTTACATGACTGTCAGTTATATCTGTCTGTACATTCCTCTGAAACTTAACTACTATACATCAAAACAAAATAGCAGTCCTAACTAGGTCATCCAAAAAGAATCCCAGCTGACCGACCTGTGAGCCGTAGCCTCTCTCGTCAAACAGATCTACACGGCTCGAACAGTCCCTCTGAAGCTATGGTCTACACTTAATCCTGAAAAATAAGTTGCAATTTTGGATGAGTTTGCGAACTCAGTGAGGAACCATCATCGATGGTTCGCCCGATTCATGCAGCACGCAGACAATTTATTGCACAAAATATATTCAGAAGTACTACATGATTGGGTTACAGTAAATCACAATACACAAGGCATTCTTGCGTCTTTACAGTTATTTTTCATGTGCAACATTTCACTGTTCAACAATAAAAATATGTATGCAAATGTTCCATCAATCCTAAGCACTCTCACCCATTTCCAAATTACTATTCTACCATTCTCGTCGGGGGTGGGATGTTACATAAAGAATTAGAGTAGTCTCTATTGTTGTTTAAAGACCATGTAGGTTTATTAATCGGTAAGAGATTTGACAAATAGTTTGGAAAATATCTCTGGAGCCATTCAACCCCCCTCCCTCACTTGGAAAATGCAAAGACTTATGCTCTATGACACTCCTGACTTGAGCCTGAGAAGAGATCCTAGTAAAAATTAAAAAGATATCTTTTGTAAGGTAGAAGGAACTTAAAAAAGTCTAGTTATCAAACCAGAACCATATATCCTCCCTATTCCCCACCTAAATATTAATGTAAGGGTAAACAACTTGCCTTTTTCTAAGAATTTAAATGAATAGCCAAGATTGTTCTTTCCTTTTTATAGTTTGCTATAAGTTGGAATCCTTGTGATAGAACTCAGTTATCCGTTTGCTCCAAAGTGATCCTCTATCCTTAAACAACCTCCAAGTCCTTTTAGCCACTTGCATTGCTTAAAAAGTTTGGATTAAGGTGAGACCAACCCCTCCTTCTTGCTCCTCCAATAAAGTTGATCCCATTTGATTTTAAATCCTTTGGAATTGTCAGTCTTGCCTAACCAAAGGAAGATTCTGCTGCATTTTTTAATCTCCTTGATGATTCTTTTTGGTAAGAGTAGATGAGAGCTCCAATGTGTGTAAAGATTGTTTAGAATATAAATAATCAATTGTACTCTCCCAGCTTATGAAAGTGCTCTATTATGCCAAGAGCTAATCATTTTCTTGTATTTCTCCAAGATTCTTAAACAATCATGATATTTTAACTTTTTAACATATATGGGAACCCCAATATATTTAAAAGGCATGTTGTGCACATTCAGAGCAAACATCTGTTGTAGGCTTTTGGTGTTAGAGATGTCTAAGGAGAAATAAACTTTACTCTAGCACAATTTGATGCTTAAACCAGAAATATTGTAAAAAAATCATAAGAGATTGATGCATGGTTGAAATAGAATCCTGATATACACTATAGAATAGTAATAGATCATTTGTAAAACTCATGTGAGTAAGAGACAACTGCTGGCATTTATAATGAAACTTGAACTCATAACTCCTATAAGTTTTGAAGCATATGGTCCTATTCAAAATTTCTATGGAAGTAACAAAAAGGTCAGGAGAGAGGATCTATTCTTGCCTTATACCATTAGAGCCTCTAAATTGCTTAGTAGGATGCCCCATTGATGAGAATACTATAAGATGGGGTAAAAATGAAAAAGTGAACCCAATTTCTAGAAAAGTTGGGGAAACCAAGCCATTTCGTACATATTAAGATGAAATTCTATTAAGCCTATCAAAAGCTTTGGAGAAGTCATTTTTAATTGCACAACTTCTAATGGATTTGCCAAAATTGTAATCCCTCTTAGTTGTTACACTAAGAGAATGTTATCTGAAATTGATCTGCTAGGTATAAAGGCTCCTTAAACGTCATGAATAATCTGATTCAAGGTCCTTTTGAGTTTGTTAGCAAGAAGCTTTGAGATCACCTTATACACAGTGTTACAACATGAAATTGAGTGAACATCGTTGATGCAATTTGCATTGAAAAGTTTAGTGATTAAACAGATGTGAGTAGCATTAATTTCCCTCAAGATTCTTCCTGAACTTAGAAATTCTAAAATAGTTTCCACAAGATGAATACTTGTGATATGTCAGGTTCTTAGAAGAAATGGGCTTTAAACCTATCTGAGCCTAGAGCTTTCATAGGATTGAGACTAAAAAGAAATGATTTGATCTCCTAGGGTGAAAATGATTGTTGGAGCTTTAACAAGGCATCTTGAGTTAAGGAGATATAATGACCAATTAGCTCCATAATTTCTTGAAAGTTAGTTAAACCAGATGTACATGAATCTCTAAATAAGAATTCAAAGTAACTAAAAATCATTCTCCTCAAAGAAGGTCTTTCAATAACCATATGATTACCAGAATCTAGGAGATAGTTGATCTTATTAGCATTTTTCCTTGATAAAACAGAATTGTGGAAGAAATTGGTATTGCAATCAGCCTTTCTCAATTAGGCTATTCTAGCTTTTTGCATAAGTAGGGAATGACAATCCTGAAAAGCCTTTATGTAATGCTCCTACTTTTTAGCCTCATCATTTCTAAAGACAATGTTGTCAGGATGATGATAGCAAGTCTATTGAGCTCTCTTCAATTCCATCTTATCTTCAAAAAACTTGATATAGGTAATGGATTGATTAGCTTTATGAAAAGTCTTAAGCATATTTCTAAGAATCCGAAGTTTTGTCATAAGTTGATAAGCTTTGCAACCTAGGATTATGCTACTCCAAACTTCATGCACTAGTTTCATAAACCCATCTTTGTTGATAAGAAAGTTGAAGAATCTAAATTAGGCTTTAAGGGAGTTTAAGAGATGAAATTTAGAACTTCCATTCTGGAATGATCAAAACATAAGGGAGTTCCAAAGTGGGCATATGACTCGAGGAATTGACTCAACCAAAGTTGATTAACAAGAATACTGTCCAACTTCTTCCTAATGAAACAATTTTTCGGCTACTTATTGCTTCAAGTGAATAAGCTTCCTTCTGATCTAAGATCAGTCACTTCTAGCTTAATAGTATCACTCTCTATTCTTTACCAAGGTTGGAAACATTAATCTCGTATCCCTAAGCCTCTGAGGGATGAAAAACATAATTAAGATCTTCTGGAATCAACCATGGCTTATTCATAGAGATTTGGGTAGAATATAAATCCTCCTAGAGCTTTGCTCTCTGAAATTTGAAGTTAGCAGCATAAATAATTGTAATTTCAAACTCAATCCTTAAGTCAATAAGCTTGCAATTAAGATGGATGAGTTGATTCGGTGAGCTTAGCACAGTAACCTGTACTTTTTAAACATTGTAAGCAAGTAAGCTTCTACCATTATAGTTATGATCACGATTGAAACCATATTTCCAATCTTTTCCCAAGATTTTCATAACATTATGAAGCTTTTGAACTTTAGTTCTTATTTAAGTAATCCAAGTAAAATTAGATTCCTTTATAGCAAATGATTCTTGACAGGTTATACCTTGTAAGGTTCATTAAAGTATGATGAGACTATTAACTTCCTTTGGGCTTCCTCCTTTTCCTCCCTCATCTTCTGTTAGAAGCTGGAGTGAATTGATCATTCAACTCTCGCCTCACATCAGATAGGCTTTGGTAAGGTGCCTCCTCTTCATGCTCACTATTGAAAGGCTTAGCATTAGCAATTCCCTTCTCCTCTACAAGAATAGTTTCAATCATGTCTTGATTATTGAGCTAGGCCTCACTTTCAAAAATGATATCAATAGAGTTAACTTAGTGTTTTGAGTAGTTTAACCATCAGTTATCCCCATTAACTCATCCTACTCCCCTGTAGAGAATAATTTGTTTCCCCCTCTGAGGTTTCCATGTTGTAAGATAATTACAAAATTCTTTTTTCTTTTTCCATGTTAGTTTCATTTTCCAAATATAGAAGTCATTCTACAACTTGTACAACAATATTTTAATTATTAGTGATGATACAACGCTAGATTATTAATTATTTCAGTCAATTTTATTTGTTGCTAATTGCATACATTTTTTAATCATAATAAATATTCACATATTTTATTTTTAATAACAATAATAATTGATTAATTTAAGAATGAAATTTTATGTGTTAAGAAATAAAATAAATTAAAAATTGATATTAACGTATAATAAGAATAAAAATTACAGGTGATAAAAAAAGATGATGAAACCAAATAACAAACAAGTTTAAATCGCATGTCAACACTATACAAGAGGATTCTGAATTCTGGATGTCCGAACGAGAGAGAACACAAAACTTTTCATTCATTTGTTTAAAGAATAGACCAAGTCAAGGGGTTTCCTTTTTTGTACAGAATACAGCATGATGTCCTCTAATCAAGCACATGAATGGAGGGGAAACAAGAGAACTATCCCTGTAGGCGATCGTCTTTGTGTAAGGTACAAAAGAATAAAACAAGCATCAGACCTAGCGATGACGCAAATGAACAAAAGAAAGTAACAAATTATCACAGAGAAACCAAGTACTGGTCTGGTCTCTCATCTTCTAAGTTGCATCCATCTTTACAGAAACGGCAGTCACTAGACAAAATGGATGCAAGAAAAGAGGCATGGCTAGTTGGCTAGGATGATAAAGGTTTTTGGGATGAAAACGATGAAGTCACTGAACATGATTAGCTCATGGAAAAGAATGACAAATCAAGGAAACTGAAAAGAACCTCCAATTTGGTTGGTATCTGATGGTGGTTTGATTGCCACCCAGAGAAGGGATATGGTGATGGCAATAAGCCCAGACCACACAAACACGATGGTAGGAGTCCTACCCCTTCTTCCCATCAAGCCTTTGGCAAAGGGGTAGAGATGAGCCAAGACCCAGAAGCTGAAGAAAACCCCACCTATTAAACGACTCCACTGTGGTATAACGCTGTAGATTGTTCGGCTAAATCCAACAGCTATCGCAATTAAGTTGACCATCATGATGGTGATTGGTGGTATCATCAAGGATGTCCATTTTACCATGTACAGATCAGCAAACTCATCATCCGCATCATCACCAGCTGATTTTGAAGTTAAGGTGAATGAAATTTCAATTCCAGCAACAACTTTCAATAACCCTTGAAGAACTGCGGCAAGGTGGGCACTGGTTCCTCCAATCAGCCAAAATTGCTCATTCCTCCACCACTCTTCCAGCTCAATGCCAGACCATTTGACCTCAAGCACAGCAAGTAGACATAGAGTCACAGTGATTGTCAGTAAGTAAGTGAGGAAAGTCACACTGAGAGTCTGAACAATGAACTGGCCCGAGAAGAGGGAAAGAGCAGGAAGGAAGCAGTAGACAATCAGGAAGACAGAGGTAAAAGGATAGATACCCACATTGAGATACGCTACTCTTTGCAGAATTTTCATCTTAGGGCTGGCTAACAAGGCATTGTTGCGGGAGAAGAAAATTTCAACAGATCCAGTAGCCCACCTAAGGACTTGATGAAGCCTATCAGTAAGATTGATTGGAGCAGTGCCACGAAATGCATCACGCTTGGTCACACAATATACTGATTTCCATCCCCTGTTATGCATTCTATACCCAGTGACAACATCTTCAGTAACAGACCCATAAATCCACCCTATGCGCTGTCCCCATTCAGTCTTGTCTTCATACCAGCAAGAAATTACACTGATTGCCTCTGCAACAGTTGACGCATCAAGAGGCTCACGGGGAATGGCAAGAGCACCAGGTGGACGTCCATTCTTAACAGCAGGGTGATCTGCAAGAGGACGACCTTGAAATTCTGCTATGGGAATTGAATCGATGAGGAATGCTGAGTTGCCAAACTTTTTGGGAAACAGGGAAAGATTCATTTCCTCATCATCAGAATCTCCCATTCTTAGTGCCCTGTTCTCTTCTGCAGTATTTGCAATTGAAGAATGTTTCTTGCGACGAGAAAAGCAGCAACTACAACATCCTGGGTGATGCTCTTTTGACCGTGGTGGGTCGAAGCCATATATTGCAATCCTTCTAAATAGGCATCCAGTTCCGACATAGACTGGCCCCATAAGACCATCAAGGGCACGCATGTTCACATCAAAGAAAACAGTGTTGTGGTTAGCATATCTATCAGAAGGGTCAATACCCTCAAATCTCTGTGGAAACTGGACATAACAGAGCCGGTCCCCTCCTCGATCCATCATGAAGCACATGCCTTCCCTGAGTGCCTGAGAGTTGTAAATGTAGTGATCACAGTCTAAATTGAGGATGAAAGGGCCATTAGACATTATTGCTGATGCTCGAACAAGCGCATTCATGGCCCCTGCCTTCTTGTTGTGATCATAGCCCGGACGTTTCTCACGAGAAACATAGACAAGTAATGGGAGTCGTATATCTACATCATTCAGGTCCATGAATTTTGACTCATCAGCAGTTCCTAGTAGTGGTTCATCACTAGGAGGTTTCAACATTACCTACATCAAGTGAAATAAAATCTTATATAGTGGCATTTTTGTTTGTGGATTTCCATGCATGATTTATGCTTTGGTATTACATTGTATAAGAAGAAAATTATAACGATTTCCTCCTGCAATGAATAAGGTTTACAGTTTGGATGACCATTCAGTTGATTTGAAAACTTGAAAAATTTGCAATTAACCTTGTACCTGTATTATGCCAGCATGGTCACCCCTAGAATGTTCAGATGAAGGATTCATCCATGTCCCTGGCCAATGTGTACCATCAGCCATCCACGTAGCTTTCGGAATCTTTACAGCCTCCACGGTTTCATATTCCCTGTTTTCTCTCTGAAGCTTCATAGCCTTGATTTCCTCTCGAGCATTGTATGCATCAGAGCGGCGACGAATCGAGTCTGGCAAGCCATTAATTCGGACCTTGAATTCATCATATTCACGCTTCACTCTTCTACGATCCTTAACAAAATCTGGTCGAACTTTGTTCTTGTAAGGGTCCCTCTTCAAATTGAAGTAAGATTCAGGATTCCTTGGCTCAATAGCATGTTTACGGCAAAAAGGAACCCATATGTTAGCAAAACTTGCTGCTTCTGCCATAGCCTCAAATGTTAGAAGTGCACCTCCATCATCAGAAACATAACAAGCAAGTTTTTCAACAGGGTAATCACAAGCTAGAATTGACAGGATGGTATTTGCGGTCACAAGAGGCGGTTCTTTCTCCGGATCTGCAGTAGAGACAAAGACATCCATACCAGGGAGATCAGATTTTCCCGTGGGATTGCTGGGACTAGGTGTTTCAAATTTCTCCTTCAAGACGTTAAGATCGGTAGCACGATTAACTGGGCAAAGCTTTGGTAGTTGGTCAAGAAGCCATGAAAAAGCAAACCAGATCTCACAAACAATTGACATTGCCCAAAGCCAAATTGCATCGCGGTTGGGATTGCTGACCCTCCATTGCAAAAATAATGCGAGAGCAACAATCCGAATGAAAACCAGAAGCCTATTTGAATATATGCACAGAAATCATAAGGAGAGTCATTAGTATTGATAGGTGGTCCAAGCAAAGAATGGCATTTCCTACAATCTATCTTCACGTTTTATTGAATACTAATTTTTTCATATATAAAATTACAACCAAAATTATAAACTTAGAATACCAGTTAAAAATCTACAGGTGAGTAATTTCTCCAGCAAACCAGCTGGAAGGTTCTTTGGAGAGTTCTGTGCAGATAAAATCAATTGATCTCCCTTGTTAAAGTTCTTGACATGGAAAAATGTATAGTATCTCTCCCGACAACAGAACTTTTTTATCAATAGATATTGCTGTGCGTGAATATGGAATGTTTGACTTAACATTTCAAAACAAAACTTCGGAAACGAGTGATAACCCATGACATTCAACTGTACGTTGTGAAGGAGAACAAATAAAATAAAAAACACTATACCGGTATGGGCTGATTACAGCAGCTGGTATCTTCAGTTTCCGAGTAAGAGGCCTCCATGGTTTGTTCATCAAATCCTTGGGTTCAACAGTATCATCATCATTCCCACCAAAGCCGCCATCATTTGGCCATATAGCATTTCCATACCCATATGTCCCCCTTGTTTCAAACAGCCACCGATTATGATCAAAATCTCCAGTCTGGCTCCTCATCAGTACTGACTTCGTTGATTTCATCAATGACAATCTCCTCTCCATTTTGGAAACAGTACCTGGAGGAGGAAGTGGAAGGGGCCTCCCATTGTCTACAGCAACTTCATCCAATTCTGTGTTCTTGTATGGCTCTTTACAACCTGGGCAAACTCCACCTCCAGTTTTCACAGCATCAATATAGCAGTCCCGACAAATTTTAAAATCACATTCACAAGGAAGGATATCTATTCCACGCTCGTCACTCATTACTTTTGCATCACAACCTGGAATGGCACAAGAGGATCCCCTAGCACCAGCCATTTGGGGATGGCTAGTTTCAGAGTCAATCACTTTGTCCATGAGATGAGCACGAGTAACACTATTAAAACCACCTGTGAAGAGTGAATTTGACACATATTGTTCCTCAACCTTCTGTGAGATGGATGGATCCATAGGTTGATTGTCCGGGGTTGGTGGTATATGCACTGTATAATTCATGAAATCGTGACTACTTAGTTCACTATCAAGATCATCCCTAGAATAGCTGACGTAACGGCCTGACGAAGTTCTCCGGCCAAATGTCACAGTAGGAGGCAACGGTGGCTTTTGAGAATCAGTGGCATCAGAACTTATTGATAGATTAGATCGGCTAAGTTTGAAAGAATTTGATGCCATAGTTTAACAACAATAACGCTGATTTACTTCAGATCCTGAAAGCAACAAATAAATTGAACTAAATCGTTTCAAATTGAAAGAAAATTATCAGATCCTGGATTATCAAAGTTAAAAACGAAAACTTTCAAGCTACAGAAAGTTCACAACCAAGGACTATTAGAAGAACAAACGAATTATAGATTAACTGAATCTCTACACTTCTTTGCCTTTGCTTATTGCTTGGTAGCAAATAAAAATATGTTATGATGGGGGGACAATCGGCAATCGCCAAAAACTATGCATCAAAAAGACAGCATACTAGGATTGGACTTAACTGGTTAAGCCCTTTTGACCATACCAAGAAACATAAACGCAAGAACCAAGCCACCCTTCGAAATTTTCTCAGCGATCAAACACCATTCATCACAATTTAGAAAGAAAGAAAAGAAAATGTTACAATTAGCTAAAACCAAATAAGTATTAACAATTCAGAAGGAAGAACACATAGTAATGACGTGCAATGAACATTTGAAAAAAAAAACACATTGAAGCAGAAATCACAAATATCTCATCAAGAAAACTATTCTAGTGGCTTTTTTTCCGTCAAAAGAAAAACTCGAGATTCAGAATCTCATTGTCCAAAAAGTATCAAAGCAAAGAAAAGGGCAAGAGAAGAAAGAGCAAAAGAGCAAAAACATTTTCAGTAATATACCATGTCATCGTTCGTGAGCAGGAAAGGGTCCAAACCGTGTAACAAAAATCCAGATGCTATGGATCAAACCAGAAGAAGAAAAAGGGCGGACTCACTCTCTAGAGTTTACAAGCCGGCAAATATAAGGAAGCAATGCAACAGATCGTATTGTCCTGATTATCGCTTAGAAAACAGTACAAGTGGAGAATGTAGAAACAATCTTCAAAAGGAACGCTTCGAAGTCATCGCCAAACGAAGTATACCATGAGACGAAAAAGCAACCCATGGGGAAGTAGGATGGAGAGATAAAGGAGAAGGTTTGGAAGACTGGGTCGTGAACAGCAATTACCGAGCACTAAGTCTTAATACATATTCAAAACAACGCGTTTTGTCCGCACTACGGCAGCTTATTCAAGTTATTTTATACGAAACCCGTTGTTCATGTCATGTAATGAGCTTTTATTAATATACCATTTTAGAGAAAGAGAGTCGGATAGGGAAGGGAAGATTCTTGGTTTTGGGCAAGAAAACAGAACGCGTTAAAAAACAGAACCAAATGGACAGGGCATCCCTGGAACGCTGGCTCAGAGGCCTGACTGCTTCCTATTTTTGTGTTGTGTATGTATCTATTGTATAATGGTATTGTATTGGACTTGGTATGGAAAGTGTGAGTTCGGACAAGGTCAAAAGACATTTGTGTTGTCTACTTCTAAGTCCGGAGATTCTGTCTGGATGCATGGAGTAAAGTTGGGGCGGAAATGGGAGCAAGGGTAGTTTTGACTTTTGAAGGAAAAATATGGGATTATCTTTTGAAGTTTGAAGAAACAGCTCAGCACCCAAATAGCGTGCCGATGTTGTAAATCCGCGTTTCTGGACTTCTAGTCTACTTCCCGTAAACCCGAGTTTTACTTATATTTTTAATATTATATTTAAATTAAGCTTAAAAAAATCAGTTTCTACTTATTTTTTAATTAAGAAGAAAATGTGATTTTGAGTTTTTATCTTTATTTTTGTAAGAACCTCATTTTATTATTAATTAAATAAAAATATCTTATTGTTAATTTTTATAACTAGTATAATTTAATTATTCTATCTATTTTAGCTTTTGTAATTATTTTGTTAAAATATAAAATAGAAATTATTCTGAAAAATTAAAACATGTAAATTTTGATAATACTTGATGAATATATTTTACGTTTAAAACATCCATAAAATGCAAAACATTTTACAAATTAAATATTAATTTATATATCCACATTAATTTTTAAATTAAATATATTTTAATAAATAAACTTTTACATATTATTATTTATTTAATACTTACTTTTCAGTAAAATAAGATGAATTTTTTATTAGTACTTACTATCTAATATTATATAAAAGATTACGATACAATTATTTATTTATTTAGATTCTAAATTATATTTTCTCTAATTTTTTGGTGTTTTATTATTGCTAGAAAAGAGGTTGCCGAATGGATACTTGTAAAAAGAGATGAACTAAAATGGAAATTGATTAGGTTGTTCAAGTCCTCAAAATTAATTATAATTTTCTAATTTTGTTGTAATCGTAAAACCAGATCGAATCCCAAAGGAACTAAAAACCAGTTTCTTATTTTCAATTAAGAAAACAGAGTGGTGGTTTATAATTAATTAACTAATTTAATAAAATTTACAAGGAATCAAAATAAATCAACTGAATATAAAAGTGATAAATTTAAGAGTATTTAATGCTAATTTAAGGGAAAAATCTTATCTGATTGTAACATTGATTATTGATTTAAAAAGAATAATTTTCACAATTTAAAGAGTTAGTCTCACATAATAGAATAGTCATACTCAAATTTTCTTAAATTGATTGATTCAAGCATAGCATTCAAACCAAAACTTACCATCAATTGATTGGTTATGATAGCACTCTATATCAATTAAATGATAGCAATTAGCTTAATGAAAAAGACTAGACCCTATATTAAATAATTGAGATAACTATAACTATTCAACTTAGTTTTCTTATTTGGCATAAGTTAAATATGTAAATTCATAAAGAACATATTTGCTACTTGTATCAACCTTTCATAACAATTACGGATCACTAAATTCATGAATAGTTGTAGAATAATCAACATTAAAGTAATTTGTTAGATTAATCAATATTAATTATTCACAAAGGATAAGAACATATAACAAGAAATATTTGGAGTAAAACATGAATATAAGTTTAGAACAAAACCTCACAAGGTTAAAACTAGAGGCTTGGATCCCCTTGAATTAAAATATTTGGGTTTAGCCACACATCGTCTTATTTCTAACACCAAAAATAAAAGAAAAGATGAAAGATTAAGAAAAAACAAAAAAGAAAAGAAAAGATAATAGTAAAGAAGGTGGTAGATGTGTTATCCTCTTGTTGTCCTACTGAAAACCTAATCTACTTCTATCTTGCAAAGACTCCTACCTAAACCAAATCGAGATTTGTACAAAATAGAGATGGAAAAAAGTTTTCTAATTGAATTCAAACCCTTGAAGTGAATTTGGCATTAGGCGTGACCTCGCCTTATGTATTGCAATAATTTGTCTACTTTTTCCTAAATTTGTGGTTTTGACCAATAATGTTCCAATTTGATGCAATCTTCACTTGTTATCTTTTAAAACAAAACAAGCATTAATTTTCATATTTAAGCACCAAAATTTAGCCAAAACAAAAAAATAATTTCAATTAACATAACCAAATAATATCTTATCAAATTCCCTTATATTAGACTCATGCTTGTCCTCAAGCATATATCAATTCAATGCATCAATCATCCTTATAACAACCTCTCATCTTTTTTCATGTTATCCAAAAATATCCCAAAAGCTATGGCTTATTAAAGGTTTATGATAAAATAACAATTGAGAGAACAAGCACCCTTTCATCTTTGCATTCATTATCGTTTCTTATTTCTTTAATTGATTAGTTTTTATTTTCTTTTTTTAAAAATATAAAATCAATCTCTAGATAATAGGGGAAGGGTAATTGTTAGCATTCATAGTCTTTGTGGGATTGACCCGTACTTCTCGGTACTAGCTATAGCTATGTCGTACACTTGCGGTTTATTACAATCGTAACTATCACGAAATAGTCCAATTAACGATTAATAGCTCTAAGAAAGGTGTGAAAACAATAATGCAATGACATATGTTTATTTGTGTGTAGGCAGAGATTGATCCGAGAACTAGATTCCAAAATCATTCATCAATTTTCTCACTTTTATGTTGTTTAATTTGATTTGCTTCATATGTTCAATTTTACTTTGTTTTCTTAATTGCATAAAACTAACGCCCCCCCCCCCCTTATTACGTTGTCGTTTATGTTAAATGCTTCATTTCTTACTTTTAATGTTACATTGGGGACAATGTAAGCATTAAATTTGGGGGTAAGGATCTTAGTTTTCATGCACGTTTTAAGCTTGTTTGTTACTTGTGTGTGTCTCTTAGGTGTTTTAGAAATCAAACAAACAAACAAACATTTTCTCTTTTTCTATTGCTTTTAAGACTATATAGTCATAATTAAAGAGTGAATTGACTACAAAAATTCATGGAAACTTGATTATGCACTTTTACTCTTGTGATTAGTTAATATACATTATCTTTAGAAGAGTAGTGACTAGTAGTAGATGCAACCAACCAATTTCACAAACAATTTCCACCTCAATAAGACATAATGAATGACACACATTTCACATACATTCTTTCAGAACATGTATAACCCAATCAATCACATTATCATTGCATATCACTTTATCATCACAATTTCAGAAAATATTTCATTATCATAAATATACAAATGCAGATGCATATAAGACTCCATATTTATTATTATTTGTTATGACCGAGCGCCTTTCAGATACAAATACTGGCCTAATAGGCTTAGTCAGATATAGAAATCATGGAGCAAAGCTCTACATGCAGAATTTTGAGCTTAAAGCTCTTTTAGATTGGGTACTCTGATCACAATGCCTTTATCTGAACATGCATTTTATGAAATACATCAAATAACAAAATATGTCATGAATAGCATTCATTTATGATGCACAGACAGAATCTTATATTCATCGGACCTCAGTCCAGCTTTCAACTTTTGTTGAGTATTCTAAAATCATTCAGAATTCAGTTGCAAACAGATATTATTCAAATTTTAGATGCAAACAGAACACTTCCAAAATATTCCCGAATATCAAACTCCTCGGACTATTAAATTCCTGAATTCACATACAAATCACAAACAGTTCAATAATTGGAAGTTAAATAGAATAAATCAATCCTAAGAAGATCATCTAGGTTGACTCACTGTACGCTCCAATTTTTGCTATTACTTGGATGGTCCGGCATTGTCTGAATGGCATCTGACTTGAGCGTCTAAAATTATACAATTCACACACAATTCACATTACAAAGTTGATCAATCAAATACTTATTCATTTGTGCACATATATACATATGTCGTGTTCAATGCATGCACAATGACTATCTCGGGTATGTTTCCTTAATCAAAATTCATAATCATTCACATTTGTCACTTGGATATGTCTTGTTTGCATTTAGGTTAATACCTTAAGCAGACTTGATCATGCTCCATTCGTTAACCATACATTTAATCAACTTTTCCACATCAAAGTATGTTCTTTTTAAACTTTAATCAAGTCCAAAAGCATTATAGTTAAATACCTTATCCTTAATTGGTTCAAGAATCACACAAAAGAACATTTTCTTTACTTCCATGCAATTTTCAAAATCGTATATGGCTTCCCACAATCGTGGGATGGGTCATGTTGGGCCTTATTTTCGAAGCCCAACAATCGATCCAAATATCATAAACATAAGACGTGAGAATTAACCCTCATTAGTCAACATCGGTTCATCTTCATCCTCATAACATCCCAAAAATTTACCCACAATTTGTTCAATGGTGTGCCCATACAAATCAGTCACCATAATCAAACTCATTTCTCCTAATTCAGGATCGATTTTGGGAAACTTCAAACCTGAATTTCAATTTGACTTCTTCAACAAAATTGTGGCTCTAAGCTCTATTTTGTTTTGAAGCAAGAACCATCTTAATCTAAGCTCTATAGATCAAGATATGCTTAAAAACCCAAAATATATTCATAACCTAGTTATGCTCTTTCAACCGATCCCTCATTTTCTTTCAATCAATCTTTTCCAAATCAACACTAAGAGACACCAATTTTCATTGAGAGATAGATACATGTCTTATGAATCTATTTCTTAAAGAATCACCTCATTTGGAGGTCGGATGAGGAAGTTATGACCAAAAGAATCCAACATGTTTGTACCCTCAATCATAT
>JAOSBP010000007.1:9398183-9411719 GCA_027563825.1 Erythroxylum mucronatum | reverse complement strand
TAATTAGGAATTTTTTGTTAGGTTTTGTTGTATCTAATTTATTTATTTCCTTCAGTTCAGTGATTTCTTAGTATTTATGTTTCTTTTAATCACGATGATAAGATGCAAACAATTATATATGTACCAATTGATATTGCTATTTGAAAAAAAAAATTGCTATTTGAAAACGGATCGGGTATGGGTATCCATCAGTTCGGGTTTTTACTAGACCCATATCCAAATCCATATCCACATCTATTTTTTAACATCCATTTAAAATCTATTTTTTAACATCCATACCTATTTTTTAGGGTCGGGTAGTACGGATATGGATCGGGTTGAAAACCCACTGCTATCCCTACCCGGGATAAATCAATTGAGT
Organism: Erythroxylum mucronatum; assembly: GCA_027563825.1. NCBI lineage: Eukaryota > Viridiplantae > Streptophyta > Magnoliopsida > Malpighiales > Erythroxylaceae > Erythroxylum > Erythroxylum mucronatum. The sequence continues at coordinate 9,411,358 of JAOSBP010000007.1, read as the reverse complement.
GCGTATGCTATCTTTGTAATGTGTACAAATATCAATTTGTGTATGAATGCTAATGTTATGCATGTATATATAATACTTAATCTAGGGTTAAACCCTAAGAAAATACTAGAAAATAGGATATCACACTTATCCTTAAGTTAATTTATTAAAATCTCTTTCTAATCAATACTCCTAAGAATGCATTAATTTGTTATATGAATTTTCATAATAGATTTAACTCTAATCTATAATATTTATGATGTCCCATCTTTGGGATTGATACAACTCTTATTATTAATACCATTGTTTATTCATACATAAGATTTCTTGATCCCTATATATGAAATATGGAATTGAATCAAAATGCTAGCATATTCCAATTCAGTCATAATAATAAATCATGAATAATTCACAATAAAATTTAATTCTTTAATTAAATCAATAAATTAGTCCAAAACAACAATTACAAGGTTCTTCCCATCTTGATCTATATCCTAATTTAGTTTATGCTAAAGTAAAAGAGATCAATAACAAATAAGAAAGAAAACATTTTAAAAGAACTCATTCTTATGGATTCTTGAATTCTTAAAGTTCTTGGTCCAATTTTAATGGAATCTTAAACTTGGTCTCCGAGTTTGCTCTTTATTGTATTAAGACTCTCCAGTTTGGTTGATCAATAACAAATAAGAAAGAAACATTTTAAAAGAACTAATTCTCATGGATTCTTGAATCCTTAAAGTTCTTGATTCAATTTTAATGGAATATCAAACTTTGCCTCCATGTTTGCCCCTTTATTGTATTAATACTCTCCAATTTGGCTCCTATTTACTACCATCTAATCCATTATTTAATTCCCTAAAGACTCTTTTTACTATCACTGAGCCCTAAAAACTTAAGAGATTTTTGTCCAATATGAGTCCAAAACAAAACTGTGTTAGGCCTGTATTCTTCACACTTACAAAAAATCCTAACGTGTTACACCTATATCGGCTTAATGGCTCTTTTATCATGCATTCAAATTTTTTATGGGTCTGAAGGCTATAAACATAGTAATATATTTAGGTCGTATTCTTTTATGTGGTAAGTTGTCAAATAAGTCAAATGAGCAAGGGACTAAAGATGGTATCATGTTTGACCCATATTATGGATATAAGTCCATGTTCAATTTATGTTCATCTAAATTCATGCTAAAAACTCTCCAACTTATTCTAATTATTTTTTCATCATTAGGGAGCTAAAACAAAGACCATAAACAAAATATAAACTAGCAATCAACATTCTCCATTATTGATTCAGTTAAAAAGTTCATCAAATTTCTAGGCATTTAGCTACTTATATAAAATTATAAATCCATCCATTTCAACCCCATAAAACTTCACACTTTAACTTAATCTTCAAATTTCAACCTAACTCAAAACATAAACATATATGAGAAAGACCTTCAACTTATTTTTGTAACCCGTATTGAAAGAAAAGATAACAACAGAGCATTTTGAAGTTTATTTGAAAAGTTGCCTAACCTTTTAATATGAGAGTAAATACATTGTTATGAATACTCTCGATTTCTTAATTAGGTCACTATTTCAAATGGATATTAGCACCACTCTTGAACTTTAACCCTTTCACTTAATTTGAAAATTTATTTAATACTCACTTATTCACACTTTTTTAATTTAATTTTTTGAAAAATGATTAAAATAGTCTAAATTATACAAAAAGTATTATATGCAAATCAAGTATCCATTTTCAAAATTAATGAAGCATATTAAATTTAGCTTAATCATTAATGCTCATTACTATAGGCCTAAAAAAATCAAATTATAATAACAACCAAAATTGTAATGAATCATCATGATCAAGATTCTTTCAAAGTTAAAAAAATTTCCTAAAGTTGTTTCCTATTAAACTAATTATAACAAATTTGATGAACGTAAGTACACAACATACAAAAATAATGAAAAATAGAAAAACGAAAAACGAAAAATTAGGATAGTTGGTACTCCCTTAATAATTAAAGGATATATAGATATAGTTAGGAATGTCAATGGGTCAGGTCGAGCCGCTACTAACCAAGCCCGACCTACCACGAGTAAGTGGTCCATGACCCGACTGTTTGGGATAGGTTAGCCTATGGCTAGCCCATGGCCCGACGTCACTTTTGATAAAATGATGTCATTTTCGAAGTAATAGTCTGGCTCAGGCTGACTACTTTTGACCTGTGATCCGGTCAACCTAGGCCAAAAACGGGTTGGGTCAGGTCAAAATTGATATCCCTATATATAGTTTGAGAAGTATAAACTGGTGGAGTGTATCATAATCTAATTAGTGAAGAGCATCAAAGCACACCCGAATCCAAGACTTTAAACTTCTTTTAACTTAAAAACATGAAAAAAAAATAAAACAACTAAAAACATATTAAAAATTAATGCTAACAGTTTTCCTAAAGATACCATACTGAAATAGAAACACATAAATCATTGGTTTGCCTCCTAACAACCTCTTATTTATGAGTCTTTTAGCTGAATTCCATGCTCAAGCCCTTAACCCTAGCGGCTTCTTAAATGAAGCCTTGATTCTCCTCTTCTTTAATCTCTCATTCTCCTTATAGTTTGTCATCCTACTTGTGGTCTTATTAGCTTCCAATTATGCCTTATTATTCACTAGAACAAGGTTATCCACCTTCCCTTCTTCTCCTTGCAAGATAGAAGTCTCCAACAAATCTTTTAAGAATATTTCCTACATAGCATGAGAAGCTTCAATTTAATAACATATTTAGAAAAATAAGTATCATCATTAGTATCAATTGTGTAGGGATGTCTCATGGATTTGGATATCTTAAAAGTTGCTTCTTTTTTCTATATCCTTATGATTAAATTTTCACCACATACATCTATTATAGCCTTAGTAATAACAAGGAATGGTTGTCCAAAGATCAAAGGAACCATTATATCATCATTCATATCGATAACTATAAAATCTATAAGGAATGTGAACTTGTCAATCTTAACCAAAATATCTTCTATAATGCTCCTAGGATACTTAGTTGACCTATCTACTAATTGAATTTTCTTGTCAATCTTAACCAAAATATCTTCTATAATGCTCCTAGGATACTTAGTTGATCAATCTACTAATTGAATTTTCTTCATAGCTGGTTTAGGTTCACCAAACCCTAACTTCTTAAACATGTTATAAGGCATCAAACTAATGTAAAGTTCACTAATTCCCTTTAATTAACAAACTACCAATATTGCAAAGATAGTAAAAATCCTTGGATCCTTAATTTTCTATAGTAGCTTGTTTTATAGGATAGTGGAGTACTCCTTACTTAATCTCACCATCAAGAATTCCTTAAGCCTTTTCTTGTTAGAAATGATATCTTTTAAGTACTTGGCACACTTTTACAATTGCAAAAAATTTCCATTGAAAGGTATGTTAATACATAATTGTTTGAAAAGCTCTGAAAACCTACCAAATTTATCTTTATTTCTATCTAAAGCCTACTTACATATGAAATTTTTGGTTAGTACCTTCTTACCATTCCTTCTTTAGCTCCTCCACTTTTTTTTTCTCCTTATTAGTATCCTTCTTTTCTTGTACATATCTTAATTCAATCATAATAAGTAATCATCAATAATAAGTAATCATGAATAATTCATTTGTATGAAATTTAAAATTGAATCAAATAGCATATATTAATTCAATCATAATAAGTAATCATGAATAATTTGCAATAAAATTTAGACCGTTCATTAAATCGAGAAACAAATTCAAAATAATAGTTCTAGGGTTCATCTTATATAGATCTATAGCCCAATTCAGTTTATGCTAAAGAAAAAGAGATCAATAACTAACAAGAAAGAGCCAAAAACTTGATTATTATAATGTGTATCCAAACAAAACTATACTAAAGATAACTAGGCAGGTGCACCTATCATTATTATAATATAATTTAGATGAGTACGAATATTATTATTAAGTCAAAATGACTTCACGTCTAATAATTTTGGTGACAATCAAATAATAATAATATTAAAAAATGAACTGTTTTGATAAGTGTGTTAAGCGTGCAGCAAAACATAAAAGAACTTAAAAGATAGAAGAAGCAAAACATAGAAGAAGTGCGGAAAAACACACAAGAAGCAAAACATAGAAGATGCACTGAAAAGGCAGAAGAAGTAAAAATATAGAAGAAGCGAGAGGACAGAAGAAGCAGCAAAAAACAGAAGATACAAAACACAGAAGAAGTGGAAAAAGACAAAAGAAGCAAAACATAGAAGAAGCGCGAAAAAATACAGAAGAAGAGTAAAAACACAGACGATGCGAAGAGGTAGACACGATAGTACATCGGACGGTTAGTCAGTGGAGTTAGTTACAGAACTCAACTGAATAACAGTTTCTACAAGAAACAAGAAGCAGTTATCAAGAAGTAGTTGGAGACGAAGGCTATAAATACAAGTCGTAGTCGAAGACTGATCAAGTTTTTTTGAACAAGTTTTTGAGATCTTAGTTTTTGAACTTCAACGTTTAGCTTTCAAGTTAAAAATACTGTATTCATTTTGTGAAACATGAGTGCAATCTTTACTATAACAAAGCTCGCAATATCTTTCTAGTGAGAGAAAGGAAAAGCTGAAAGCCTGAAGAGGCTAAGAGAGCAAAAATAATACTTTGTATAAGAGACATGAAGATGCTCTGAGAGGGAAAGAATACTTGTAACTTTGGAGAAGTTTAGTGAAATCTCAGAAGAATTCTGAGGACTAGACGTAGCCCAAGGTTTGGGTTTAATCAGGATAAAATCACCGTGTCCATCTTCTAACTCTCTACTTTAATTTCTATTGTTCTTATACAAGTATATAGAAGTTATTTGCGATTAATCACGTAGATACTTTCGTATAACACTTGTGATATTCATTTAAGAGTTTGAAAAAGTTAGTTTTTCAAAGAAATATCAAAGGGGTTTGTATTCAAGAAAAGGATGCACAATTCAACCCCCCTTTCTTGTGCATTTTGTATATTGTACGTAAAGATTATAATAACAAGTGATTTACTTCAGTTGGTATCAGAGCTCGGTTTCCAAGAACCACCGTTACAAAGTGAGGACAAAGATCCATGGCTGAATCACATGTTTTTATAGCTGAAGGCACCTTCGTCACCAGACCTCCTGCATTCAATGGTGAAGATTATCATTATTAGAAAGACAGGATGCGGCTCTTCATAGAATCCACACACATTGATCTTTGTGACATCATCGAGAATGGACCGTATATACCAATGGATGATGAAGGGAATGCCATTCCACGTATCAGATGGTCAGCTGATCAAAAAGCTAGATTTCAACTAAACTCAAAGGCCAAGTTCTTTCTGAGTTGTGCCTTAAGCAGAAGTTAATACGATAAAGTTCATAGATGCGACACTGCGTAGGAGATGTGGGACACTCTATCCATTGCACATGAAGGCACCAACCAGGTGAAAAAGTCCAAGATAAGCTTTCTTGTACACCAGTATGAGCTGTTTAAAATGAAGGAAGATGAGTCTGTTGATCAGATGTTTGGACGATTTCAAACTATCGTTAATGGACTTAAAGCTCTTGGGAGAATCTACGATAATCAAGACCATGTCAGGAAGATTATCAGAAGTCTGCCTAAAAGATGGAGACCCAAAGTCACTGCAGTACAAGAAGCCAAGGACTTAAGTAAATTAAAGCTTGATGAATTGCTTAGTTCTTTAAAGATACACGAAGTAGAGCTTGATACAGAAGATAAACCTAGAAGAGACAAATCTATAGCTTTAAAGGCTAGTTAGAAAAATCACAAGACTAAAAAAAATAGAAAGTCATCGTCAAAAGCATTAAAGATTGAAGAAATCAAGAATGATGATACCAATGAATCTGAACAAGATTCAAGTGAAGATTATGATGAATTATCTTTCATTTTAAGAAAGATCAGAAGAATGTGGAAAAAGAAAGCAAAGGGAAATAAAGAGTTTTCTTTTAAGAAAAATAGCAAAGACGAAGTCAAGAACGAGAATACCTCTATCATTTGCTACGAGTGCAACAAACCAGGACACTATAAGTTTGAATGTCCGTTACTTAGAAGAAAACCGAAGAAAAATAAAGAAAATAAGAAGAGTACAATGGCAACTTGGGAAGATTTGGATTCGTCTGAATCTGATTCTGATTCTGATTCAGAAGCGTCAGTACAAGAAAATATATGCTTGGTAGCCAAAAAAGAAGGTCACGTGAGGTAACTTCTAACTTTAATGAACTTCAAGATGCATATTTAGAATTGTTCAAAGATTCACATGTTATACTAAAACAGTACAGATCTTTAAAGAGAAAGTTTGTCAAAAACTTGAAGAACACGGAAGTGTTAGAAAAAGAAAATGTTTGCCTTAAGAAACAAGTAGACAATATGAAGAAAAAAATAACTATAGATAGATCTGAGGAAATTAGTAAGTTGAAATAAAGGATTAATACTCTTTCAGCAAATTTATCAACATTTACTGAAAGTACGAAAAAATGAATGACGTGATTGGAAGATATAGACACCCTAATGATAAGAGTGGTTTAGGGTTTACTAATAGCAATACTTGTTACAAAAAGAATTTTGTTCCTTATAGAAAGAAATATCACCAGTCTTTTTATTATCATTCTATGAATAATTATAAAACTAACCCCAAAGGACCCAAGAAAATCTGGGTACCTAAAAAGAACATAATATCTACTGACGATCTCCTTCCTTGGAAAAAGCAACCAGCACCAATGGTATTTGAATAGTGGATACTCGCGACATATGATGGGAAGAAGGTCTATGCTCCTAGATCTTCAAAATAAGAAGGGATGATTAGTAACTTTTGGAGATAACCTGTAGGGCAAAATAGTTGGAATCGACAAAATCGGTAAAGATTCCTTTGCATCTATTGATAATGTTCTGCTAGTTGAAGGTTTAAAACATAATTTGATTAGTGTAAGTCAATTATGTGATTCTGGCTTTGAAGTATCCTTTAATCAAAACTCTTGTGTAGTCAAAAACAAGGACGGTTCCATATTCTTTTCTGCCAAAAGACGAAACAATCTTTATAAGATTAATTTAGAAGATTTGCAAAGTCAAAATATTTCTTGTTTTATATCAACAGATGAAGAAAAACTGATTTGGCATAAAAAGCTAGGTCATGTTAGTTTTAAACATATTTCTAAGTTGATTAAACATGATTTGGTAAGAGGTTTACCAAAAATAAGTTTTAACAAGAATTTCTTTTATGAAAGTTGTCATAAAGGAAAACAGGTTAAGACATCTTTTTCTTCTAAAAATATTGTAACTTCATCTAGACCTCTAGAGTTATCACATATAGATTTATTTGGTCCAACTAGGACATTAAGTCTTAGCGTAAAGAAATATGGTCTCGTAATTGTTGATGACTTCATTACATTTTGTTGGATATTATTTTTGTTACATAAAGATGAATCTTTTAAATGTTTTAAAGTGTTTTCCAAAAAGCTACAAAATGAAAAAGGAATTTCTATTATTGGAATTATAAGTGATCATGGTGGTGAATTTGAAAATGAAAAATTTAGAATGTTTTGTGAAGAGAATGGAATTTTCCATAATTTCTCTGCTCCTGGAACTCCATAACAGAATGGAGTTGTAGAAAGAAAGAACAGGACGATTCAGGAAATGGCAAGAACCATGCTGTGTGAAATGAATCTTCCTAAGTATTTATGGGCAGAAGCTGTAAATACAGCTTGTTATATTCAAAGTAGAATAGTTATGCGATCTTTGTTAAATAAAACTCCTTATGAGTTATGGAAAGGAAGGAAGCCTAATATCTCTTACCTCTATCCATTTGGTTGCAAGTGTACTATCTTGAATACAAAAGAAATATTAGATAAATTTGATTCTAAGATCTGTTTAGGAATTTTTCTAGGATATTCATTATCTTCTAAAGCATATAGGGTTTATAATCTTGCTTCTAAATCTGTTGAAGAATCTATTTATGTTAAATTTGATGATAGTTCTCAACCGAATAAAAGAAATGATACTGATAATGAAACCCTATCAGTACCCTTAGTTGATAGTGAAGATGGGTCACCATCAGATACTCTTTTAGATAATGTAGAAGATATTCCTGAAAATCTTGGTCTGAAAAAGGGTTAGAGACATGAGTCTTCTCACCCAGAAAATTTGATTATAGGAGAAACTTTAGAAGGTGTGAGAACTAGGTTTAAATTCAGAAGAAAAGCAAATGTAGCTTTTATTTCTAAAATAGAGCCTAAGAAAATTGATGAGGCTCTTCAGGATGAAGCTTGGATTTTAGCCATGCAAGAAGAGCTGAGCCAATTTACTAGGAATAAAGTTTGGTCTTTAGTTGCCAAACCCTCCAAAAAGTCAATCATAAGAACCAGATGGGTTTTTAAAAATAAACTAGATGAGTCAGGTAGAGTAAGTCGTAACAAAGCTAGATTAGTAGCTCAAGGCTATAATCAACAAGAAGGAATAGACTATAATGAAACTTATGCTCCTGTAGCTAGATTAGAAGTTATTAGGATTTTGCTTGCATATGTTGTTTGTCATGATATAAAACTATTTCAAATGGATGTGAAAAGTGCCTTTTTGAATGGTTTTATAGATGAAGAGGTTTATGTAAAGCAACCTCCTGGTTTTGAAGATTCTAAGAAACCAGATTATGTCTATAGACTTCATAAAGCTTTGTATGGTTTGAAACAAGCTCCTCGAGCTTGGTATGATCGTCTAAGTTCCTTTTTGATTGAAAATGATTTTAGTAGAGGACATGTAGATAAGACTTTATTTAGAAAATGTATTAAGAATGATTTCATCATAGTACAAATATATGTTGATGATATTATCTTTGGTGCAACGTCTAAAAAGCTATGCTCGAGTTTTGAGAATCTGATGAAAAATGAATTTGAAATGAGCATGATGGGTGAATTAAAATTCTTTCTTGGTTTACAAGTTAAGCAAACCGAAGAAAAGATTTTTATTCATCAACAGAAATATATCAAAGAACTGTTGGTTAAATATGGAATGGAAAAAGTGAAACCTATGTCAACTCCTATGCATCCTTCAAACCTTTTATCTAAGGATGAAGCAGGTAAGAAGGTTGATCAAACCCTTTTTAGAGGAATCATTGGTTCTTTACTTTACCTTACAGCAAGCAGACCTGATATTTTGTTTAGTATTTGTTTATGTGCAAGATTTCAAACAGATCCTAGAGAATCTCACTATATAGCTGCCAAAAGAATTTTGAGATATCTATCAGGTTCCATTGATCTTTGCTTAATGTATGAGAAAGGTAAAGATTTCAGGTTAATTGGCTATTGTAATGTTGATTACGCTAGAGACAGGATTGATAGGAAGAGCACGAGCGGAGGTTGTCACTTTCTTGGCAACAACTTAGTTTCTTGGTCAAGTAAGAGGCAAAGCTCAATTGCTCTATCCACTGCAGAAGCTGAATATATGTCATATGCACGTTGGTGCTCACAGACGTTGTGGATCAAGTACCAGTTAGAGGATTATTCAATACAAGAAGAACAAATTCCAATCTTCTGTGACAACACAATTGCTATCAACCTATCGAAGAATCCAATACAACACTCGAGGGTGAAGCATATTGAAGTTAGAGATCATTTCTTACGAGACTACATACAGAGGAAGATCGTTAGTCTGTAGTTTATTGAGACAAATTATCAATAGGCAGATATCTTCACTAAGCCATTGAGTGAAGAAAGGTTCAAAGAAATCAAACGAAACCTGAATATGGTAGTGTTAAGTGACCAATCGTCTGACACGTCATAACCTAGATGATCCTCTTATTAAAGAAGATAAAAAGTCGTAAGATTTCAAGGTAACAGTAATAGTGAGGTACAGACGGTAATTTCTTTCGTGAGAAAGTTTTGGAGGGAAATTTTTCCAAAGCCTTAAGAATATCACCTACTCTAGAATATTCTTGAAATACCCTGAAATCAACTTTTGCAACAAAACATTTCATTACTCTGTTCTTGATATCAAGTTCTCCTTGCTCACACTATCAACTTCAGAAACTAGCATCATCACCTTGAGAAATACATTTGTGCGTTGAGTTTCTATTGACTACAGAAAAAATGGAGCAATCAATGATTTATGGAAGACATGTCGATTTCGATTCCTTAAAGAAGAATCAGATGGACATCGAACCAGAGATTGATGTAGCTTGACGGAAGAACTTCTTTTAAGTCCGTGAAACAGTTTACCGGAATGAAGTAAACATGTCGTACACCATGTGAAAGAGAAAAACCAAACATCATTGTTTCATAACAAACATGTCGTACACCATGTGAGAGACACGCTTTAATACATTACGCGAGTCATTCCTTACACTCGAGTACATTCGTCATTCCCTGGTCTTATTCTAAACGCTGCGTATAAGATAACCAAAATTTCGGACCAAACGTTTTTTCTGCTCATGCTCCTTCGTCTTCGACGATCTCCGCAACAGTGACATGGCAACTGGTGCTCTGTTCTCGACTTTTCTCGTCACCCCTATCTCCTCGAAGCTCTCTTTCCCCTTTGTAAAGCCACCATATCACGCTACTATTCTTATTTATTTCCAGTTCTACTTTATTTTCTTACTAACCAAACTACATTTATTGCTATCTCGCAGCGGCTTGACTCGCTATCCACAACTACGAGGTCCAATTTTGGCATCGTCCGTTGTAGTCATGCTGCCATTACAACCAAAGACCGAGGCTCTCTCTCTGTCTCTTTCTCCCCCTTTTCCATTTATAGTTATATTTGTTTTATTTCTTAGCTGTTTGTCTCTATCATATTTACTAGCAGGTGAGTATGATCCTGACCTTCGCTCGGTGCTTGAATTGGCCACAGACTCGGAGTTGTATGAACTGAAGAAAATCTTATTTGGCGCTAGGTTTTGTTTTACCTATTAATTCTGATTTCATGTTTACTGTGAGTTTTTTCTTTAAAAGACGAGTCCATGTCAATATATGTTTTGTTCCGAATTATTTTTGATGTTCAGTTACTTCAGTCCTTTACTCAAGTCCATGACGAGCAGTTCTGACTTGGATTACCCCATGATTGAACAAGACCTTGAAGAGCGAGAAAATTTTATTGTTGCACTTGAGTCGAGATTCTTGTACCTAGCTGCCGATGCCCGGTCTGCATTAAGGTTAAAATTTACTTGGCAGTGGAAAGATTGTCATTTGTTAGTATTCAAATACAATGAGTTGTCATGATTAGCCCTACATATTAGTCAGTTAGTTTACTGGTAGTTATAAAACGTAGAGGGAATTAACTGAGATAATTGCCATCTATGGAATATTGTGTATGTTTAAATGTTACATTCTTGAAGCTTCTTGATTAATCTTTAACATTGATGCTTTTTGATGTTTAACTGTTTTTTTTTTTTTAACCTTGATCTGGTTGTGTTAGGGGTTGGAGACCTTCATATAGAAATGTGTTACTTGCTGTTAGAAAAAAGTTAGAAGTTCCTTGCTCAAGCAAATTGTCAACTGAAGACCTTGAAGCAGAAATTTTTCTCCATCTAGTTAAAGATTATGCAAGGTAATTTTTTCTAAATTGCTTTAAAACTTTACACATGGTAATTAAGCCCGATAACCATGACAACATTGTCAAGGCTTTTTCTACGATAAGTTGGGATCGAAGAAAAAAGGGAAGTATGAAAGGAGAACTGGGTAATGAGTTCACAATTTGGGTGCATTTTTTGCCTTCAGTTCCTTCCACCTTTAATCTTGTTTCAGTGCATAGTAGTTGAATTTTGTACGTAGAAATTATACAATGTGGAAGCTAAATAGATTATTTTTCCATTCATGGGTTTCAGAAGTTTCTTTCGGTTTTCCATGAAAACTTGTATTATCTCCAAACAGTGAAGAATCAGGGACTTTTCCGGGCTTATGGGGTACTTCTAAGGCTTCCAATGAACAAGTTAGTTTAGAACTTGGACTTAGCCAGCAGAAGGTCCAAGCCTTTGCAGCCTTAAAACTTGGGGTCGCGGAGCTTCAGTCTATGATTTTGAAGGTACTCACTTTCACATACAAAAACAATATGTATAAGGAATTTCTGGAATTTCTAAAAGCTTATTTGAATTTTCTCTACTTGTTTCACACCTGTGCTATTTTGCCCATTGAAATAGGGTGGTGGTGTGTTTACATTGGCAAAACTTTATCAGTTGGTAAGGCTTGAACCTTTTTTCAACTTGTTCTAAATTCTATTTGCTTGTTTGCCTAAAGTAGTTTCACTTTATGCTAGGTAGGGAGGAAATTAACGGGAAAGGTGCTCCTAGAGACTGCCAACTATCAGATGAAACAGGAACTTATGAAGAAGGTATACTTTGGGCACTTTTAGGCTTGAGTTATGATTAGACAAATAAAAAAGAAAATTGAATATGCATACATATTATCATAGAGAAACAAATCGACCATAATGACTTTATTTTTAACTTGTTTCTTTTTCTATCTCTCTGTTATGATAATGCGTTCATTGAAGTGAAAAAATGCTTGAATAACTTAGAAATGGGGAAGAAATTTCTTAGCAGGAAAACTAGAGAAACATATGAAAATAAGAGGATAAAAAAGGCTAGCTAAACAAGTTCGGACTTTGGAGAAACAGTTGTGAGACTCCATCTAATCGAATTTTGTCTTTTTAATTTTTTTTAATCTTCATTTATTTGCATATTCTCTCAAAAAGTTGTAAGGATGCTTATGTAATGTATTTCTTGTTAATTTATCATCTTGATTCAAATGATCATGATGATGATCGTTATACATTTGGTTATTATTTTATTGTCTATTTGAATTCAATGTAAAGATACTAGTATGCAGCAAACATACCAGAATTTGACTTCTTCTTGTTTCTTTTCTTGATCCATTGATCATTATGATTACAATTATGGAAGGGTAACAATGTCCATGGAAGAGAATAATTTGCTTCTTCACTATCATGGAATGGATCTTGACCTATATTTGGTTGCAGTTTTGTTTGGATATTGCTTATGAGAAAACATGGATTTTTCTTGTTATGAGTTGGTCAGAAAAAGACATAGTTCATTGGAGCTACTCTAATATTTTGAAACTATGTTTATACTTACAGCTGTAATTTGTTTACTTCGTTCATATAGATTAGAGAACTTCTGGTCTGCGATCCTGACTTGTATTTGGTTGCAATTTT
>JAOSBP010000007.1:9359972-9371707 GCA_027563825.1 Erythroxylum mucronatum | reverse complement strand
GAGTGGTGAACTCATATGTGTTTCATTATAATTCTTGATATGATCGGAATGGATTTTTACAGAGTATCAATCCAGTGCCTACATGTTGGAATTATTAATTAAAACATCTATCAAGGAACATTCATTCAAATAAAGAGTTTATAGTGATATTATCACTTCTAGATGTTTTACGGAGATTGGTGATTAAACTGACGCCAGTAGTTTGATTTGGTTATTATACTTACGCTGCGTTTTGATTTCGGAAAAAGTTTTGAAATATACCGTTTTTGTCAAATCTCGCATGCTTTTATTTTCAGTCCAACATAATAACCTTTAAGGTTTTAGGACACATTTAACTCAGCCACCATGGCCATATCCATCCAATGGGCTCGGTTTTACACGCTTAGAAGCTTATATGTTAGACATCTCCAATATTTCGAATACCGATGAACTCTAAGTTCATGTAAGGGCATATAACATTATATATCATTGGAATATATGCTGAAAGGATTCAAATACATTTTTGAACTCATATATAACCATGTATATATCAATATACAGTAGTATCTCCAATTACAGACCAATACAAAAGGGCTCAAAGTGTCTAACGTTACAAAAACGACACTGAGAAAATAGTTTTAGATGGCATTAATTGATTCAGTTACTAATATTGGATAACTAATATATGATTGGACTCAAATAGAGTAGATATTAATTTTATGTTTTATATCTCATCTAATTATTATACAATAAAATGATTAAACTGTACAAAAAATCATGCATGAAAAGGTTAGTGAAAATTACTTTGACATTCCTAAATATTTAGGTGGTTACAATGTGTTGCTAGACTTCAATTTTGATATATTGATATAAATTGTTTAACTACTGAATCAAAGATAAATCAATGGAGTTTAAATTTTTTAATTCTAAATGTTATTTAAAGATTTAAGATATATCCATTGTGAACAAATTTGAGAACCTAATAGGTCACACACAAAGAATGAATTGAAGAGAGAAAAATGTATTTTTAATCAAGTCAGAATGGATTGTAAAATTTGAAAAACTTTATGATTAAATACAAGGTTTTAATAATTAAAGACCAATATCGGATATTAGATCTTATTTGGTCTTGATTAGCATTTAATTATAATTAATTATACTTTAATTAATATTTAATTGGAATTAGAATTCTATTTCAATTAAATTAATACAGGTCCAAGTCTTATTATAAATAGTCTTAAGCTCTAAGTGAGCTATTGCACTTTGTCTAACCCTCTCTTCAATGGTTGTAAAGTTTTCTCAATATGTTTTGTGGGTACTATTAGAGCCCAAACACTTGTGCCACTATAGTGATACAAATGAGCATCAATTTCAAAAATGATTCGAGGGGCATGACATGAAAAGCATAAGACTTTATAATATAAGATACAAATTAAGATTCACGTTTTATTATAATTTATTTTATAATCATGTAATAGACATAATGTGATCCTGACTTTTGAGAGATCATATGAAATATGTTTTATAATTATTCTACTAAAGATCAGATCATGTTTCAATTCTAGTCTGGTTTAATCATTATTTGGTTCATATGTAACAATTTAGAGATATTAGTTTTGTTTGGAGATCAAAACCCCACATCAAACTTTCTTTAAAGGCAAATGTACAATCTAATCTTACATGATGCATATGTGCAATTCATGATATTGCCTCAATCTCTTTTTTTCATGAATAATGATAAGGTGTTGAGACCTCATCTGAATTAGCCAACAAATGAAGACAGCAGAAAAAATAACGAGGAACATGACAACATATTTAAAAAGAGAAGTTAAAAGAAAAATCAAAATTTTAATTAATTTCTCAATCTATAAAATCAAATTAATTGAGAAGGAATACATATCAAGTTTTAAATATATTCTTTTTCAACAATTTGAACATTAAATTAACTTTAAAAAATTTCTTTCACTTTTTTATAGTTTCTTATGTTACACTAAATTTATGTTATACAAATTTCTAATACGATTAATCAGATATTATTAATTTATCTTACATGTGTTGATAAAAAAATTGAACTAGGAGTTGGGATTTATTTTGATAGATATGCCTTGAACCTTCGACTTATTATTTAGGGGTATTTTCGATACTTTCAGTATTTTGTATTAGAGTAATATATAAACTTCATCTGTTTTAGGGTTAGGTGTGGATGAAAAACCCTAGCCGCACTCCTCTTGTAATTCTTCTCTTTTCTGATAGTGAATTTGTGATCTTTCATTGCCCGTGGATGTAGTCCTAAACAATTTGGGTGAACCACGTAAATCTGTGTGCTGTGCAATTGATGGTTTTGTTTCCCTTTCTTTTCTTTTCTTGCTTGATTTTCATAACAAACAGGTACCAGACCTTTTGGTTGTTTGAATCTATTAATCAAGCATAAAGCTATCATCATATAGCATTAAGATCGATGAAATTACTGGGAAGAACTACTTCAGTCTTTGGCATATCAAAATGTGTGCTCTATTGAAGCAATAGTCGATTTGGACACTACTTTCACAAAAGAAGCCAAAATCAATGGACGGGTCCATTTTTGTTGAAGAAGAAGAGATGGCACACTCAACCATTTTGCTATGTCTGATGAGATAATTTATGAAGTGATGAATGAAGATACTGCAGTAGGTATATGGACGAAGTTTAAAAGCCTATATATGAAAAAATCCTTGACTAATAAGCTGTTACTAAAGCAACGTTTGTTTGGTCTTAGTATGAAGGATGGTATGCCTTTGAAAGAACACTTGGAAGAATTAAACTCTATTTTAATGGATCTTTAGAATATTGATGGTAAAATAGACGACGAAGATGCTGCCCTAATTTTGTTATTCTCTCTGCCTTCGTCAAGTGAAAATTTTGTCAATTCTTTTGTTGTTTAAAAAGATACTATCAATTTAGAAGAAGTCAGGTCTAGTCTTCATACCTAAGAGCTTAGGCATAAGGCATAAGGACATCCTGAGAAGAGAAAAAAGGAAAGTGGAAAGGCAAAGAAAGGTCTAAGTCTAAATCTTAAGATTCAACTGTAAATCTACGAGACATCTGTAATTATTACACAGAACTAAGTCATTGGAAGAATGAATGTCCAAAGAAGAATAAAGCAAAAACTCAGCATGTTGTTGTTGCTTAAGATGATTCTACGTTAGAAGAAAATATGGTTGTTTTAGTGACTGATTGATCAGATTCAGAGAATAGTTGTGTTCTGGATTCAAAGTGCTCTTATCATATTTGCCCACATCGATATTGGTTTACAACTTATGAAGAAAAAGGATGGTGGAAGCGTCTTAATGGGAAACCAAACATCTTGCAAGGAAATAGGCATTGGTTCAATCAAGATTAGATTGTATGACGGTGCAATTAGAACTTGAAATGATCTTAGACATGTGCCAAAATCGAAAAAGAACTTGATTTCTTTGGGAGTTTTGGACTTAAAAGGTTTCAAGTATAGTTGTGAAGGTGGAGTACTTCGAATTACCAAAGGTGCATTGGTAGTAATGAAGGGAGTCAAATATGGTACCTTGTATATTTTACAGGGAACACCAATGACTAGTTCATCTGTAATAGAGTCTCCATCAGAGCAGTCAAAATCGAATCAGACCAAGAGTTGTGGTTTATACGACTATGGCACAAGAGCGAAAAGGGAATAACTATTCTATGCAAACAGGACCTACTTGGGAGACACACGACATCTAATTTTGCGTTTTTTGAGCATTGTGTTTTCAAGAAACAATTTTGAGTTCATTTTAAGAAGGTTATGCATAGGACAAAGGCAACATTAGATCACATTCATACTGATTGTTGGGGTCCTTCTCGCATTTCATCTTTGGGTGGAACGATATATTCTTTATCTGTGATTGATGAATGCTCCAAGATGACATGGGTACTCATGTTCTAGCATAAAAGTGAGGTTTTCAAAATTTTCAATCAATGGAAGATTCTATTCGAGAATCAAATAGAGAAGAAGATAAAACGTCTTTACATAGATACTGGTTTAGAGTTTTGTTAAGGTATGTTTGATGAATTTTGTAAGGATGAAGGCATTGCTAGACACTGCACGGTTAGAGACACTCCACAAAAGAATGGAGTAGCAGAAAAGATGAACATAACATTATTAGAGAGAGCTTGATGCATGCTTTTTAATGCTAGAATGATAAGAAAGTTTTTTTTGCGGAGGCTGTTAAAAACATTTGTTACATGGTGAACCATTCTCCATCAACTGCTATAGACTGTAAAACCCCTTTAGAGGTATGGCCTGGAAAACCCACTGATTATTCTATTTGAAAGTTTTGCTTTTCTTGCTTACTATCATGTTATTGAAGGTAAACTAGAACTGAGGTCAAAGAAGGGAATATTTATGGGTTATGGCATTGGGATAAAAGGTTATAGAATCTAGTCTCTATTTGAGTGTAGAGTTATTATGAGTAGAAATGTAATTTGGATAGTAGAGGATGTGTGATTGGCTATGTGTTCACATTATATGCTTTGATAGAAGCAACTAAAAAAGGAATATGTTTGAAGGGCTTAGTCAATGATCTTGGGCTCAAAACCAAGCTATAGTGTTTTGTGACAGTTTAAATGCTATATGTTTAGCTAAAGATCAAGTGCATCATGATCGGACCAAGCACATTGATGTTGGATATCACTTTATTCATTTAGAAAAGAAAATTAAGGTGAAGAAGGTTGGCACTGAACACAATTCAGTAGATATGTTCTCTAAACTAGTTCCTAAGAGCAAGTTCAGGCATTGCTTAGATTTGCTTAATGTTAATAGTTTCAAATAGCCTCAAGATGGGGTTAGTAACGAGAGAGTTCGAAAAGCAATTTTTTGGATCTGGGAGAAGATTCAATGCAAGGCGAAGATTTTTTAGATCTGTCTTGAATCTTTGACTTATTATTCAAGGGTATTTTTTATGTTTTCATTATTTTCTATTTGTATAATATATAAACTCCATCTATTTTAGAGTTAGGTATGGATGAAAACCCTAGGCGTACTCCTTTTATAATTCTTCCCTTTTCTAATAGTGATTTTATGATTTGTTGTTACCTGTGGACATAGCCTATTCAATTGGGGTGAACCATGTAAATCTGTGTGTTGTTCGATTGATTATTTTGTTTTCCTTTCTTTTCTTTTCTTACTTGAATTTCGTAACATATTTTATGGTAGAACTAACATTTTAACAATAAGAAAGTCATCTTTGGAACCTGAGGTATATTTGATATGATCCACAACATAATATGCGCAAGCAACTAGCATATCACTGAACATTAGCCCAAATTAATCAATTTAACAGAGACTAGAGTCTCCTTAGGTTTTATAGGTCACCTAGCATTGTTCTTTACATGGAAGTTGTGTACATTTTCATGTAACATAAACATATATACTAACGAACCGATCAGAATCCACGTTAGTATCTTCTAGAGTGCAACATAATTCCATTATCTATTGTCATTTTGAAGTGTGTAACGTGGTTAAGATTCTTTTCATTGTCATTGCTCTTTTCACTATTGTTTTTTCTAATTTTGTTTGGTATTAACTATTCTGCAACAGAAATTCATTGAATAATCTCAACACTTGTGGAATCACAAGCTAGGACTGCATTTATAATCTTTCTATAAAAAAAAGTTAAATTTAATAATAATAAAAAAATGTATATATGTATGAGTTTGTGTTTGTATAAAATGTGTGCGAATCTATTGTCAACTTCTTAGTTTACCAGTTTTTTTGAGTCGAACCATTCAACTCTGTGGACTTACCTATTATAATAGTGAGTGGCCTCAATTTATAACCTGGGCTGAAAAAGTAACGTTCATACGTTGAGGAGACTTGATTATCTTATGGAAGGATAAGAACATGAAATTACTCTATAACACTCGAATAATTCAGGAGTTCACTCATAACACCTTACAATATATCAGACATATGATCTTTGCTTATGACATCTAATCTAAGTTAAGCTCTGATCTTGCGTCCGAATGGAGTGTCAATAAGTTGTGATTTAGTTCCTGAAACCAGCCTCCTATTAATACTTTGAGCTCTACTTAATTCAAAAGATTGCATTAGCTAGTACAAGAAGATTATTAGTTTTTAGCACTGGACTTAGTCTTCTTTAAAATTGTATGCTTATTTGTTTAAATTATTTATATTGTTGAACTGGATTCCTCTGGCTCTCAATCTTTTAAAAAAAAAAAAGTGTAGACACCGTACCCAACAAATATCCCCAAATCCATCTCTTCGTGTCATCTTTATGAAGAGTAATTTTGTACAATTGTGAAATTGGCTGTCTAAAGGACATTGACAGATATATATATATATATACATAGATTGATCAGATATATCTCATATGTTTGTCTACTCATTAATGCAAATTAGTGAGAACAAATGGAAAGGAAGCCATAAAACAGGGGAAAAGAAGCCTGCATCAACACTGATGATCACGATGATGATGAGGAGGACGATAATAAACAAGGGAGACATTTGGCTGAAATCGAACATGTACTTCCAAGGAGGAAACAACGATTACATACGGGTATATAAAGATTTAAAAATTAAATGACTTAGATAAAAAGAGAACCCGCAAGTCGAAGAACACTATGCTCTAGGAGATTTTGCTTACGTAATTTCCTGCAACACTGAGGACCCGCAAGTCGGAGAACACTATGCTCTAGGAGATTTTGCTTACGTAATTTCCTGCAACACTCTATGTCAGCACTGGAAATATATACTATATAAATGTATTTCACATGAAACAGTTCCCCTTCTGTCCACTCACTAGCCCATGGAAGTTCAGGAAGAAGAGTATTTATTGATGATTCAGAAATATAATAGTATGAATGAATTCCTTGAATGACTAATTTATTGCTTCAGAAAGAAAAAACTGTAAATCAATAGCCTATGAAAGAAAAAACTATAAACCAATAGCCTCTGACCCTTAGTGCAATTCAAAATATAAAGGTTTAACCGAAATTTAGAAGTTGGAACAAATGTAGATTACCTATAAATTGTAGTTACAAAATTAATATGACATTGACAAGTGAAATACAGAATCGATTTATATGGTAAAATCTTTGTGAGCTTTATTAACAAGACAGTTTTCCTATTTTAGTTACATTTTGCACGAAATAGTAAAAGTTGTAATGAGAACTATATAAATTGACTTGGACCATAGGATTTGATAAGTTAAGGTTAAAAATTGAAAAATTTTGAGTTTTAAGATTGAACTTGAATTTTAAAAATTTATTAGTCAGATTTGAGTTATAAAAAATTTAAAAAATAATACAAATATATATTTATAAATATCTTAAATTTAAATCAACTTACAACTATCATCTAATAATTTTTCATTTAAACAATTATTTTGGAAGATAAAAAATACAAAAATTTATTTAGAAAAGTGTTTATATTTTTAATTATTTATTCTATTTTAATTATAACTATAGTAAAAATAATATTTTTTTAAAAATGATGATAACATTGAAGAATTATGACTTAGTTAATGTTTAAATAAATATTTTATTATTTAAACTTTGTCATAATTATATATTTTTATATTTGTTTATTTGATTTTATTTTTATTGTGAAAATTTTCACAAATTATTTTTTTATCTTATAACATGCTTATAGTTATTTTTATTTGACAAATGATAAAATATCTTTTATTCAATTTTCATATAATTATTAAAATTTTATAAAATATGAATTTATAGATTAAGTTCAAATTTAAAAAAATTTTAACGACCTAAATTAAATTTAAAAATTAAGCTTATGTTTTGAATTGAATTGAACATATATATAAAGATTGATATTTTTAATTGAATTTGAGAATAATTTAATTTAACTCAGCTCATATATCTGTCCAGTTGTGATGAAAGTCAGTTCAATTTAGAAAATGTTAAGGAAAAAAATGATTGTATAACATAGATTTATTAAATAACGTTTTAACTACTATTATACAAATTGATTAGAATTCTTAGGGGAAATGTTGTGATTCTTTTGTCGGAAACTAAGAGTACAATTGTGAAAAATACAAATATAGTTGAAACGTTATTTAAGAGTCAAGAGGGATATTGAAAATATAAAAATAAAGCCAGGTCCTCCAATAATTTCCCATGTTCCTTGTATGGAGTAATTTTTGTACTTATGTTGTTTGTAAAAGTTGACGAGGACTACAAGGGAAACTTATGAAACTAGAAGAAGAATTCAAGGAAATAAGGCTGTAAAACAAAAAGAGTTGAAAACCTAACTTGTGAAGGGGACATATTACTTGTTCTCATTATTCTGTACCTACCTGTTTCATGAGCATCCATCTATCTAATAAATGGGACCTACAAAAATTTTATTGATGGATGCTTATGGAATATGATAGGGACTAAACCCCTTACAAAAAAGCATTATGCGTCAACACAACTGATAGTCAATTTCATTCACG
Source organism: Erythroxylum mucronatum (assembly GCA_027563825.1). Classification (NCBI taxonomy): domain Eukaryota; kingdom Viridiplantae; phylum Streptophyta; class Magnoliopsida; order Malpighiales; family Erythroxylaceae; genus Erythroxylum; species Erythroxylum mucronatum. The sequence continues at coordinate 9,363,263 of JAOSBP010000007.1, read as the reverse complement.
AATCAATCATAAGGCTTCAGGACACAAAGGCTTGAATACAAAACTTGGTGAATCGGAAGGACCAGTTGGTGCAGATATTATTTGATGAGATCCAAGGGAGTGTGCCTATTCCTACTAAAACAGATGCTAAGGAATAAAGAATAGTAACCCCCATTTGGAGGGGATACGAGCTTTTGGAAAAAGATGAAGCAGAAGAGGAAGATGAGGAAGAAAAAGAGGAAGATAGTATTTCAGATATATAAATGGAACTCCTTGCTGAAATGAAAGCTAACCGATGCGAATTCAAGAGTGAAGAAAAGACAAGGGTTGGCTTTATGAATGGAGGGACATTCCATAAAGAGCTTCCTGATTAAGAAGACGAAGAAGCCTCCATCTAAGAAGAAGTAGAGAAGTGGAAAGAGGTAATTGAAGAAGATAAGCCAAAAATGTAATATTTTGTCTCTTCCATTGTTGAAGAATTTAAAGTGCGGGACTATTAAGTTATATGAGTGGCATCATATAGAATGAATTTGGTACATTTGTGACATGCTTTTATGATTGTATTAATATGCATCATAGTAGCATACATGCATGAATTGTGATTTAGACAAATTGCACCCAATTGACATATTTTGGGGTATGAAACTAAAATGAATGTGACTTGAATATGCATTTCCAATGTCTTGTGCTTTGGTTTACCAATGTCAAGAATTGATGGACTATAATTAGTAACTTGGACCAAATTGTTACAATTGAGAGATTGATGAATTAAAATGTACATTTAGTCTAGGAAAAATGTCAAGTGGCAAGAAAAGTTGTTATATGGAAAGTTAGGATGACTAAGCCTATGAATTGGTGACATTTGGCATGGAAAATTAAGTGACAAATGGCATAGCTAATTAATTAACAAATGGTAGTAATGGATGTATGACAAATGGACTAAGTAACTAAGTGACATACGGTAGCATATATACATCACAAATGGAGTACATGCCTAAGGATAAATGTTAATCTAAGATAATGACACCTTGCACCTAGTTGAATTAAGCAAATGCGGTAAAAGTTTATGCTGAGTTCATTTCTCTTCCTTCTCCACTCTGTCCACCGAAACTTGCTTCTATCTCATCTTTATATTTTCGTTTAAGTCTTGCGAAATTGCTGCACTAAATCCATACTTTTATCCTTTGTAATATAGCTATAAAACTATAATATTATAGTTCTTGTGGTGGTCTTTTTTCCTAGCTAAAAACCAACTTATTTATACCTTGAATTAGTGATGATTTTGCATGCATGGAGTGCTAAGTTAGCTTGATAAATTGAGCTAGAATTTGAGTTATAAAAGCAAGTAAAAGATTAATCTTTATGTCATGTTATAATAGAAGATTGAATTGAGATGGATCGTATATAAAGTTGATGATGAATTGTGCTGGAAAATGATACTTGAATTTGGATACTTTTATATATTGTACTTGATGTATAAAAACCGTATGCTATAGATTGTTTTAGGGATGAATTAGATTGGGAATTGAAATATGATGAAGGTGAAATTATGCTAAAGAAAGGTGCTAGTGTAGTGTTCTTGAAATGGAAAAAACTAGGACTACATGTATATTAGTGAATGAAAGTTTCTATTTTGATTTTTGATGCATGAAAGACCAAAGTTTGTGAGCTACCAATTGAATGACTTTAAGTTGGAATTGGATATGAAATTAATGAAGAATTGAAGAATAATTGAGGAATAATTGAGGAATAATTAATGGACTTTGGTGAAGATGTTTTGAATTTGGTATAAAGATTTAGGAATCTGGAAAAATTGATGGAAATTGAACAATACACCTTTAGACTACCTATCCCACAATTATAGGAGCTACATAAGCTCCTTCCCATAATCGTGGGTAATGCCTTGAAGTGAGAAAAGTTCAATTTTGTGTGATATTTTAACCAAGGATAAGTTACTTTACTTAGGTGCATTTGGACTTTATGGGGCTTGAAATGAACCTAGATCGTTGTTATATTAATTAGTTAAAGGTTTGATAAGTTTAGGTCGTTAATTAATGTTATAATTTGAGGAATGGATTCTTTGATATCAGTCTATATGAATTTGGGAAGTGTGAGTTGTTAATGGTAGAAAGATGTTCTTATGAATGCAAATGTGATTCAAAGGATATAAGTAATGAATTAGGTATGATTGAATGAGAATTAGGAAATTGTGTGAAGATATATAATGCTAAGAAAGGATTGATAATGTCTTGAAGTAAGAAAAGTTCAGTTTTGTGTAATATTTGAACTAAGTAAGGATAAGTTAGGTACATTTGGACTTTGTTGGGGTTTGAAATGAACCTACATTGTTGTTATATTAATTGGTTAAAGGTTTTATAAATTTAATTGTTAATTAATGTTATAATTTGAGGAATGGATTCTTTTGTATCAATCTATATGAATTTGGGAAGTATGAGTTGTTAATGATATAAAGTTGTTCTTATTAAAGCAAATGTGATTCAAAGGATATAAGTAATGAATTAGGTATGATTGAATGAGAATTAGGAAATTGTGTTAAGATATATAATGCTAGGAAAGGATTGATAAATGGTTGACTGATGAATTTAAGGTAATCAAACTTACTTAAGGCATAACCTAATTCCCAACAAGTTATATACAAGCTATGATGAATGAATGATTAAGATTTGTGAATAAGGATACATACCAAGGATAGTCAATTGAGCATGCATTGAACATGACATATAAACATATATATGATTGAATAATCATATGATTGATCGACTTGGTAATGTGTGAACTACATATGTGTATTGCATGATTACAGAAGCACAAGTAGATCGTCAGCGTCTAGACATTGCTGGATCATTAAGGGAATAGCTTATCTGGAGTTTATTGTGAGTTAACCTAGATATGTAACTCAATTATATATGCTTTTGTATGATCTATATGTTGAAAATGAAATATGTGAAAAATTGGATGTGAAATGCCAGAATAAATATGAAACGTGAGAGTAATTGAATGTGAAATGCCAGAATGAATATGAATTATGTGAGGAATTGAATGTGAAATGCTGGAATGAATATGAACTATGTGAATAATTGTTGGAACCCGATCTCAAGAACTGGATCCCAACCAGAAAACGGAAACGGAAAACGGAACAAAACAAGGATAGCAAACGATCGCTAATCGGAATACAAATCGAATCGAATCGAACAGCACACAACATCGAACTCAGAATCCAACTGAAACAAAGGTCCGACATCCGCTTACAAATATCTTAGAAAAGCATATCGCGACGCGTTGGAAACCCTA
>JAOSBP010000007.1:9290634-9312081 GCA_027563825.1 Erythroxylum mucronatum | reverse complement strand
TTAGAGATAGTCTCTATTGGCTATTCAGGTTTGAGGTTTTCATACCGATACCGGGATCCTGGCGTTCGGGAATGTCCTGGGAACAAAAATTTTTGTTTTCCGCTGCCTGAACATATGATGTTCGTCCCGGGATTTTCCTACAAATTTATGGTCTTTCATACATTAAAAAAAACAGAAACTATCATTCATTTGATCATCCATATAGTCATAGTTCTTTCCCATTTCAAGATCACTATATTAACACCTTTTTTAAACATAAATTCACCTTCATTATACCTTAAATCCCAATCCAATTCATCCATGAAACAACCTATAACCTATGGTTTTTATACATCAAAAACAAAACATGAAAGTATCCAATTCATGCATCATTTTTCCAGCACACTTCACCATTAACATCATATGCATTCCATCCCAATCCAATCATCACAAACTCTCTATTATAACATAAGAACAATCTTTTACTTGTTTAGCTCCAATTTCATCTCAAGTAATAAGCTATCCTAGCCCACCAAGCTTGTAAGCATAACTCTAAGAACAAGATGGAAATAGGAAGGGGTTTCAACAATAAGATGAAGACAGCAAAATTTTGGACCAAAAGCTCATGGTTGTAAGGATTGAGTGTGTGAGTCAGTGGTAAGAAGGAAGAGGAAGATAGCATGTAACAAAAACAAGAGAGAAAATGGTCATTTAAGTGTGGAGATCATGGGGTGTAGGTGTGTGGCAAGTATGGAGACACTTATCCAAACACTTGTAAAGTAAAGAGGCATGTTACATGTCTTCTACTCCAACCACCAAATGCCACTTAATATTTGGTTCATTTGTCACATAGTTTCCTAAGCCATTTGTCACCCAATTATACCGCCATTTGTCATTTATTTATGCAAGCCATTTGTCACTCTATTACTAATGCCATATGTCATTATTTGATAGGCCTAGTCACCCTAAATTTTCCATGTCAACTTGTCTTGCCACTTGGCATTTTTCCTAGTCTAAATGTACATTTTAATTCATCAATTTTCCAATTTTAAAATTAAAATCTAAATTTACTACTTATAATCAGTCAAACTAAATTTCAAGACATAAACAATACACAATTCACATCGTAATCATTTTAAACCTTTCATATCCCGGAATATGTCAATTGAGTGTATATACTATCTTTGCAATGTGTATTAATTCATAATTCATGTGTGCATGATAATGATATGCATGTGAATGAAATGCATTTCTTGAACTCTAAATGATATGACTCATATGCAAAATTTTAAGGCGCTAATCTTTAATATGGAAAAATAGGCAATTTCAATCCTCCTTCTTAAGCAATTTCATCCTCGAAATTCTTACCTGATTGATTAAATAGATGAGAGTATTGTTTCCTCATGTTCTCTTCAGTCTCCCATGTAGTTTCTTCTCTCGAATGGTTTCTCCAAAGGTCTTTAACCAATGTGATCACCCAGTTTCTCAATTGTTTAATCTGATAGCCCACTATTTTAACTAGTTCCTCCATATAACTCAAGTTAGTTGCAAGTTCAACCTCCAAAGCCGGTAATATATATGTGTCAGATCTAACTGATATCTCCTGAGCATACTAACATGGAACATATTGTAAATCTGAGTCATCTTTGCTGGTAATGCTAATTTATAGGCCAATGGTCCTATTTTCACAATAATCTCATATGGACCAATATATCTAGGGCTTAACTTGCCCTTTTTACCAAACCTTAGCACTCCTAGCCAAGGTGATACTCTCATAAACACCTTATTTATAATATTTCGTTCCCACAATAAGGGTTAGAACCTTAGATTTTTGTAATTGAGAAAATTGCAGTGAGGGATTAGGAAAATGCTTCTCATGCTCATGCATGATGTTAGCATACACACACGTGAATTTGATTATTGAACACATTAAAATGACAGTACGTGCATTTATTGACATTCCGGGTAAATTGATTATAAATGTGATTATTTTTAGAATTTTGAATTGTATATGTTAAGAATTGTTTTAGAGAGTATTTATTGACCCATAATTATTAGTGAAAATTTGGTAATTTCTGGAATTTAAGGATATTTTAGACTAGAAAAAATGCCAAGTAGCAGAATAATTGATGAATATGAATAGTAGTAGAAATAACAGTCAAATGTTAGTGGAAAATTTTATATATGATATTAAGATTTAATGACTTATGTCATTGAAAATTGAGAGACAATTGAAGTAGAAATTGGAGGCAAAAAGACTAGTTTTTTTAAAAGGGCCAATTGGAGACCACAAAAAGGTGACAAGTGGCGTCCACTCATAAGTTTTCACCTAAATTAAAGACCATTTTGTGGTCTTTCATTTGTGGTTTATGAAACTTTACTCTTTGGAATGACCATCTCCCATGTTTTTCATTTTATTCCCACAAAATGCTCAAATCTTCTTGATTTTTTTTATCTTCCTCTCCTTCTCACAAAACTCTCTCCTCTTAGCATCAAAGATAAACCTTTCCATCACTAGGTTCTTGCTATTTTTTCATCTTAATAAAAAACCCACCTATTCTACTTTGGCAAGGTGATAATCGTGTATGTTGGAGAAGCTAGGGTTTTATGGTGATTGAAGAAGCTTTGGGTAAATCAAGTAAGTATAAGCATCACCCTTCTTGATTTGATGAATGAATCATGTTTTGGTGATAGTTAGAAGTAAAATGAAAGTGAAAATGAAGTTGAATATGTTTAGTAAGTAAAGAGTTAGAATCTGGAAAATTGGAAGACAAATCCTAATTTTACTTCTGTGAAAGTTCGTTGCGGCTAACTCTATTTGGTTTGCTGCAGCCAACTTGAAGGATTTCCTTTCTGGAAAAGTTCACCGTGGCCAACTTGTAAGAATTCACGAGGAATTTTCCTCTCTGGAAAAGTTCGCCGCAGCCAACTTTCCTTGGTTTGCTGCGGCGAAGTCTTTCCTACACAGATTGAACATGCTTCGGTATCTTAGGTATAACTTGTTCTGTAGTTATCCAAATGGAGTAATTTTTCATTTGGAGTAAACTAGAGACATAGGAATAAAAATTTTCTAATGAAATAGAGTTTTAATTCAGTCTCTAAGAATTTCAATTTCTGGTTGGAAGTTGAGCACAGAATAATGTTTCAATATAAGAACAGTCCGAAAATATTTATGGTATAACTTTTAGATTACTAAACCACATTGAATGGTTTTGGTGTCATTAGAAACTTAAGACAATGGGGAACATTTTTTAGAAGAAATTGTTATCAAATTTCTTCATTTACCTAATCAGAATGATCTTGGAAAATTGAACCGAAGGTCTGGATTTTTGGAAGGGTCTTAGTTCATGAAGCTTAAGAAATACATGGGTTTAAGTATTCTAGAATCAATTATAGTAAATATGCTTTGTAGGTTCTTAATTTTTATTCCTATTGAATAAGATTTTTGCCAATGTTAAAGGGAATCAAATAAGGCAAGAGAAGCAAGGGGAGAGGCATTTTTAAGCAAGTTGTTAAGCAAGGAATCCAGGTGGGTTACATGTTTATAATTAAGTTAATGAGCTATGCCTATGTTTCCAAAAGCAAGAGAATTAAATGATTTCAATTGTTTTATAAATGTTGCATGATTGATATTTGAATGATTTGAGAAATCTTTATATGTTTGGTATATGAAATTTGTTGTTGAATTGTGAAATGAAGATGGAAATGCATTAAAATATTTTATGTTATGCCTTGAAAAATGTCATGGAATTTTGTATAAATGAAAAGAGGAAAAAGCATGATGAGCATGGAAAGTATAAATGTGTGTGAAATGAGTTAAGCATTGAAATTTTATTGTGTTCGGGCAAGAGAGAAACCGTTTCGTTAATCACGTGCACATTGACCTCAAGCCTTCTCCTAGCTTCCCGCTTTGGCATATGAGATCCAAAAAATAGACTCATTTCGTTCATGGTGTAAACTTCAGTTTCTCTACTTCATTCTACGGAACTCTCGAGCCATTTGTTTGTGCATTGCATCTCTGAATTGTCAAGAATGATGCATAATTGAGTGTTATGCTTTGATGGTTAAATGTATATGGTATGTTTATGTGATGATATTTTAACTATGAGTTTTGAGCTAGAATTCTGAATTTTGTTGAGAATTTCAGAACTATGCATTTTATGAATTCAATATGAATTTTCTATGACAAATGACCATTTTAATGATTTTGCTTATTCTCCGTTATAAACTTGTTACCCACGAGCTTCTAAGCTCACCCCCAATTCCTCCCCATCTTTAGGTGATGAGCTAGAGACCGAGTGGGTGAGAGAATCAAGGCATCATTCTAAATTTTGCATGTTTTGTATTTTAAGCTAATTCTTGTAAAGTAAGGCTTTAGACACATTTCGATAATTATTGGGTTATGTATCTTTTGTATTTTGGATTTTGATACCGATGATGCAATGTAGCTTCAAATGCCATTAAAGCTTTGTAAAACTCTTCCTTTTGAGGTTAATGAAATATGAATTTGTATATAGATGAGGTTGAGTTGGAATTAGGTATATTTGAGGAAGTTATCGTTTTGAGATGATAAATTTTCAATACGAATTTTTGTTACACATATAAGTGAGATGTGTTATGGAAAAAGAAAGATAGGAAATTGTGAAGAATGAGAATTAGCTGTAAGTAATGAATCAATTGTGTAGAGATTAGAGAGTTTACTGAAATAATGTTAGTAGTTGAATTGTTATGAAATGATGTTGTATTAGAGCAAGTGAATTTGGGACAATTTAGAGTTAAAGTAAGGTTAGGATAGATGGAGAAACCTTTGGGAAGGCTCTTGAGTGAGTTTTGTCTCACCGATGTCCATTATACGAACTTTAGGTCCGCTAAACGAACCTTCTCAGGTCTGGAAAGACCTTGAATTGAAGGTTTCGCAACAGTGAAGATGTGATTTTGGTCGCAGCGAGCTTCACTCGAAGGGTCTTTGGAAATTACTTCTATAGTTTCGCCGTTGCAAAACACTAGTTTGCCGCGGCGAACCCGTCATTACATCCGAAGAATTTTTCCCTCCAAATCCAATGTTTGCAACCATGTCCACGTTTATGATCTCTGGAGTTAGGCAGGGAAATGAGGCCCAACATTATCTCCCACTTGGTACTCCATATCGCTCTAGTGCTAATCTACAAACTTTTTTGCCTATCTTGGGCCGCCTTAATTCTCCTATGGATCAATTTCACCTTATCAACAGTATCTTGAATCAGTTATGGGCCTTTAACAATCTTTAGACCCTCTTCATCCCAATAAAAAAGGCGTTTGATACTTTCTGCCATGCAACGCCTCATATAGAGCCATACCGATACTACTGTGATAATGATTATTGTATGCAAATTTGATAAGAGCTATATATTGATCCCATGCTCCTTGGAACTCTAATACACAACTCTAAACATATCCTCAACAGTCCTAATAGTCCTGTCACTCTGTCCGTCTAATTGAGGATAAAATACTGTACTGAAATTCAAATTTGTACCCTATATTGTCTGTAAACTACCCCAGAATCTAGAAGTGAATCTAAGATCTTGGTCTAATACAATAGATACTGAAACACCATATAATCTTACTATTTCATTAACATACCTCTGGGTCGATTGCGTCAACCAGTCAATAATAACCCATATAGCTTCATGTTTCCTCGGAGTCCTCGGCAAACCCATGATGAAATCCATAATAATCCTTTCCCATTTCCACTATAAAATAGGCAATGACTGTAACTTATCAACCGGAGCCTGATGATTTACCTTAATCTGTTGATAATTCAAACACTTAGCAACATACTCCGCCACTTGCTTCTTCATCCCTAACCATCGAAAATGTTGTTTTGGAGTACTGTACATCTTGGTAGTATCAGGACGCATAACATAGGCTGCTAAGTGAGCTTCCTCCAAAATTTCTTTTCTAAGATCATTAACATTAGGTACATAAAATCTCTACTTTAACCATAATGCATTGTCTCTCAATTCAAACTCAGAACTCGGATTTTGTTTCAACTTCTCTATAAGCTTCACTAGTTTTAGATCCTTTCTTTGAGCTTTTCTGATCCTTTAATGTAATACTGGTCTAATCTTCGTTGTAGTTATCAATGCTTCATCTTGTCCCAAATTCAGCTCAACATTTAATGCTCTCAGTTGTACTAAGTTTGGTAACCTCAATGTCTAAATCTGTCCCACACTGTTATTGAATTTCATACTTAATACATTAGCCACAACATTCGCTTTACCAAGGTGATAATTATACAATCATAATCTTTAAGTAATTCATTCCACTGGCCTTGTCTCATATTTAACTCCTTCTGACTCAAGACATATTTCAAACTTCTATGGTTTGTAGATATTTGAAATGTCTCACCATACAAATAATGTCTCTAAATCTTTAAAGCGAACACCACTACAGCAAGTTCTAAATCATGAACCGGATAGTTAAACTCATAAGACCTTAACTATATCGATGCATATGCAATCACTCTATCATACTACATCTATACACCCCTGGTGTGAGCATCACTATACACATCATATCCTCCAGATCCTGATGGTATAGTTAAAACTGGAGCTATAATCAATCAGTGTTTTAACTCCTCTAAACTCCTTTGGCACTCATCAGTCTATCTGAAAGGTACATTCTTCCTTAGAAGCCTTATTAAAGGGGTTGACATTAATGAAAACCTTCGGCAAACCTTCTGTAATATCCTGCTAATCTAAGAAAACTCCAGATTTCAGGCACATTCTTGGGGCTTCCCACTTTATCACTGCCTTAACTTTCTTTGGGTCAACCTGTATGCCCAATCTAAATACTATATTACCCAAAAAAACCATTTGATCCAGTGAACTTGGCATATAATTACTTCTCTCTCATTATCTATAAGCCTAACCTAAAGTTCTCATAATGTTCCTATCTATTTTTCGAATACACCAAAATATCACTATTGAACATAATCACAAAATGATCTAAGTAAGGCTGAAATACCTTATTCATCAGTGCCATAAAAGCTACCGTAGCATTTATCAACCCAAAAGGTATCACTAAAAACTCAAAGTGCCCATATTTGGTCTTGAATGCACTCTTTGGTACATCAGCTTCTGCTATCTTCAACTAATAATACCCTGATCTCAAATCAAACTTAGTAAACACCTGAACTCCTTATAACTGTTCAAGTAAATCATCTATCCTTGGTAAAGGATACTTATTCTTCACCGTCACCTGATTCAACTGTTTATAGTCAATACATAACAACAGGAATATCTCGTACTGTCTGCTCAGTTCGAGTATCAATTACATAGGCTAGATAAGCCTCACATCCACTTCGAAGCAGTCTGAGAGCAGTTATTGAGGAAATCAACCTAGCTGTCACTGCTTGACTAATACCTCAAAATACAACAATTGGTTGATTAGGGGATTCAATAGTCACTTCCTTAGTATAAAAATTCATTACAGACCTATGTGCAGTAAGCCAATCCATACCCAAAAAAAATCGATCTCTTTCAACTGCAATAATATCTAGTCGACCTTTAACTATGCTTGATCAATCTGAATGATACGACCTTTACAAACTTTCCCACTCACTGTAGTACTTCCTACTAGAGGACTCACCTTTAAGCCAAATTTCAACATCTCTCTCTCACAATGCAGGTTACATGCCAAATGTAATGAATGAATGTGTAGATCCTAGATCTAATAATGCAAATGCCTCAAATAGAAAGATATGCAACACACCTATGACAACATTTGGGGAGTTCTGCGGTTGGTTACTCCACACCTCAGTCCTAACACTAGGACTTGCTAAACTGGTTTTGCCTACCTCTACCTCTTTGTCCTACTCCACTAGCTCTACTTTGCTGGAAAGTAGGCTCAGTCACCGATCCTCCTCTCACTCTTGACTATGCTCCTATAGTAGTGGGACACTTTCTAATCTGATGTTCAAAAGAGCCACAAATCGTCCAACATTCCGTACCATGTTTCTTCCCACAATGCTCACAACTAGGCAAAGGCATCTGTTGTGTCTACCTTCCAAATACTTAACCTCTACCACTACCAGCCTGAACAAAACCACCTCTTGCTTTAAATCCTGACTGTCTTAATCTAATATGTTATCAGAACGATATATTCTGGCATTTACTAAATCTCCAAAATCAGCTTGGGACTCACCCTGCCTCTTCATTCTTCATTCTTGCCTACACTCTCATTAGCCACCTTTCAGTAATTGCTCAATTCGAATCGATGCAGTTCTCAGTTCAGCAAAATTACTCAAATTAGTGATGGCCAACCTCATTCTGATCTCCATATTCAGTCCATCCTCAAATTGCTACACTTATGTTCCTCAATTATAATCAAAGCAGTAACATATCCCATTAACTCATTAAACCTCACCTCATACTCAGCTACAGTAAGGCTTCCCCGTTTTAGATCTAGAAACTCCTTCATCTTCCTATCCAGATAGATCTTGGGCATATTGTTGTCCTTAAAAACTCTCAAGAAGTCTTCCTATACCAGTCTACAAGGTCGAGCGGAATTGCCGAGAACAGTCTTCCACCACTAATAAGCCGAACCTTGTAATAGCGAGACTGTATAGTCAAATCTTTCATCAGACTCGCAATCCATTTGATCAAACACCCGCTCAATTCTTTCCAACTAACCTTCTGCCTCTGTAGAGTTTGTACTTCCCTACAAGTCTACAATGCCCTGCTTTCTAGACTTCTCATACCTCTTCTCTCTCTTCCCAGGAATTCTCGAAGGCATTTATTCAAACAGAGGTACCAGAGACTCTCTATTGGCTCCTATAGACTCAAGGTCAGCTGTCTCTGTGACTTGATCTCCTATAGCGGATGACCTATAACAAATAATAACTGTGATCACTATTCGAGTCTCTCAATTTATATCATGTCTAAATGCTCTTAAATGACCCTAAGGATGCCAAACCATACTCTGATACAAAAAATTGTAACATACCACTACTATAGAATGTATGCCCGAACATCCAGAGGACATCCAAGAGCATACCTTATGAGAATCGCATGTTAGAGCAATCATATTCACTTATTATGGCATCAAAGAAACACAAGTATTTTAAGGATCAACTTTTCCCATTTTATTAACAAACATCACTTACATTGTAGCAGTACATTTCACATTCCATACAAAATATTCTAAATGAGATGAGAAAAGTAAACAAACATATTCTATCTAAACTCCTCAGATATCAACTGATCAGACATTTGACCCATTTCTTGTTGCCAAAATAGATAATATTAGACTTGAACTAGATTCCTTTAGAAGCTAGGTCTCCTCAAAACCTAAAAATCAATGTTGCAATTTTAATGAGTTTTATGAACTCAGTGAGTTAACCATCATTGATTTTTTCACTCAAGTTAGAAACACAAAGGCAAGTCATATCCCATTTCAACAAGTATTCCATAGCATTTAGTATTGAATATCACATCACATTTCATCATATTTTATCAAGTACATCCAGATTATCATACTTTCACAAGTGTATTAGATAAGCTAGCATTTCATAGCACAACACATCCTCATTTAACCTTCATCTATATTTCAAACAATTCAGTAATCATCTCAAATCAATCATATGATACATGTCAATTAATATATGTAAATGCACATGTGACTCACTTATATTTTTACTTTGTCATGACCGAGCGCCTATTTATTGTCCCGTATCCCTTATGGATACTGGGATCATTTTAGATATTATCTTGTACCCCTTTGTGGATATCGAGCTCATTAATAACTGAGCTTGTGGCTCTTTGTGCACATTTTTGAGCTTTAAGCTCCTTTTAGACTGGTCACTCCAGTCACAACTCCTTTATCTGATCATGCATATTCATATGATGGAATGCATCATTTCACATAATATGTTATCAATAACTTTCATTCAAAGTGCATATTCATCAGATCTGAGTCCAGCATTCAACAAAAAGTTAAGAACACATTTCATATTGCACATTCAATTGAAAACACTTCCAATACAATCCTAAATATCAAACTCCTCGAACCAACAATGTCTAGAATATCATAATCATATCAATAACAGTTAAACATCTGAAAGTTAATCAAAAATAGTTCAAACATAGTGAGAAAACATCTAAGTTAACTCACAGTAAACTCCAGATAGCTATTGCTTTGACGATCCAGCAATGTCTAGATATGGACGCTCAATTTGCGCTTCCATATAATGTAATACACACATATTTACACGTTACTAACTTGTTTAATCAAATGAGTACTCAATCATACTCTTGTATATGTGTTATGTTCATTACATGGTTAATTGACTATCCCGGGTATGTATCCTTATTCACAAGTCTTGATCATTCATTCATTATAGCTTGTATTTATCTAGTTTGCAATTAGGTTATGCCTTAAGTATGTTTGATTACTTTAAATTCATCAATCATACATTCATCAATCCTTTCCTAGCATTATATATTCACACAATTTCCCAATTCTCGTTTAATCATACCTAATTCATTACCTATATCCTTTAAATCATATTTGCATTCATAAGAACATCTTTATACCATTAACAACTCATACTTCCCAAATTCATATACATTGATATCAAACAATCCACTCCTTAAATTATAACATCAATTAACAAACTAAACTTATCAAACACTTAATCATTTAATCAAGCAATTATCTAGGTTCATTTCAAGCCCCAATCATGTCTAATTACACCTAAGTAAAGTAATTTATCCTTATATGGTTTAAATATCACACAAAACTGAGCTTTTCTCACTTCCATGCGTTGCCCACGATGATGGGAAGGAGATAATGTAGCTCCCATGATCGTGGGATTAGTGAACTGAAGGTTTACCATCCTTTTCCTTCAATTTTTTCCAGCCTTTAACATCTTCATACCAAACTCAACACATCTTCATCATAGTCCATTACTTATACCTTAATTATATATCATTCCTCATCAATTCCGTATCCCATTCCAATTCAAAAGATTCATTTGGTAGCTCACAATTTATGGTCTTTCATGCATCAAAATCAAAACAAAAACTATCATTCATTCGATTATACATGTAGTCCTAGTTCTTTCCCATTTCAAGATCACTATATTAGCAGCTTTCTTTAACATAAATGCACCTTCATTATACCTCAAATACCAATCCAATTCATCCCTAAAACTTCACCTTTATTATACCTTAAATACCAATCCGATTCATCCCTGAAAAATGATGCATGAAAGTATCCAATTCATGCATCATTTTTTCTAGCACACTTCACCATCAATATCATATACATTCCATCCTAATCTAATTATCATAAACTCTCTATTATAACATGCCATAAAGAACATTATTTTACTTACTTTTTTAGCTCTAATTTCATCTCAAGTAACAAGTTATCCTAGTCTACCAAGCTTGCAAGCATAACTCTAAGAACAAGATGGAAATAGGAAGGGGTTTCAGTAACAAGATGAAGACAACAGAATTTTGGAAAAAAATTTCATGGTTGTGAGGGTTGAGTGTGTGATTCGATGGTGAGAAGGAAGAGGAAGATAGCATGTAACAAAAACAAGAGAGAAAATGGTCATTCAAGTGTGGGGATCGTGTGGTGTAGGTATGTGGCAAGTATGGAGACACTTGTCCAAACACTTGTTAAGTAAAGAGGCATGTTATATGTCTTCTACTCCAACCACCAAATGTTACTTAATATTTGTTCCATTTGACACATAGTTTACTGAGCCATTTGTCACCCAATTATACCACCATTTGTTACTCATTTAGCCAATCCATTTGCCACTTTTTTGCTAATGCCATATGTCATTATTTCATAAGGCTATTCAACCTAAATTTTCCATGTCAACTTCTCTTGCTACTTGGCATTTTTCCTAGTCTTAATGTACATTTTAATTCATTAATTTTCCAATTGTAACAATAAATTGCAAATTTACTACTTATGATCAATCAAACCAAAATTTAAGACAAAAAATACATACTCACATCATGATCAATTTTAACCTTTCTTACCCTGGAATATGTCAATTGAGTGCATATACTATCTTCGCAATGTGTACTAATTCATAATTCATATGTGTATGCTAATGATATGCATGTGAATGAAACGCATTTCATGAACTCTCAATGATATGACTCATATGCAAAATTCTAAGGCTCTAACCCTTAGTATGAAAAAATTGACTATTACACATGAATTAGATTAACAATAAATTTGCATTGATATCAAAATTTTGGTCATAAATATTTACATGAATGATCTATCAAGCCTTATCTAAATTGTTCATATATAAATCATAGAACTTTACCTACAAAATAACATAATCAATTTCAAAAGAGAGATAGGAATAACATTATTGGAATAGATCAATGTACAAATATGTTATTAAGCCCCAATAACCCCTTTTAACTAGAAGTAAGGGAATCAAACACTTATAATTCTTCAAAGAACACACCCAATGAGAAAATTAGGTTCCTCAAAATGTCCCTCCTATATATCCCCTTAAACTAGCCTCATAATTGCCTTTTTTACTTCATAATTAGGTATCATAATGTGGACATGGTTAGCCACATGATCGTATAAGTGACTATATCCCTTAACCTTATTTTAATTCTTCGTAAAGTAAAGACAAACATTTTTGAAGAGTTACATGGGCACTATACACTATTTTGTAAGTAACTTATATGGGTGTGTATGTTTCCACATGGGTGAGACAACATCTTTAAGGTTGTACATATTTACAATGACTTCTATGGTCCCTCATATAATTGTATAAGTCAGTTATATGGGTGTGTACTTTTTTACACAGGTATGTTCCTCTAAAATAACTTAAAATCTTCCATTCTCTTTCCCAATTTCACTGTAACTCATCCCATGCTGATCCATAAAGGTAAACAAGATTGAATAATAGTAAAACTAGCCAAACTATGAATTTAGCTCATTTTGGTTCTTTTTCCTCCAACTTGCATCTAAACCAAAATAAGTGTCTCAAACGCAAAATAAAAATTAATCAATAAGCATTAGAAAATTAATAAATAATCAATTAAGCACTTAGCACCCATCATATTCTAATTATTTCAAGCATACTAATTACTAGACTATCTTTACGTGATAAGATCCACTTGTTGAAAGTTTCACTAATATTATTGTTAACTGCCAGACATTGGGATTTAAAGGATTAGTAAAATCTTGCTCACCTATCTTTAAGATATTTAAGCAAGGCTGAAACACATTCAAGCTTTATTTTTCCAAGTCTGTTTAGTTGCTTGTTGAAATATTTGATATATGTGGACTATGAATAATCCCAAAACTGCTTTCTGAGGTCCTTTTCCTTCCAATTCCCATGCCAATTATGATATATATGTTTGGCATATGTTAACTGAGTTACATTCAGTAAAGTCTTCTCTGTAACTCTAAATCAGGATAAGGAAGAGTTCCCTAATCTTACTCAATTAGCTAAGAAATGCCTTTTCTAATCTAACCAAATCGTAAAGAAAGTTGGTGGAAACTGGTATTTCCATAATTCTAAGGTGGATGGAACCATAACTCCTCTTATAGAAATCCTTTAAGCTAATGCAAAAGCCTAGTCATCATCTCCAGTGGGATACTTTTTGGAAAAAAGGCCATCCTTTCCTTAGGTGATATTTGGACAAAACTATGTTGAAACAATTCCTCTGTGACTCAATTTTTACTTCTTACTTGAATATTAGAATGTGTATGGATTGATTTTTGTAGCTAATTAATAAACAATTTCAACTCATTGGCTCAGCCATTATATTTGTGTAGATATATACCTTATGCTCACTTCTCCATGTGCAACTATATCTTTCACATAAATGTATTTAGTATCTGAGTGCTCGATTTTAAAATGAAATGTGAGGTCTTTTGTATAAGCGATTGCTACTTGACTATTACAGTTGATTGTTACTAGATCAGTCTCACTTTAAATGACCCCTAAACAAATCAAAAAATGTGTAAGCCACACAACTTCTTGTACTACTACTGAAAATACTATGAATTCAGCTTTCATTGTAGATAAAGCAATATATGATGCTTCTTAATTTTTTTTATGATATATCACTATTGTTAAGTAAGAAAATAAATATAGAGGTAGATTTTCTCTCACCTAGATATCCTCCCCAATTTGCATCTACATTCCTTTGTATACATACGTCATTTCTTTGATAACACATTGGATACTCAACAATACATTTTAGATACCTCAATATTCTCTTTATTGCTTTCCAATATGTTTACCCATATTTGATTGATATCTTCTCACCATCTCAATAACGTAACAAATTTCTGGCCTTAGACATCATGACATACATGAGACTTTCAATTACACTAAGATAGGAAATTTTAATCATTTTTCCCTTTCTTATGGTGTAAATGGGTAAAAATTCTTAGTAAAAGCTTCAACTTTAGTAATAAGATTACCTATTAATTTACAATTTTGAAAAAGGAATTGTTCTAAAACCTTTTAAATATAAGTCTCTTGAGAAAGTGACAATAATCTGTTTGAACAATCTCTTGAAATCTTAACTCTAAGAATGGATGCAGTTTTACCCATATCTTTCATCTCAAATTCAAAACTCAACCATTCTTTAATTTGCTTGGCAAACTCACAGTCATTACAAGTAATCAAAATGTCCTCCATATATGAAGATAAAATCAAAAATTTATCTTTGGATCCCTTAAGATATATATAGTGGTCTTCATCAAATAACATGATTACATTATGAAAAATTATACATCTCTGTCTTTATGACTATTTTAGATCATAAATTGATTTCAGTAACTGATAAACTTCATGTTCTTGGCCTGCTCTATAAAACCTATTAATTGCTCTATATGGATTTCTTCTTCTAATTATCCATTTATAAGAACAGTCTTTATATCCATTTGATGTAATATAATATCCAAACTAGCTACTATAGCTAAAACTAGACGAATTGAAAGGTTTTGTCATAATCGATTTCTTTATATTATATACATACTTTTGCCACAAGGCATGCTTTATATCTTTCGATACTACCATAAACATTTCATTTTATTTTGAGAATCCATTTGGTCCCAATAGTTTTTCACCCATTAGGGAGATCAATCATATCCCACACTTGATTTAAGCTTAAGTAATTCATTTCTTCTTTCATTGCTTTCATCTATTCTTCTTCAGCAGGACCATTAAGAGCCTCATATACATTTCTTGGATCATCGTCTTCTTGTAGGATAATCATATGAATTTTCCCTTCTATTTTAAAAGCTACATTGGGAATTATACCAAGAATATTTTGGTGTAAATATGGTTCATGATAAATAAATTCATCAAAGTCTTCATTTCTCCCACTCACATCAAATACAATAGATAAACTTTCAGTGGATTGTAATCTTAACCGTCTTTGATTTACTTCTTTAAGTTTTATATTACCCTCACTTAGATAAAGTCCCTCTTTATGATTCTCAGAAATGGAATCATTCTAATATATAAATATATCTTTTTGTATTTCACCTTACTTTAGAAAATCATTCTCTAAGAATGTGACATCGCGTGATTCAAATTTGGTTACTTCTTCATTTCCTTGTTCACCTATAAACTCATATTTTTTTGAGTATTTAAAGTTTCTATTAAAAATACTTGTCTTTCCTCTTAGCTTAGTTTCCCATATTTATGAGAGAGATAATGAACATAGATAGCATATCCCTATGATCTTAGATGTTTCATAATGAGTTTTCTTCCTATCCATAACTCATATAGAGTGTTCGTAATTGATTTTGTGGGTACTCGTTTAAGTATATAAATGGTTGCAAGCCATGCATCCCTTAATAGGTGATAGGTAGATTTGCTAGCTCCCTTATGAGGGTAACCATCTTTAGTAGCTCTTTTTTTTTTCTATACCATTTTATTATGGGGTTTGTGGAATAGTTAACTATCTTTCTATTCCTTTTTTATCACACTTCATCTTGAAGTTATCAAACAAGTATTCTTGCCCTTGATTAATTCTTAATACTTTTATTTTCTTGTCTAATTGATTTTTTTTACTAAATTCATTTATTTTATTAAACAAATAAATGCTTCTAATTTGTGATAAATCAAATAGACATGACCATATCGAGTATAGTCATTTATAAAACTGATGAAAAACATAGCCCCATATTGTGCCCTTACATTCATTAGAGCACAGATGTCTGAATGAATCAATTGTAATGGATAGAAAGTTCATGTTCTCTTTCCACATTTTACCTGTTAGACAATGTTCAAAAATAGGTACGTCCACTTGATGTAAATGACTTAAAAGGCAATCTTTACATAATCGACTTATTCAATTTTGATAATCTAGAATGCTACAAAATTTCATCATTATTGGAATTACTAAATGATGTAAACAAAGACTAACTTATATTATTAATTGAACAAAAAATACAAAACAATAAAAACCATCTAACATAAAACCATGTCTAAGATATAAATTCATACCACCACTACAATAAAACTAAGACTTATTAAAACCAACACAAATACCAGATTTGGTAAAAACTTTAGACCATACAATACTTTATATAGGACCAATGATCGACCATTATGCATCTCTAATTTGTAGGTTCCAATTCCTTGTACAACAACCCTTGAATTGTTTCCTACATAAATTTTCATGTTCCTACATAAATTCCTTGCACAACAACCCTTGAATTGTTTCCTACATAACTTATATTATTAATCTATCATGTTCTATGTAGGATTTTTTAAATTTTCATAAAGGAATCTTTGTCCTTTGCTACATGGTTGGTTGCTCTCGAATCTATAATCTACAAACGATTTGATTTAGTTATTAAAATAGAACATGAGATATTCATAGAACAAATGTTTGTATAATAAGATTGTACCTTTTTAGGTTTGTTGCAATCAGGAACAAAGTTACCCTTATTGCCACAATTAAAGCAGTTGACATTTTTTTATGTTAAACTTTTTAAAAGGAAGTTTTCCTTTTCCATCCTAGTTCTATTTTGCCTTCTTTGATTCCCAAATATTGTGGGCATGTTTTTTTAAACCTTTTTTCTATTTTGATCCACCATGGTGCATATGCTTCTGTTTCACAGCTCCATGTAAGCTAGAACTAACTGTATATACCTTTGAGGACATCTTTGAGGCTTCAAAACATTCTTCTTCCAGTATTAGATGCCTTACAACATCTTCAATTGTCTTAATACTCTCATTATGAGTTATATGCATCTACATATGCTCCCAACACTGAGGTAATGACTAGATCATAGCTTGTACTTGTTTCCCATCAAATAATTCATAACCAATGTTAAGAAACTCAGTTATCATATTTAACATATAACTCAAATTCTTTTACATTGTGTGATGTAGCCATTTCTTATATGCATTAAACTTAATAGCGAGTGACCTTCCTTTGCTGACTGAGGTGCCTCTAAAATGTGCAGCTAAACCTGACCACATGCCCTTAGTAGTGTCATAGTTTTAGAAGTCTTGTATGATATCATTATCCATATTCCTTGGTAATGTAATGTGAGCCAATGACTTCTTTTTCTTCCAAGCTTCATAAGCATCATAGTCCTTTTATATTGGGTTGTTTGTCGTTCCTCAGGAACATCAATGGTTATGTTTAATGCTTCAAGAGCCTCTTACTCTTCTAGTAAATATTGGATTTTCATCTTCCAAATCTCATAATTGTTGCCATTTAATTTCTCACCTTTGTTGAGTTTAACAACAATATTCTTTGATACAATAGCTAAAGTGGAAATTAATTGCAAAAAAATTTGTGGGGGGTCATTACAGCAACTTTGTTCAATACCTAATAATGAACTCTATTATGGAATAGAGTCAATGAATTCAGGTGATAACATTATAGAAACTTGATATGCTATTATTACAATTATTTTGGAGTGGAAGATTGGTCAGATATAGTCCAAATCAATTATTTTTTGGAACTTCTCTCATAAAGTTTATCACCCACCATTTATATGATTTCATGTTAGGCCATTCTAAGTTCCAAAGCATACTTAATAGTTCACTTCTAGGTAGCTCTTACATTAAGTGATTAACTGTAAAAACATGATGTATCGTATTGTCTCCGAGAAGATATTGCATTTGGAGTAATTGCACTAACATAATAATGAGTCATCTTATTTGTGTTGCAATTCATTTAAATTTGGTTGTCCTTTGCATGATCTATATTTTCTTGAATAACACATTTTTAGGAATTACAAGCCGATCATATTACCAGAAATCATCAAATGAATAAATGAACTCATGTTCAAAATGAAACTATGATCGTTATAATTTTCTTAAAATCACAATTTCAATGCAGTATGAACAAATCATATTTAAATCATAGTTATTTCATTTTAATTAGAAACATATTTCTAACTATTATGGAACTAATCTATTTAAATTTTAAATTAGAAACTTATTTTTAATTCTCATTACACTAATAATGTCAAGTTATTTAATTTTATTTTAATTATAAATTTATTTCAAATTATTAGATATAATGTTTAATTTGAAACTCATTTTAAATTATTATTCAACTTATGAACTTACAAATTTAAAGTTAATTATAAACTTATTTCTAATTAATATTGAACATAAATTTTAATGTTATAAATCACTTATAAACTTATTTCTGAGTATCATTAAATTCATAATATCATTTACCATATTATCTAATATGTAATATATATATATATATATATATATATATATATAGGATAATGGGTTCCTATAAGTCCAAACTTATAGCCTAAAATTTTGGCCTATAATGTTTTTGTTTTCTTAAGAGAGCCTAAACATACAACGCTTGGTCTATTTATGTTTTGTTTTTAGGTCCATAGAGATATGTAAGACATATTGCTTTTACGTTAAGCTAAAGATTTTCCCACTTGGACCATATTTACTAGCCTTCAGGTGGACCTTATGATCCCATTTAAATTGGTCTAAAGAAAGCCCAATCGATAGTCTAAAATTGAAAAGAAAACTAAATGCATAACATTTTCTCCTATTGCCTCCTTCGATCTTAGCAACTGAAAAAAAAAACAAATGCTACCAAAGGAAGTAGTGGCAGCAAATAGAGTAGGGAAGCTTCCTTTCCAGGCGTTAATGGTAGAGGGAGCAGGGAAGTTTCCTTCCCAGTCAGAGACGACAGAGGGAACCATGGTACCTGAACGAGTGGGCAAGTTTTACAATTTCTTATCCCTTAAAATACCGTAAGTGCATTGGTTGTCAGTGTAGTATATAAGGTGTCAATCCCTCAAGGAGTTGGTGAACTAGTTGAATTCTAAGTTTTCTAAGGCCTAAAGGATAACTAAAATGAAAAGGAAAACTAAACAGAAAAGTAAAGCAGCGAATTGGATTGATTGAAATGAAATTGTAAAATTAAATCAAAGAAGTCAAAATTGAGCACTGACAATGAACAATCAAAAATCAAACAAGGAAGATTAACCAATTATGAGAGGGGAGATTTATCCTCAAATGCTAATATGATTACTTTTCAGTTAATACGGTGGTTTTAGGATTTCAAAGGGTAGATTACTCTCCCTCGAGTTATAATCATTAAACTCTAAATCATAACCCTAATTGAATTATGGAATTTGCAATCTCTCAATTAACAAAAAGCCCATACATCCAATTAGATCTTAAGCTCTCTAATAAATTATTAAGTCCTCACATAAGATCTCTCTTCGTATAAATTACCAATTTGATTATTTGCGTGATCTATTAGATTATATTGGTTCACTCTCTTGATTTGTAACCAAAGCATGAAAATACAACAAATAATCACAATACCCAATGTATTAACATCAAAAGAAATCACATTAACATTAGTTTAAGAATAAATCCCTAAAAAGTTTAAAACATCATCATCAAACCCCAATCCCTCACTATAAACTCCCTCTCATACATTCAAGGAAGGAATAGCAAAGATGAAATGAAATGTCACTTGGAAGGGTTGGGATCGATCGACAGTAGCAACAATAACCATTCTTCTTCCCTCTTCCTTTCTCCCCTTCTTCTCCTTCCTTGGATCTTTCCCAATGTAGCAAATAGAGGCATACAAAAATTAGGTTCTCCTCTTTTCTTTTCTTAGTATTTTATATTTAGGGTAAAACTTAGGTTTTACCCGAGCTCGAAAAGTTCGAAATGTCCTAGAAAAGTTCAGTTTTAGAAATCGGTTTGCATATGTTGTCATGCAGGTCACGATCATAGCTTGTTAAAATGCTATCTTTCATGATCATGGTAGACCAGGCCACGATTATGGAACACCCACAAAGATTCTATCACGATCGTAGCCCTCTTGTTTCTTCTTTCGAACTTCCTCCAAATCTCCTTCGTTTTTTAATATCTTCTCTCAAAAACTAACAAATACATCAAGGCACCTCAAATAAAAAATTAGAGCTCAATAGCATGCTCTAGCCTACATAAGACTCAAAAAACAAATATGTAACCAATAAACACAATGCTAAACCTAAACGTACATGAATTAATTAATTGACCATTAAAAACATACTAAAATGCCTATTAAAACATTATACAATCTACAACTATCAATACCATCAGAGGAAGGAGTAATTGTGACTCGTCCCTTCCCTTCCCAAGAGATGGCAGTGGCAGTATGGTCTAGTTGAAGCAACAACATGTCATCAAAGGAAGCAGCGACAACAAGGATGATGTCATTAATTGCTACTCACTATTGCTTAGTTATCGGTGCTTAGTTGCTCCGCTTGTACCAATAATGCATTTTGGGTTATTGAACATTCTGAGTTTTTCAAAATCACAATGATTCTATCTGTAACATCCCATTACCTATGTTAAGGCTAGAATAGTAAATTATGAGAAATTTATGTGGAATTAGGAAGAAACACGTCATGCATAAGTTAATTGTGACGTACGCATTTATTTTACACAATTATATGATTGTACATGCATTCATTGACATTTTTGGGTAAATTTGATTTAGAAGTGAAAATTGTGGATTAAATTGGAGTGTATTAATTGTGATTTGGCAATTTTGGTATATTTTGGATATTTTTAAATTTTTGGTGAATTATTTTGAACTGAAAATTTATTTGGTGGTAAAATTTTATTTGGAGACTATTAGTAATATTTTGGAATTTTTCTGAAAATTTTGGGATATTTTTAGACTAAGAAAAATGGACAAATGACATGTAACACTTATAAGAGGCTGACAAGTGGCTCACATGCAAAGGGCCACGTGTCTCTAAGTTATTAAAGTAAGATATTTGGAGACTATTAGTAATATTTTGGAATTTTTGAAAATTTTAGGAATTTTTCTGAAAATTTTAGGATATTTTTAGACTAAGAAAAATGGACAAATGACATGTAACACTTATAAGAGGCTGACAAGTGGCTCACATACAAAGGGGCCACGTGTCTCTAAGTTATTAAAGTAAGATATTAGG
>JAOSBP010000007.1:9263982-9282943 GCA_027563825.1 Erythroxylum mucronatum | reverse complement strand
ACCCAGAAAAATAATTGATACTTGACTAATAAATTGATTGAAATAAAGAACACAATCTCACAACATGCAAAGTTCAATAACTAGGATTTCGTACACCAAGAAATAAACTTAGTTACTAAACATCCTATCTATTCCGGCTGTCACTGGCGTTGAACTGTTGTGGGCATCCTCAGAATTTTATTTTTCTCTCACACCCCTCGCCCAGCCTTTTTGCGCCTCTCTCCCTTTCTAAAAAAAACCTCCATTTATTTGCTTATTTAAGTGTGACTCCTTAATCGACGCCACCTATTCCAGTGTTTATTCTACCTGTAATTATGTGATATGCTCCTTGTGCAAGCGCCGCCAGCCTATAGCCTCCACCTCGTTCACGCCCTCCTTAATTGCTTGTATATTTTTGGCTCTGTCTTATGCGTGATTGGTTCCTCCCTGTGTGCTGCCGACCCCTCTTTTTTATTACTAATTTAATTTGCAACACGCGTCGTCGTCTTCTTGGCTGGCTTCTTAAATTTTGCTCCTCAATTTTTGTCACATTGCGCTACTGTTGGTTATCTATTTGCTCCAAAAATGCCAGTTCACGCGTGCAGCCTTGGTCCTCTCCTCTCTGTTTTATTCTTGTCTCACGCACGCCTCCCTAGCTACTTGTCTTTCGTGCTTTCTTAATTTATTTTGCAACGTTCTCCTTGAATCCATGCTGCTCTCCTATTGCTTTTCTCTGATCCACCTATTGCGTTACACACTTTCCATGGTCCTTGTAAAACGACTCCACTCCTTGTTGTCCATTTTAATCCTTATGCTTGTCTATCTTCTGATGTGACCATTTGTTGCCTTATGCTTTGTTGTTGATTCACGTGAAGCTCGCCTACACGCCCTAGGTCTCACTATTTAATTTGCTGTCTAATTATCCCTTGTTGCTTGTTTATTTATTCTCTAGCTGCACTGTTCAATGGATGGGACAATTAAGGGTGACCCTCATGTTAAAACATTTGTTGCTGCCTTTGACGCTGTGCTTCCTTCCATGTCTTGTAAAATCCTATTTGATTTATGTGGCTTGCTCCATTTTTCTTGTCTTTTAATTTTTCTTCTTTTCCCATGAAAGCGAGTAGACAATAAATCTTCAGAAAATGACCAAACTTTAATGCTTTTAACTCACTTTAATTTTTTTTGCTATCAAATTGTACCTAAAAATAAATATGAATTAAAGTGAGTATTTTAATCATTTTTGTATCAATAGTCGGTAAGTGAAATTAATTAAAAATACCAACAATTAACCACATATCAATCTCATGTTTTATTATCAAGTATAAGCATAACAAACATCACAAAGCATTGATATATCTATTGAATTCGAAAATAATAAGCTTTAACAAAAATAGATCAAAAACAATCCCTAATATGGATTTAGAAACCCATAATTATGTTCAACATCCTAATAATCCAAATCAACATATGAAAGAAAAGGAGTTTATTTCATGACGTAGAAATTTGGAAATTTTGGAGTGTTATTGATGCCTCCACTTTGATCTCTTTAATTATGATACGCAGCTTCCTTTTTGGTGTTTTTATTTGCCTTAAGTACTTCTTAAAGCTTGTGGGGTTCTTTCTAGGGTTTCTAAACTTAATTTGGTTCCAAATATTTCCTTAAAATGTCAAGAATACAAAATTTTATGTGTTGGAAAACACTGTCATGACCGTGCCTGTCATTGGTTTATTTCTATACCAATATTAATTTATCTGCAAGTTATTTCCATAAGGATTAATTAGTCACCTAACAACTCAAATTGTTTTATCTAAGGTAATCAAAGATGGAATGAAATGAATTCAAACAAATTAACAGAAATTAAAATAAACTAATAACACTAAACAATTGGTAATATTAATCAATGATTAAAACTTAGGAATTATTTTATCCTTGTTTCGTCTTCCTTTTATCTTTTTGTATCAATTATACTTGATCCTAGATATCGTAAGGTTTTGGTTACCTTCTCTCAAGATCTAATCAAGTAATCCTAATTAAAATTGATAAAAATATAAATACAACTTCTCCATTCATAAAAGTACTCCTCACTATTCAATTGGATTTGAAGCAATCCTATGGGTAATTAAGTCACAATTAAGATCTCTCTTTAGTTTTTTATTAATCTAATATTTGATGTTCTATTAAGTTACTAACTATTGTTGCACATCTTAACACATGTGACTTGATTCAATCTTTGATTTGTTATCAAGTATAAGCTTAGCAAATATCACAAAGCATTTATATATCCGTTGAATTTGACAAGAATAAGGTTTAACAAAAGAGATAAAAAACAATCCTTAATATGGATTTAGAAACCCATAATCATGTACAACATCCTAATAATCCAAATCAACATCCAAGACAATGAAATATATGAAGAGAAAAGAAAGAAAAACTATTTTATGTCTTGACCTGGAAATTTGGAAAATTTAGAGTTGCCCTTGATGCCTCCACTTTGATCTTTTTAATTATGATGTGTAACCTCCTTTTTGTTGTTTTTCTTTGGCTTAAATACTTCTTGAGGCTTCTCAGGTTCTTTCTAGGGTTTCTCCACTTAATTTGGTTCTAAAAATTTCCTCGAAATGTCAAGAATATAAAATTTTTACGTGCTAGAAAACACTCCATCACAATCGTGCCTATGATTAGTTCATTTCTACACCAATATTAATTTATTTGCAAGTGCACGATGTAGTTGTAGCTAGCACAGACAAAAACGAGTCTAATCCCACGAAGACAATGAATATTAGTAATTACCATTATCCTATTATCTAGTATACAAATTTGATTTTAGTTTTAAATAAAAATAAAAATTAAAGAATTAAAATAAATAGGAAAATTTTTCGAGTAGAGAATAAAGAAATCATTTAGAAATAATCAATATCAAGAATTAGTGTCCAGGTTGAATCCCCTTAAAAACCTTAAACAATTGACCTTTTATTATGCAATTGTTTGATTGACTATTAGACGATGGCAATTTCTATCGTATGCTAACAACTCACTTGAGACTACTAATAACTATTCTTAGAATTATCAACTGACATTATTCAGGTTAAAGGTACTAACATTGCTTTACTGATTCGTGAATTCTGCTATTAAATTTAAACATAATCTAGAGGATTTATGTCAACCTATCCCTAGGTTTACAATCAAATCCTTTCAATTATGGTAGATCTATTCCTACATAGGATTTCTCAATCTCTATGTTATGAAATCTTATGTACTACTATTTTAGATCTATTAGAACATAGATGAAACACATAATTGAATCACAATAGATTAATCTAAACAATTGCATTAAATAAAAGAATCAAAGCATGTTATAGCACAAACTAGGGTTCATTTCACCTAGACACTAAAGATGTTTAGTTATATGTAATAGAAAATGAAATCAAACATAAACATAAAGAAAAAGGAATAGAAAACAAAGAGTTTATAATTTAAATCTCCCTTTATCTCCTATAGAATGTTCTTACAGTGTAGAGGTTTAATGATGTATTTTATTGGATTTGTCGATGATTTCTTCAAGTCTTCCTCGTCTGTGGATCAATATCGCCTCTTTTGAATGATCTTTACATCTTGAATCACCTCTGTATGTCTCTAAAATTCTCTTTCCCCCATTTGCCTCCTCTCATGTCTTTTTATAGTAATTTTTAGGATTTTTGGGAGATACACAATCTAATACCGGGGGGTGTACTAGGGCATCTATACTCTAAAATCCCAAAAATTTGCAATTTTGCATAGCCTGAGAGATGTACATGGCCATA
This sequence comes from Erythroxylum mucronatum, assembly GCA_027563825.1. Classification (NCBI taxonomy): domain Eukaryota; kingdom Viridiplantae; phylum Streptophyta; class Magnoliopsida; order Malpighiales; family Erythroxylaceae; genus Erythroxylum; species Erythroxylum mucronatum. The sequence goes on along the minus strand of JAOSBP010000007.1, from coordinate 9,279,163 downwards.
TACATGGCCACGTATCCTTTAATTGCTTCAAAACTTCATTTTATGTCGCGTTTTCAGTCAAATTCTTCTCCTTTTAGTCCATGAAGGCAATTATAACCTATAAATGCACTGAGAGAGAATCAACTACTAAATAGACAATAAAAGTATAAAATATCAAACAAAATAAATGAAATATGGGTTTATAGATATGATCAAAAAATGCATTTATCAAACATCCTCATACTTTAGCTTTTATTGTTCCTCGAGCAAACCATGATCAAAATTATAAATTTTACAACATCTATCCATCATTAATCTTAACCTATCCATTCATACTATAAATTATCGTGTCATATTGAATCAAATTAACATACAATTAGAGTCAAGTTATCCTAAAATTAACTTCTTGGGTCAAATATTAATAGTAATCACATCAATACTCCCATTGAAATAAAAAACATCAACCTTTATACCTTTACAAAGATTTCACTCAACGCACTCAAGTGTTTAGGGTGAAAAGTATCAAAACTCTCTAATTATTTCATAGTAGTACTCTTACCATATGCTTGCAACCTTATCACATCTCTACCACTTATTATAAACTAGAAACAAAAATTGAAAGTTCTTAACACAGGTTGTAATGGGGTTTAGGTACGGTATGATTGGGATAATAAAAAAGACTGAATAGAAGGAAATTTACTACTGAGGAATTACAAGAAACTTGTTTACAAATGTACACTGGTCCTCTTATTCCAAGTCCATTTGTACCCTATACTTTTCTTCTTTTCTTTTTCTATGCTCTTCTTTACAAAACAATTTTGAGTATTTAGTACCATAATTAAAGAAATAATGGACCTCTCATGATTTTTAGTTTTAAACAAACAAATAATGTAAATAACCTTCAGGATTCAAAACAATGAAATGGGTATAAAGAAAAATATGATAAAGGTTAATAATTGGGTTTAAATATTTGAAAAATGCTAAGACTCAACTTGGTTATTGCTAAAGAAAAATTTAAGGTAACGTAATTATCAAAGAAATCGGCTAAAACAAATTGTTGAATCTAAATGCCTTTATGACTTCAATGATTCTAATTTAACAAATATGGTCTCAATATGTATAATAAAAGAAATTTCTAGAATTGTTCAGCTATGCACGATAACATACATGAAAAATGAAAAGAACTTCAAATTTTTTTAAATTTTGCTCTTAGGCACAAAAGCTCACAAAAATAGGTATATATGTGTAAATAGTATGCAATTTGCATTCAATTTGATTATATCAATTAATACTAAAAATATGACTTTAAAAGCAATTTTATTCTAACTATCATCTTATTGCGTACTAATTAAAATCAATATTCAACAACGAAACAAAGTATTCATGGACAAATTTTAATTAGGTCAAGATATTAGTTCATAAAATTTTACAACCAAGATTATAATAAGCTTAAAGAAATAAAAAAAAAGATTCATTAACCCCTTCCCTACACTTAAAGTTGTACATTGTCCCTAATGTATACAATATAAGTATATATTATAAGTGAGAAGATTTAGTGGTACTTTGGTGAGTATGACGATTTTCTAATTCTGATCCATTTAATATTAGACTAACATTCTTGCAAAATAGAAAGAAAAAGGGATAAAAACAATAAAATAAAATAAACTATAAAATAAAATAAAATAAATACAAAATATGAAATGTGAAATATGAAATATGAAAATACAAATAACATGAAATTTAAAAAAAATCCTAATTCATGGGTTACCTCCCAGGCAGGGCTTGTTTAACATCGTTAGCTCGACATAGCTTGCACAGTATCGTAATTTTGGATCATTAATTAATGACTTGCTTCCACTTGTTTCTTCACATAACGGTTTAGTAGCCTATAAGTAAGCCACCTATTACAAGATAATAATAAGAGCATGATTTATCAAATTAATAAATCCAATGCTCTTTTCAATGACAAACTGTTAATAAAATAAGGGATAATGAAACTCCTTGAATCTTATGTTGATGCACGTAGTTTGTCTTGGACGAAGTAAGAACCTTCCATACTTAAGGTGGCTACTAATGATTCATCAGTAGTTTCCTTATTGGGTTCCTCTACCAATTCTTTCTCAACTACCTTTTTCCATTCTTTTTCTTTCTCTTCCTAGAAAAAGGTTTCTAGCTTGTCTTCTTCTTCAATTATTGTTTTTCTACTCCTCTACTTCCTCTTCTTGGATGGAGACTTCCTCTTCTTCTAAGTTTGTTGCCTCTGTCATATCTTTGTCCTCCTCTATAATAACAATAGTTACCTTCCCATATTTTTGTAATTCCATTTCATCCATGAAGTCAAACTTCGTGTTTTCTTCACTCTACGACGTTAACAAGCTTAAATAGTATTCTATGCTATGCTCAAGATATTCAGGTGAAGAAACTCTTTCTTCAAATTTGCGTCGACTACCTTTAAGTTTAGCAAGGCATTCCATTATTTTATTTGTAATGCTTTCTTCTTCTTATTCATTTTGGAGCTTGTTTCCATTCCAAATTCTTTAGGATTTGTTTTAGTAAGAAAAGACAAACTCCCCTGCATCTCATTAGATATTATCTTCGCCAACTGGTTGAAACAATTCAACATATTTTGTATACAAGCCTTTATTTCCTAATTCCTCATGATTAATTCTTGAATAAAATTGGCCACCATATCTTCCAGAGTTGGCCCCTTAATTTGAGGTGCTTAGTACATAAATATTCAGTTGAAACATAATCATTCCATCTATAAGTATAAGTGTTGCTCCATTCTGAATTGTAACTATTCTCAAATGATGCACCTTAAGGTTAATTGTATATGCTCAGTTGCTCCCATATATAGGTTGGTGGTCGACATTCATGATTGTAATGGTTTCTCCCATAAATGTCGAAATACGGTATGGATGTTAGTTGAGCCTCTAAAAATTTGTAAGGAAACCTCTCTTTCCTATATGGTGATGTTATATATTGCGAAGACACATTGTAGCTCCCATAAGAGTGTTGACTGCTCCATCCTTCCAATGTAAGTTATGGTGATGAAGTTAAATCTCAATTCCTAAAACAAACCATAGACATACTATTAATGTAGAGAAGTTCAAAAGATAATTGAATTAATAGGGCTAGAAATACAATAATATATAATAAATATAAATAAAAAAAGGACTAGAGTAATAGTATCTAGGTGTTCCTAATATCAATGTCCCTAAAAAAGGTGCCAAAAACTTGATTGTTTTATTTCTATATCAATATTAATTTATCCGCAAGTGCACAACATAGCTGTAACTAGTACAGGCAAGTATGGGTCAAATCCTACGAAGACAATGAATACTAGTAATTACAGTTATCCTATTATCTAATCTATGGATTTGGTTTTAGTTTTAATAAAGAAAATACAACTTTAAAAAATTAAAATAAATAGGAAAAAATATTAAGCAAAGAATAAAGAAATCACTTAGAAATAATAAATACCAAGAATTATTGTCTACATTATGAATCCCCCTAAAACACTTAAACAATTAACCTTTTATTATGCAATTATTTGATCGACTATTAGACCCTGGAAATTCCTATTGTATACTAACAACTCACATGAGAAAACTAACAACTAATATTAGAATTATCAATCTATATTATTCAGGTTAAAGGTACTAAGATTTCTTTACTGATTCGTGAATTCTGCTATTAGGTTTTGACCTTAATCTAAAGGATTTATATCGACCTATCTCTAGGTTTGCAATAAACTCTTTTTCAATTACAGTATATTTATTCATGCACAAGATTTAATAATCTCTAGGTTATGAAATCAGATTATGAACTAATATTATAGATCTATTAGAATATATATTAAACACATAATTGAATCGCAATAGATCAATCAAAACATTTACATTAAATAAAAGAATTAAATACATGTTATAGCATAAACTAGGGTTCATCTCACCTGGAAACTAATGATGTTTACTTGCACATAATAGAAAATGAAATCAAATATAAATAGAAAGAAAAAGGAATTTTATATCTCCCTTTATCTCCTATCGAAAGTTCTTGTAAGGTAGAGGTTTGATGATGTATTTTATTGGATTTTTTAATGATTTCTTCATGTTTTCCATGTCTCTGGATCAATATTGCCCCCTCTAAATGATCTTTAGGTCTTGCATCACCTCTGTAGGTTTGTGAAATTCTCTTTCCTTCATCTACCTTTGCTCATGTCTTTTTTAGTAATTTTTAGGGGTTTTAAGATATTCACAATCTAATATATAGGTGAATGATAGACTTTGTATACTCCAAAATCTCCAGAATTCACGATTATGTAAGGCCAAAAAGATGAGCATTGCCATATACACTATTGTGTATCCCTTAATTGCTTTAGGACTTCGTTTTATATTGCGTTTTCATCCGAATTCTTCTCTTTTTAGTCCATGAAGACAATTATAATATGTAAATGCACTTGGATTGAATTAAGTACCAAATGTACAATAAACAGTTGTCAGGTCATCTCTATCATGAAAGCTCATCTTACGCAAAGCTAACTCTATGTGATAGGTGAAAGTCTCTTACAATTGCAACAACCAAAGAATTATGGCCATTACCGAAGTCCTTCCTACTATCCTAACCTCTTCAGCCTTTTGCAAGTTACTCTCCATTCCTTCTAATGTTCCACTCTTCTGAACCTTCATTGCTTCTGAATCTTCATTCCTTCACCTCTTTACTTTACCTTATCTTCCTTCTTTTTCTTGCTCTCTGTATTCCATTGTCTTCGAGCAAGGCTATTTTGGTCATTTCATCCTCCCTTTCGCCTCCTCAGCCTGTTTCCATTCAGTAAAATTCCCTGCTTTTCCCTGTTTAGAAATATGACAAAGTTAGCTTTCTCAACAGAAAATGCAAACTCTCATTCCAACAATAAAACAAAACACCCCTATAGAGGATTTTCCTCCTTTACCCACTGCTTCAACTCTAGCCCTTCCTTCTGTCACTACCCCTCCATTGCCTCAACCTTCCTCATCGCCACTCAACCTAGTTGTTTCAATCTCTCAACCCACCCAACCCTCTTTAGCCAACACATACAACATTCCATTAAACAATTAGACCTTACCTAGCTCTTCTTCATCTCCTCCAGTGGTGAGGAAAACTTGGAAGCAAGTGGTGGGAGGCTCTACTGCTGATCTTTCTCTTCACTTCTTCCTTTCAAAGAATGAAGATGGTTGAGCAATTGTTGCGCCTGATATGGAGACCCTATAGGAAGGAGTCAAGTCGTGGGAGAACTCATTTATTGGATTCTTCTGGGACAAAAGACCACCTTTCCCTATTATTCAAAGATGGGCACAAACAGCATGGAAAAGTAAAGGGTTTATCCAAGCTATTATGGCAGAAGACAGATATAAATTGTTTACATTTGCTACTAAAAGACAAACATCGAAGATTGTTTAAGAAGGGCCATGGCATGTGGCAAATTTCCCACTTTTTTGATAGCCATGGTAGCCGGGTTTTCAAATCGACTTTAAGTAGAAGAGTTCGGTTCCAATGTGGGTAAATCCATATAATGTTCCTCTTGAATATTGGACTACTAAAGGATTGAGTATGATAGCTAGCTTCCTAGGAAAACCTTTATGTTTGGATGACAATACAACAAATAGGAAGAGGTCGGGATTTGTTAGAATATGCAACATGGATATATCCAATGGTTTACCAGAAAAATTCCTATTATGAGACTGGGGTTTGATGGAGGGCTTTATGAAGAAAATGTTTCGGTATAAGACCAATGGAAGCCTTCTCTTGCTTCTCAAGGGAAAAAATGGATACCAACTGGGAAACTTTTCCAAAAGGGGGATTATGAAGAGCTGATGGGGATGGGATTTTGTACTTAGAAAAGGATCAGTTGGCTAATTCCAGTGATATCACTAATATCTTTGAATCAAATGAGGAACAAAGGGTAGTAGTTGAAGATAGTGTGGAAGGTACAATTGATGTTAATAAAGGAGTGGAAGCAATTAAGAAGCACACTGAAGTTGATGTTATTGATATGGGAAAAGATAGGAAGGTGAAGGAACCTTCCATAAACCTTAAGGATAATTCAAATGGCTTGGTCAATACGAAAAGTAATTGCCCTAAGTTGATAGAGAATAAGGAGGACGATCCCTTCATTGGGAAATTGTTGACAGCCACAAAGAGGGAATCCAATAGGGCCAAAGGTAAGGGCCCTTAAAGCAAGAAATTAACTAATGAAAATAATAGCATGGAATGTGAGGGGGATTAACTACCCTAAAAAGCTTTCAGCTTTAAGGGATTTTGTTTTTAACACAAATCAATGGTTTTTTTGGTTCTTTTTGAAACAAAAATCAAAGAAGAGAATATGAGGTTGTTGAATAAGATGGGCTCTAAATGAAAATTTAGTTCTAATCATCATACCCATAGGTATGGGAGAATTATCATCGGGTATGACCCTTCTTTGTTATATGTTCAACTTCTTACTATGGAGATATAAGTTATTCACCTAAAATGTAAACTCCTTTAGGTAAATGTTGATTTTTTTTGCTTCCTTTGTCTATGGTGCTGATCATAATTTTCAAAGGAGACTTTTACGGGAAAGTTTACTAGATTTTTAGAGGATTGTAAATGGATCATGGCTCTTATGTGGTGATTTCAATGCTACACTATATAGAACTGAAGCTGATGGGAATTATAACTTGAGGAACTTCTTAGCTAATTTTAGTGATTGTGTGGACAAAATTGAAGTTTCCGACCTAAAGGCTTAGGGACACTTTTACACTTGAAGCAATAAGCAATCTGGGAGATGGGCTTTGAGGAAGAAATTGGATCGAGCATCGGTAAACAAGGAGTGGATTTCTCAATTCCCAAACAGTTTAACTAGTTTTCTTGATCCTTTATTTTCGGATCACACTCCTATGAGGATAGAGAACCTCCTCCATTGTTATGTAGGAAGAGGTCCTTTCAGGTTTAACAATCTGTTACTAAATGACGAGGGGTTTAGTAATGCTCTTAACAAGGGAATGGAGGTTATGTTGGAAGGAACTGAACAGTTTGTTTGTAATAAGAAGCTTAAGGCTATCAAAATGGAGATGAAAGCTCTAACAAGTAGAAGATCCTCCTCAACACGAAGATGTTTTAAAAGCCAAAGAGGATCTATAGAAGTTACAACAAGAGATAGAGTTAGACCCGGCAAATCCTTCATTGCTAAACTCAAAAAAGACTCTCCTGATGTCTTACTTATCCAAAGCCAGAGACCATGAAAATTTATTGGAATAGAGGGCTAAGATCAAATCGCTAAAAGAAGGTGAAAAGTATACTAAGTTCTTCTTCAACTCTATCTTATCTAGAAGGAACACTAATAGAATCAGTTCCCTTAAATTATCGAATGGGGAGGAAGTTTCCTAGCAGAATGAAAGGAAACTGTGAGATACTTTGGAAGTTTTTATAGCTCTTTTAGACAAGTACTATCACCCTTAGCTCCTTTATTCAGAAGAAGTTATCCCATCAGCAAGCTTTATCCCTCGTTAAACTAGTGGAAGAAAAGGAAAAAGAGGAAGTTTTTCAATTGTACCCTAACAAGTCTCCTAGACCCGACGGATTCAATGGATTTTTCTATCAAAAAACATGGCAAGAAATTGGTCCAATGGTAAAAAGTGCTATTCTAGTGTTTTTCTCAAGGGGTTCTTCTAAGGGAGACCAACAAAACTCATATTTGTTTGATTCCTAAATCTAATTATGCTTCTTCTTTAGATGACTACAGACCTATTGCATGCACAAATTTCATTTATAAGGTCATTTCAAAGATCTTAGCTAATAGGCTAAATTCAGTTTTGGATTCATTGATCTCAGATAACCAAAATGCTTTCCTTTAGGGTAGAAGAATTGGGGATAACATCTCTATAGTTAAGAGCTAATGAAAGGTTATCTAAGGAAGAACAGTCCCCCTAATTGTATCATTAAAGTTGATTTCAAGAAAGCGTTTGATCATGTAGAATGGGAATTTATTCTTCAGACTTTAAGGCTATTGGGTTTCCCAAGGGAGTTTGTTAAATGGGTTGAGGCTTGTATTACCAATCCTACTTACTCTATCCTTATTAATGGTTCACCTATGGATATCTTTAAGAGTGCAAAAGGATTGAGGCAAGGAGATCCAATCTCTGTTTATCTTTTTATCATTTGCATGGCGGTTCTAACCCAGTTGATTCAGTATAAGGTAAGCCAAAAAGAAGACTTCAGATATCATAGCAGATGCAGAAGAGTAGGGTTAATCAATTTTTATTTTGCGGATGACTTATTACTATTTTCTAAGGCTCATAGAAAATATATCGAATTGCTCATGTTAATTTTGACAATTTTCAAAGATCTTTCAGGGAGAAAAATAAACCTTACTAAGACCCAGTTCATTCTAGTGCCTAGTGCTAATATGATGGAGAACTATATCTCTGTAATAAGAGGAATGAAGAGGAAACCTGCACCACTAATTTACCTCGGTCTTCCTATTACTACAAAAGGAATTCAATTTTCTGAATGTTTCCCTTTGATTGAGAAAATTCAGAGAAGATTGGGAATGTGGACAAATAAGGTACTCTCTTTTTGGGGGAGGCTACAGCTTATAAAAACGATACTGAACTCCCTTCACATTTACTGATCCTTTAATATCTCATTAGCTAAAGGTGTCATTAAATCTATAGAGAAGCTTTTTAGAAGTTTTTGGAGGAATTTAAATTCAGATAGACATTTTGCCAAGGTTAAATGGTCTAAAGTTTGTAAGAGTAAAGCAGAAGGGGGATTGGGATTGATTCCTATTGCCTCGTTTAATACCTCAACCCTCTTTTAAAATATGTGGAATATCCTTTTGGAATAGAATTCTCTTTAGATTGGGTGGTTTCATACCTATATCTTGAAAGGAAATAGTCTTTGGGCTATTTCGATTAGGCCCTCCTTCTCTTGGTCATTAATCCAACTTTTGAAGCTAAGACCTATATTAAAACCTCTAGTGAACTGTAGAGTGGGTAATGGAGAAAAGGCACACTTATGGTTTGACAATTAGACTAGTAAGGGCCCTCTAATAAGATATCCTCAAGCTCTACAAATATGAGTGGATTCCATATCAGTACAAAGGTTACCTTTATCCTTCTAAGAGGACAATGGAACATTCTAGCTAAATTGCAGTATCTTGCTCCTGGTTATCAACCTAAGCTATAGAAGGAGGATGTTTTCCAATGTCTCAAGATGATTACAAACTCCTTTAACATTTCTAGATTCAAGAATTTGCAGAATCTGAGCAACCCTAAACTGAGTTGGTCTCTTATCATCTAGCACAAAACCCTCAGGCCTAGCATGTCAATCCTTATGTGGCTTACTGTGCTTAACTTGCTCACTATGCTTAACATGTTAAGCACAATGGACATAATGCACTTCATTAATTCTTATCCTATCTATGTGTTATATGGGATGAAGGAGGAAATTAGGAATCATATATTCTTTCTCTACCCTTATTCCTAGTTTATATGGGAGAAGATACAAGGGTTATGCCTCATTACAAATGCAGGGTCAACGTTTGCAGAAGCATTAGAATGGCTTATGTAATGGAATCTGAGTTCTAGGCATAACATACACATCTTTATTATATCTTTCACCTTCTCCATTAAGGAGATTTGGCGTGAGAGGAATATTAGAAGATTCCAGAACAAAGCAAGGACAAGTAAGCAGGTCCTGAGTGCTTAATTTCAGTAATTAGAGAGTACCTTGTGTTTATAACCAATTCAGACACAACAAACCATATTCTAGCTCTTTCATGGGGAATCAGGTAACTAATCTCAGTAAGGGACTTAGATCATGAAAGATATGGAAGTTGGAAACTAGAATGGAATTATCTGGCTTGTCGCGTGTTTTTAGCATATATTAAATGTTGTCGCTAAAAGATATGCTCAAATCTCCACCTAAAGAAGCCGATGATGTTATCTATGTGTACTTCTCCGTAAGATAACCTCTCCCGTACTTGTTAAAACTGACAATTGCCCAACCCTAATTTGGTAGGGTTAGGTGTGAAGAGAACAGGAGACCTTCGAGACTTTTCCTTTCCTGCCAAATGATTGTGCGTGTGTGTTTTGCTACTTTGTTTGTTAGTGGACGATGTCGTTTCATATCATTTTTAAGTATCCAAACATTGTTGTTTCGTGTAATAACTTGATATTGCACTTTGTAAGAACTCTTTTATTTATCTATTACAATTATCTAAAGTGAAACAAAGTTAAAGAAGCCCATAAGCCTACATGTAAGGGGATCCAATTGTAGGAATTCATTGACCTTGTATAACTAATTCAAAAGGTGACACCGGCCAAGACTTAAAGGAAATTAGAATAAGAAACTTTGGGAGAACTAAGAGAAAACAAAACAATTAAAAGGAGATTATAGCAAGAAACTTTGGGAGAAAAAAGAGAAAATAAAACACATTTTATAAGTGCTTACTTAAGTGCTAACACCTGTAAAATTTAACATATTACACAATGAATTAATTTTTAGACACTAGATATATTTCATGTTATAACTAATACCTTAACGCTTGTTTGGTGTAACACTAATTCATGTATTTTATAAGGTAAGGTTTACTTACCTTCTTTAGAAATATATATACTTTAACTTCCAAAAAAAATCATCTTCATATTTCACAACATGCTTAAATCATTGCTAATAAGAAAAAGTCACCTACATATAAAAATAGAAACACAAACCTGCACCTATTGAATTTAGACTATATATATATATAAGAGTAAAGTGTGTTCTCCTCAAAATCTAAAGTAATGACCACCTAATAGAATTTTAGGTACCACTATCATAATACTTGATTTAATCTATATATTGACTTCTTCAATTTGCAATCTCAAGGCATATTTCCCTTTATGTTAAAGCACTTGGACAACTAATTATACATCGATTCTATTAGATCATCATTAAAGAATATTTTCTTAACATCTTTATGTTAAAGCTTAAAATCAAAATGTATGGTTAAAGCAATAATGATCATGAATGAGTCCTTAGTTGAGATATGAGGGGAAGTCTCCTTGTCTTCCATTCTATTTTTTAACCATACTTCTTAGCCATATGCCTTACTTTAAACCTATCAACTTTGCATTTAGCATCTTTATTAGCCTTAAACTCCCACTTGTAACCTATGACTTTGAGTCTATACTAAACATTGAATAACTTTTGAACACCATTGTTTGTTAGAGACTTCATCTCCTCCTCCATAGTTTTTTTATCGATCAAAATAATCTTTCATCTCCTCCTCCATAGTTTTTTTATCTATCAAAATAATCAATACTCATTCCTTCATTATACGTTAGAGAATCCAAAAATATCTCTAAAATCATAGTTAGTTTATCAATATATATAATAAAATCATTAAAGGATATAGGCACCCTATCTCTTTGTAAATGTAGCAATGGTATTATATGATTACGTTGATCATCTACTATAGTCTGCCTAATAGTATACGCAACATCTTTAACATCATGAGCTACATATACATCCAAATTGTACCTACATACCTTCAAAACTACATTAGTAACTCTTTTATAAACAATATGAATATGTATTTCTACTGAACCAAGATTCTCAACTGCTTTAGGTCTCAATGATACTTTTCCCATATCATGCTCCATAAACTTTTAACCTTTCTAACCTTTAAGATAGCCTATGGATAACCTTTGAATTGTTCTAAGATAAAAAAAATTCTTCAATAATGTATTATAAATCTTTATCTCTACTAGACAATACTAAACCTTTATATTATTCAAGCCAGGCATCCTATCTACCCATAGTTCAAAAGGAGTTCTAAGAATTGACTTACTATGAACACTATTTAGGATGTTGAGTGTTGTCTATATTGACTCGCTCTATAAACACTTAGGAAGCTTCGATCACTTCGTCATTGTCTTTACTATATACATTAGTGTGTGATTTTACCTCTCCATTATTCCATTATGCTTAAATATATTGCAAAATATGTCATAATCATCTAGAAACCTAGCAAAAGGTCCCTTCTCTTAACACCTAAATCTTCATATTCACCATAGTATTCTTCGCTTTGATCTGAATTGTCAACCTTAACATTGAATTAATTCTTATTCTTTTCTTTAAAAACTTTTAAATATTTTTAGGGTCTCAAACTTATTATTAAGGATACATAGGTAATTATATTAAGAATAGCCATTAAAAAATTAAAAAAGAATTTCTTTCTATCAACAGTGAGGCTTAAATGTCCAGTTACATTTATGTGAGTAATATCCAGCACTTTACTACTATTAATGGCATCTTTTTTTCTTTCTTTTGGTGAGTTTTGTAAAGCACCAAATTGTACCCTAGTTGGAATGTTAAATGTTTATGAAATTGCATGTATGAAAGGTGTTAAAAATCGTGAGATGATTGAGGATTGCATATGACTTGAGTTTTGGTTTAATGGATCCTACTTTGTGAATTGGAATTAATTGATACCATTAGAGAATTGAGGTATTAAAATGTACATTTGGACTAGGAAAATTAACAAGTGGTAAGATAAGTTGGTACATGAAAAGTGAAATGACTAGGCCTACGAGTTAGTGACATTTGGCAACATTTGTTGAGTGACAAGTGGCCTAATTAAATTGTGAAATTTGGCCGCTTTATAGAACAACATGTGTGCAAGCTAGGAAGAAGACATATGGCTTGTGTCTTTATGTAATAAATGGCCCTAGAGCAAGATGAGTCATCTTACACATGGCATGACCTTATGCATTAGCTAGTTTCTGTTGTAACTCTTCCTTCTTTGCTCATTCTCTCCACCGAAACTCTCTCATTTCCTCTCAACTTCTAGAGTTTTTGGGATCATTTTCTCTTGGAATCCTTGTAAGTTACTGCATCTATTTTATACTAACTTTTATGTTGTTAACATCTTAGTGTTAAGATCATCTTACATCTACCTAGATTTTGGAAGTGTTTTGATTGTATGAAGGGCTGGTTTAGTTAGTTCTTTGAAGAAGGAACTTGAAGCTAATTCAGTAAGGGATTACTAAACTTGATAGCATGTATAATTACAAGTTTTATGATAATTGAATTGGCATGAAATATGTGTTATGATGATGATAAATGAATGCTAGAAAAATGATCCTTGTATGATAACTTCTAGTTTGGTTTTGATATGTGGAAGATATTGATTTGTAAGTTACTTAAGGAATGATTTTTGAATTGGTTTAGACATGAATTTGATGAGATATTGAAGCATGAATAAGGTAGAATTAAAGTGAAATTGATGGTCTTTGGTGAAGGTGTGTCGAATGGAAGTGAAGAATTCAAGTTTTGGAAACAAATTGGAGAATGTGGGTGAGTGAACCTTCGGTTCAATCATCCCACGATCGTGGGATTTATAAGGTTTATTCTCACAGTCATAGGAAGTAATTAGGAAGTAGAAAATGTTGGTTTTAGATAATTGTTGTACCATATCAAGTTAAGGTAATTATAATGGTTTAATTGGACTTAGTTATGGTGTAAATGAACCTAGACTGATGTGCAATAAGTTCATTAAAGGTTGTATAAGATTTGGATTTTTAATTGAAGTAATAACTTACAAAAGGTGTTATTAGATAACAAAGTATCCAATTTTGGAACTTATTAGTCTTTAAAGGATTGAAGTATACTTATGAATGCAAATGTGTTTTAAATGATAAAAGTGATGTGTTAGTTATGAATGTTTGAGAATTGGGAACTTAGGTGAGTACATGTAAAGTGTAATTACTTAATGTATTCATTATTGCATTATTACAAATGCTTATGTTTATAAGGCATGGTAAGTTTAAGTGAGAATGAATGGGTTCAATTTGAGCATAAGGAAATGAATTCATACTTATGCATTATTTCACTATCACGTGATTCTAATATTGTGATAATTTCGAACCATCAATTGTCTGAAGAGTTTGATAATTGGGATTGTATTAAAAGTGCTTTCTAATTGTGTGAATATACATAATATGTAACGACTCAATACATTTATTGATGCTTTAATGCATATGTTTGTATTTTTAAAGCATGTTAAGTTTGATCAAATGAATAAGGTCATATGTTAAGCACTACATCATTTACATTAAATTTTGAATTCTGAAATGGTTTGTTTTAAAACTGTTAAGTCCTAGTCGTGGGTAAATAAGCATGCCTAGAAGGGTCTGCAACTGCTCCTCTGACACTAAGGTGTCTCCTGATATTAACACTTCGGTGTCTCCTGATATCGACACTTCGGTGTCTCCTGATATTTGACACAACAGTGTCTTCTGATACTCTCTTCTGTTCTGAGATACTAATCATGGTATCTTCGGTTATGGTCCCGTTGCACTTCTATAAAAAGGATTAGCAGTTTAAATTATTCTGTATTCTGATATATGTTCTTTGATAAAAATAAGTTATGTTTTGATACAAAAAAAAGTTCTATTATGATAAGATATAAGCTCTAATTTGATACAAAACAAGTTCTGTTCTGATATAAGTCATATTTTGATCTAAAAGGATTAGATCCTATTCTGACATTCAATTCTGATACTTGTACATTCTGTTATGATATTTAAGAGTTTTGTTTTGATGCAAGAATGTTCTGTATTGATTGATGAATCATATTCTGTTCTGAGACATAATGTTTGGATTACTTTGTATTATAAACAATTAAAGATTCTTGTGATATGATTTGAATCTGTATATATGAATGTCAGACAATTGTTAGAAACAATCTCCATTATGCATTATGTTTAGTTATTCCCCACTAAGTTATATGCTTAGCGGTGGTTTTTCCTCCATATAGGTTCTGATAAGAAGGTTTAATGACTGGGACAAAGACAACCGTAGTGGTCAAGAAGAATGTCTTTTATTTTGAAAGATGTATATTCAAGTTTTTGAGTTGTATCTGACAATATAAGATAGTTTGTATTTTGTTTAATCGTTTGTAATAACCTTATGATAGGATGGATTTTGTTTAAGGAATATATTTTGATGAGTTCATTATATATGAAGTACATTATGGTTTGTGAACAACAACATTTACTAATATGTAATGTATGTTTGTTTGAGTTGTTGAAATGTATATAAGATGTTAGACCTTGATTTTTTTTATTAACTTAATTGCTTATTTGATTTGATTATGTGAATTTAATTGGGTAATTGTGTGTGTTTAATGGTTCAA
>JAOSBP010000007.1:9240586-9253376 GCA_027563825.1 Erythroxylum mucronatum | reverse complement strand
TGTATCTAGTCTTTAAATATTCATATATCTAGATCAACTTTCAAATTACTCTTCAACATCGCCTAAGGATACAAAGGAGAGGTTGACCGAGATCACCGTTCCAATGAGACCAAACATGGAAACCAGAAGTAGACACCTCTTCTTCATCACCCATACATTGAAGCTCATACATACTTCATCCACTATACCACCCTGTGCATCTAAAATGTTCATGGTTTTTGCACAGGACAGGAAAAAAAAAACTTCGGCATAATGCGCTTTTAGATAAGAAGTTATATTAATCTTGTTATTTCTAAAAGGTAAAACATATTAGCTCAAGGTTTTATGATTAACAATTTTGATAATAAATGTATAATATTTTAAATTTTAAATTAAATTCATTTCCTTGTACAATTAATGGTTTAATTCTCAAAAGAAAATAAAATCATAAGAAATACACTTTCTTTCTTGCAGGAACCTTCTTTATGAACTTACCTTATTAGAAATGTTTATCTAAAAGAATCTTACAAATTATGAAGGTCATATATTAGATTCGTGATTATTGGAAAATTTTTGACAAAGATAAACATCGAAATTATTTAGATTCAAATCAATCTAGTTGATTAAGAACATAATTGAAGTAACGGCTAGTTGAAGGAAATGCCTATTTAAAGAAGAGCAACAACATTTCTGAAAAAAAACGAATATACTCAGACTTTCGAAACATTTGAGTAGCATTGATAGACTCATATCATTCTTATTGTGCCTTAGAAAATGAAATCACTCTATCAAAAGAGAAATTATTATTTGAGAACTTACTTTTGATTTTACATTTATTTTTCTGTTAGCTTTTAGAAGCTTGTTATACACTTTGAGTATGGAAGGTTGGAGAAACTTGAAAAATATGTACTCATGAGCTTGGAGAGACTCGTCAAATTTAAAACTTGAATTCTTATAGTGAAATACTCAAGTTGGATACTTTGAGACTGGACGTAGGTTTAAATTATAAGCCGAACCAGTATAAATGGACTGCGTCCTTCTTCTCTCTATCTTTTATATTTCTGCATTATATTGTGTGTGTATTCTTTTTAGTAAGAGGTTCCTTCTGTTTTCAACTTGTAAAAGGTTCTTTTCAATTTTAACAGGACGTCTTTTGTTTTAAATTGTTTTAACAAGATTTATCCCTCAGTATACTTCTTTAGTTTGAGCAAGGTTTTATTTTGCAAAAGGCTCCTATCACCTAATAGACTCATATCGTTTAACAGACTACTATCGTCTGACAGACTCTTATTGTTTTTTTTTTATCAGACTCTTATCTTTATACGAATTGAAAGTAACTTGTGATATATTTTTTTTTATACACAATTCACTCCTCGTATATTTGTTTTATCAAAACATAGAGATTTTCTAATGAACAGAGGGATTCAAAGGTATTGTTTGCGTTTGTGCGTCTCTGCTATTGACGAAGACTGAGCATGGCCATGCCAACCCTGCATCCGACAGAATGGAATTGGACTTTGATATAATGGCAAGCATTTCTACATGCCACTTGCAAGAAAAACATCATAGAATAATCAATGTCCCAGAAGTTAGAAAATGACCAAAACAACCTAGATACCTAAACAGATTTTATAGACTTTTTTTTTTTTTTGGAAAATAGTCTTGACAACGAAAGAATCTGTTAATAGACAGTGACTGGAATTGTTATGTACTGTACCTGAAAGAAACTGGAACCAAGTTACACCAATTAAACAGACAAACGACAATGAATCATTTAAAATCTCTTAATCCATTAGAGAAACAAAGAATTTTAATATGAAAACAAATGGAAGCCAACTGAAAAAAATGACAAAACAATAAACTTTACCATCCTCAGGCTTCAGTTGAGCTTGGCCATTAGGCTTCTTAACACTGGCATTAACAGTAACAGTACCCTTGGAACCCGTCGGTGAAAACATTCCCGGGTTTGTTGCTGGATAATGAGTTGCACCACCTTGATTATGGTAATGGAACCTTGGCTTGTTACTAATTCACTTTCTTCTTCATAATTAGACGGCCTTGGTGTTGGCCCTCTGGACGCCGATAGACCATAGACATCCGAAGCGCCAAAGTTTGAGTTTCTACCAGCAGCCATCATTGACTAGAAGTCAGCGTGGTTAAAGCTAGATCCTCTTGGAGTTGGATTTCTTGAGGACTGTAAAGACTAAATTTCTGCATGGCCTTGGAGATGAGGACAGTGCTTGAGACCTTCTTGAGAAAACATTTGATCTCGAGGCATTGGGTTTTCATACTATGACATGCAATTTTCCATCTTCTTTGACCTCTGCCTCAGTTTCCAGAGGATGGCTTATGGCTACCATCAAATGACAATCGAGCCAACACTATCGACATGGATTGAGACAATCTGACGCCGGGGCACTTCTCCAAGCCATTATATTTAAATTTACATGATAATTTCGTACAAAGAAGTAAGAAGCTTCAGACTTCTACAAACAATTCAATATTCAGACTGTATATGTATGACTGCAAATTTTGGATCCGAAATTAAGTAAAACCTTGTCCTTTGGGCTTGAAATTTTAAGAGCATGCAGAGGACACGTAAAATTACTCCAAAATTAGTTTCTTATTTTCATTGTCTTTTGTTCTTTTTCAGCCTTACTCTATCTTCAGCGCTCTGTCCTTGCTCCTTCGTCTTTGAGAAATGGTCAAAAATGGAAACAACTAAGATGAATCTTTTCCTTGCTGTATTGATGTTTGTTTTAATGGCTTTCTCCACCGTCCAGAAAGCACTAGCTCCATGTCCAACTTTTTTTTCCATCGCCTCTTAGAAATTGAAGCTGTGGGTAGTCAAGTTAAGCTGGTAATTGTACTCATTATTGAGCTATTTTAGGTTGCAAACCACTCTTAACTTCTTCAAGTTGGGATCTTTTCTGGTAAACCTACCTGGGTATGGTCTACTGCTATTGCTTCATTTCTTGGTCTTGTCATCATTCACTGAAGTATTCTCAAAAAGCGAGTGTTGAAAGTGGAAGAGGGTTTAGAGAAAGAGGAGGAAGGCTTTGAAAGAGTGAAATTGTATTCCTCCATCGTGTCCTTACCAATTAATGAAGAACAAGCTTAGGATTGGAAATGGGCTTTTGATTAATTTGAAGGAATGCTGATTTAGGGTCTCAAAGAGAGAGTTACATTTGTTTTGAGTTAGTAGCAGTAGTTGTTGGTTGTTGGCTTCATCGAATTCTGGTTTTGAAAGAATGGGGACTGAGAAAGAGAAGGAAAGCATTCATGCGAGACTGACGAACAAGTTGATCCTAAGAAGCACGGACACGGCAAAATGAAGCTGTGTCCAAGTGTTTGACACGTGTTCATGTCGGATACGCCCATGTCTATGTCAGACACATGTTTGACATGGACACCTACAAAAATTGCATATATATATGCTCTATATTTTTTTAGAGAGGCTTATAAAGTACAAAATATGTATAAACTATTAAAATATTGGAAGTCTTGAAACACATCATTATGGCCTGGATGTAATGGTCCTATCATGGATTATCACTCCATACCCTCCGTGGCAAACGGATCTAAAAACTTGTCTTTTAAATACATCTAAGATATGCTCAACGTATATTGGCTTAACATCTTCCCTTTTCAAAGACAAGGCAGATCCTCAATTTTTTGACGGAATTCCAAAAAATATTAGAACATTAAAAAAAACATATTTATAATGATACAACACAAATTATTAGTAAGGAAATCAAGACGCAATCTTATCACATGAAGAAATCAAAATTTTATGATTTTTTAAAAGATAAAAACTCTTTAATTTTATAATATAATTAATGTATAATTATAATAAAACATGAATTATAAATTGTGCTTTGTTTTTAAATCTTAAATTCTTTTTTATATAGTTTCTCTTAAATCTATAAGCTATGAGAAAACCAATCTTAAACCAAGAGAAGTTACAATTTATGTTTTGATAAATAATAATAATAATAATAATACATAATTATTACTAATAATTTATTTTTTGATGTCATAAAAGAAAGCTGTTTGAAATAAAGTCAAAAACTTATTTATGGATATCAAATACATTCAAGTCAAAAAGAAGACCAAAACTAAAGAAGTTCAAAGAATAACTAGTCCACAATTTATTTGCAATATTTCTTGTATCTTCTAATTGGTCATTTTAATGCTTTAAGTGCTCTTCATGAATAAACATATTTTAACTTAATGCATAAATATTTTCTTTTACCAAGAAGAATCAAGGTGATTTCAAAGAAAACCCACTTGATCTTTAAAATACTCTTCAAAAAAATCTTGAAATATTTTTAGATTAAGTTTTAATCAAAGATGTAGGGTTTGATCTTTGAAAATACTTTTAAATATGTTTTCGGATACATTGATCAACTAATGTGTAGGTATGGTCAACTAATATTAAAATATGGTTAACCAATGTGTAAGGGGTTTTTAAATAATGTGTACGAAGCTCGTATGTGATACTAACTGATACATTGGCAGTTAATATAACAAGCTAGTAGACCAATATGTTAGATTAGTTAATCAATATCATTATTACTAGCTATTTCAATGGTTAGTTTACATGTCTAACTACATTTAGGAACTAGTATGGGTATAAGTACTTAAGATTTTCGTTGTTGGAGATGTTTATGACATTTGAGGGTTACAATAACATATTTAAAGGAGTTCTTGAGCATTTACTGGCATTCATTATTGGTTGTAAAGTGATTGAGAGTTTTTAAACATTAAAGTAAACAAGCAAGGTTTATTTAAGTTGTAAACATCAATTATTTCTTATATTTTGCGTTTACCAAGAAGAATTAGGGTTCCTCTTCACCCTTTAATGAAGACTGTATAAGGTTTTTATCTTTTTCAATTAAAGATTGTCGTAAGAAGGTTTCACCTTGTTCAAAGAGGAGATTAGTAAAATCTCAAGAGAGATTTTGGGAGTAGATATAAGAAAGGTTTGCTTGTTGAATCTCTATAAAATTAGTTTACAACTTATCTTCCCTAAGCTCTTTACTTTATTCTTGATTGATTGATTGAATGAATTTGATTAAATTGTCATTGTATTTACAATTTAAAGTCTATTAAGGGTTATTATTGAGTTGCAAAAAGTTTTCATTAAAGTCACTAACACCCAATTCACTCCTTCTTGGGTGTTATTAAGGACCACAACTAGTATCAAAGCAGGTCTCCTTTATTGCAATTTCAAACAAAATTTGAGAAAAGATCTTTATGGCATATCCAAGTGCATATACATCTTCTTCTAACTAAGATAACCAAAATATTAGTACGGATTAGTAGGGACCCTTTTTTTATGAAAAAGATTATTATATTAGAAAACTAGAATGAAATTCTTCTTTATGGCCAAAAACATTGACTTGTGAGAAATTATTTCTAGTGGTCTATTCATTCTTACTAAAGTTACAAATGATGGAAAAGTTCTCAAACTAAAAATAATAATGGGATCCTTAAAACAAGATACTAATTTTCTTGAATAATAAGGCTATTCACATTTTATTTTGTGTATTACAAAATAAAAAATCCAATAAAATTTTTACATGTGAAATGAATAATGAAATTAGTGTACTTTAGAAGTTAAACGTGAAGGAATAAATCTAGAAAAGGAGAGTAAAGTAAGCATGGAATACATCAATATGAATTATTTCAATTGACGCATAATGAAAGCATATCTAGCTCGTACAATAGATTTAATAATATTATAAATGCCATCTAAGGCTAAGGCAAGACATATACTAATATTGAAATGGTGAGAAAATTGCTTGTCTTTTAAATTCTTGGGAAACATGGTGACAATAATCCAAAAAAAACACTTAAATATGTCATCATTGGAGGAACTTATTGGATTACCAATTATTTATATAATGAGGCTCAAGGAGACTCAACAAAAAGAGACAATGGATATAAGGAGGAATAACTTAGATTTAGAGACCACAAAAGAGGAATCAAAGAAGAGAGGCATCAACTAGTGAAATAAATGAGGAAGACATTGTCCTAATCAATAGAAAATATTTCTCCAAAAGAAATGACTTCAAGGGTGGTAAGGTAGATTCAAAATGGAAATCAAATAACATTATTTATTTTGAATGATGGAAACCTAGAGACATGAAATCTTAATATTCTCTTCTCAAAGAAAATGTTAAATATAAGAAAACAAGATGAAAGAGAAGAGGGGAAAAAGTAAAAAGAAGACACTTAAAGCCTCCACTTATGATGACATGAGTAATTCTAAAAGCGAGAACTTAGAAGGAGCAGTAGCTCAACATGGACTTCATGGATAAAGATGATGATAAAGTCTCTAGAAAAAGAAGAGCAAATAGTATGTGGATGATGGATGCTTAAGGCACATTATTGGAAATGATTCCTAATTTCGATTTGCCACATTTGCAGATAATACTAAGGGTAAGAAAACTGGCATTAGTAAAGTTGGTAAGGAAGATCACATTATTATAGATAATGTGCTTTTAGTCAACCAATTGAAGCATAACTTTAAGTATGAGCCAACTATGTGACAAAGACTACAAAGTATGTTTAGAGAGAAGATCATACTACAAAGTATGTTTAGAGAGAAGATCATATATTGTATTGTATCTAGTGTATTTAACAATAAACTTTTTGAGAAAGAGAGAAGGAAATATATATACAATTGAAATTGATGATTTCTTTAACCAAAATATGAAGTTCTTAATGTCTATTAATGAATATGAATGAATTTGGTATAGGAGGCTTGGACATACAAATATGGACCTTATTGCCAACTTTAATTCTAAGTAACTTGTGAGTGGATTTTTAAGGGTCAAATTTTAAAAATGCAATGTGTTTGGAGCTTCTGAAATGGAAAAATAATCTAAGAATTCATTTAAGAGCAAAAAGTTAGTAGCTTCTATTGTAATTTTATAATTACTTTATATGGATTTGTTTGCTTAAACTAGAGTTTCTAGTACAGGTGATAAATTATAAGGTTGCAATCTATGTTTTTATGAGAAAAAGCATAGTTACTGATGATTTTTCATTTGATGTCTTAAAAGAAAGTAATATGAAATGAAGTCAAGAAACAATTTATAGAGAACAAATACATTCAACTTAGGAAGAAGACTAATACCAAGACTAAAACTAAGAAATATCAAGGAACAACTACTCTATAAATTTATTTATTATATTTCCTACTTAGTCATTTTAATGTTTTAGGGGCTCTTCATGCATAAGAAGAACATATTTTAAACTCAATACATAAATCTTTTATCTTATCTTAAGGAATTAAGATTTTCATTCTAAAGAAAACTATCTTGATCTTTAAAATACTCTTTGCAAAATTTTTAAAATATTTTGTTATCAAGTTTTGGTTAACGAAATGGGGTTTGATCTTTAAACGAACTTAAAAGCTTTAAAATATATTTTTAGAAACATTGATCAACCAATTTGTAAGTGTGGTCAACTAATATAATGATTCTAAAGACATTGGTCAACCAATTTTAAGGTATAATCAATCAATATGTCAAGGATTTTGAAAACTTATGTATTATAAGTTTGTATGTGATATTAGTTTATACATTGATCAACTTATATTGCAAATATGGCATATTGGCCAAATTGGTCGACCAATAACCTTGTTACTAACCATTACAATGGCTAGTTTATGTTCTTAAAAATATTTTAGAGTTAGTATGGATATAAATACTTAGAATGTTGGTTATTGTAGATTTTTGTGACGTTTGAGATTTACAATAATACATTTACAAAAGTTTTGTAGTATTTACAAACATTCATTCATTGTCTGTGAAGTGATTGAGAGCCCTTGAATATTAAAGTAAGTAAGCAAGATTTAACACCAATTATGGTTGGCATTCTTACTGTGTGGGTGTACTAAAAAGCATCGAGGTTCCTCTTTGCCATTCGAAAAAGATTGTTCAAGAGTTCCTCTTTTACAGTTAAAGATTGTTGTACAAATTAAAGATTTCTCTTTACCTGATTAAGAGAAGAGATTAGTGAAATTCCAAGAGAGACTTTGAGAATGGATGTAGGTAACATGAGTTTGCAAATTCTCTTATACTCTTTACTTTATTCTTACTTTATTCTTGGTTGAATTGACTGAGTTTGATTAAATTGTTGCTGCATGAAACTTATCCTTTCCATAACAAACCTCAAATAGAAAATTCCACTAGAAATCCTATCCTCATTACCAAATAGTAATAATGGGCACAAATGGGAGAAGTATCATATCACTTAGCCAGCATCCAACATCATCTTCACAAATTCCTTATAATTCACCTGACCATCGCCATAAAAATCAGCTTCTCCTATCATCTCATCTACTTCTTCATCCGTTAGTTTCTCCCCGAGATTTGTCATAACATGTCGCAGCTGCAAGTTTAGGCACAAACCATTAAGCATAAAGCATAAAGGTTGATATAAAATATACGGTTAACAAAAAGAGAAAACACCATATGTAATTCAAAACTTAAACAAAGATACATCATGTTAGAATAGAAATATGTAAATTAAAAAATAGAAAATGAAAAGGGCATAAAAATTATGTTTATATTACTGTATTACGCTTATATTCAACAAAGATAAAACTGTAACGAAAGCATTACATCACAGACATATAACAAATGTACAAAACAGAGTTTACTGAATAATACTTCTCCTATTCAGCATGTGTTTATTAGTAATCCTTATATACAGAGTACACCAACTAGTACAGAATACTCAACTAATACAGCATACTAACACCGTTAACTACTTACATCTACTAACTCGACTAACTGATAACAGTGCCAACTACTTAACAGACTTAACAGTAACTGTACACTATCGAACTAAATAATTAACAAAGGAATAAATGAATTAATGAATTGTATCTTCCACAACAAATGCCCAAGATATTAAGAGACGGGACAAAGAAATTTACCTCAGCAGTAGAAATTTAACCATTCTGATCTTTGTCAAACACTTTGAAAGCTTCTGTAAGTTCTTCCTCGGAGTCAGTATCCTTCAAACCCGAAAGTATCAAAATTTTAGGAAATAGTTGAAATAAAACCCTTGACAATAACGAGCTGAAAACTTCACACAAATCTTGATAAAAAACTTTGACTATTGAGAAACAAAAAACATAGCAGACACCAAAGAAACCAACGAAAATGTCAAGGTACAAAGTTGCAAAGAATGTTGACCTTCATCTTTTTAGCCATCAAATTCAAGAACTCAGGGAAATCAAAAGTGCCATTTTGATCAGTGTCAACTTCGCTAATCATATCTCTCAACTCTGCTTCTGTTGAGTTTTGACCCAGAGATCTCATCACTGTCTGCAACTCCTTTTTTGTGATGCAACCTAACAATACACAACAACAACCACAAAGACAAGAAATATTTAAAAGGAAGCACATAATAAAACAAATCATGTACATAAATAGCCAAAAATAAAAAATAATAAGGGAAGCAAAAGAAGAACCATCGCCATCCTTGTCGAAGAGAGAGAAAGCCTCCTTGAACTCAGCGATCTGATCCTCGGTGAGCTGTTCTAACATTGTGTTACTGTTGTTCGTAACTGAAAAAAGAGCAGTCTGGTAGTCAACTTAATAGCACGAGTAAGTTCTATTTTTTCTTTTAGCCCCCGTTTGGATCCGCTTTTGGAGAGTCCAAAAACACTTTTGCCTACAGCAAAAGCTATTTTGAAGAAAAAAATAGGTGTTTGACTGGACCCTCTAAAAGTACTTTTGGAGTAGAAACATCATTTTTTAAAAGCTCAAATACAGCTTTTTCATAAGCTCAAATTTGGAGCTTTTTTAAAAAGCCCCAATTTCAGCTTATACAGGAAACTATTTTTTACGCAAGTTCCATCACATACGTTAATAACAATAGAAAACCTTACACCTTCTGTTCTCCTCTCTTGGGTCACGTAACCAAAACCATAGCCAACTCCTACTCTTCTTTTTTATTTCTTCCTGCCCATCTCATCTTCTCATCTTCTCATCTCAGGTTGGTTCTTTTTTTTTATTTGCTCTAAATATTGAAATTTGGAAAGTTGAAGGCAAACGTTGAATGTCTGCCTTCAAACTGCGTCAATGACGCAGGCGAAGCTCTGTGTCATTTGCAGACCTTCGTCTGCGTCGACGCAAAGCTTCGCCTGTGTCGTTGACGCAGACGTCGTCTGAGTTAAAAATGCAGTTAAAAACACAACACGTCAAAGGTCTGCGTCGTTAACGCAGAAGCTCTGTGTCAACGACGCAGACGTTAGCAGATATTAGTATATGTTAGCAGATAATAACATTGACCTGTATTAGTAAATATTAAATACAATAATGGTAATTGATAAATAATGTTAGATGTGTTGTTCTATTAACGATAGGATTGAGCTGCTTGTGTACACGTTTGCTAGTGATGGATGTAATAATGTAGTTCAATGTGTATATTTAAAGAGTTGAATGTATCTATAATATGACAATGAATTTCATCGAGTATAGTTTAGAAAAGGAAGGCAGACTATTCATTTTGACACCAAAAGAGTGCAACTATGTCTACTGGGTGTTGTTGAAGAGTGCAACTATGTCTTTAACTTTCTAAAAAGTCTCTTATACTGCCCAACTTTCTTATCTATATAGGTTGCAGGAGCTGTAGTCATTTTTGAGGTGCAAAGAAGTGCTAAATCAGAAGCGAGAAAGGAGGAAATGCGCAAGCAAGAATTTGAGGCGAGTATAATGATACTGTTCAATTTTTTTAGAGGAACTTTCTGTAATAATTTTGTCAAATCTTAAGTTTTATCTTTGTATTCCCTCGAAAAACACAATTCATTTGTTTAAGAAATTGCTATACTAAAGTACCACAAATCTCCTGATATTCTACAAATCCATTTCATTTTTCTTGCTGAGTGATTTTCCTGTTTCGTTGGTTTCCTTATCTTCAGCATCAGCTAAACTGCGATTTTCTTAATCCTTACATCTCTATGGGAAAAGAAAACTTGATTCTATTAGACACATTGAAGTGTTTTGAAAGTTTTGGTTGGACTTGACAGGGAAATTTATTATGAGATCCTGCAAATAGTATTTTACTGCTACTGAAGTACTGCTTGTTATATGTTCTAGGCTATGAGACAGAGAGATGAAGAATTGGCAAAAGAAGTGGAATTCCTCAGGCACAAACTGGACGAAATTGACCAACTTGCTAGGGGACGAGGACTCGGTGGTTTATTCCATCTCAAGCATTCTAATGCAGAAACTGTGAAGTTGGCAAATCCAGCTTGATCTAATTATTGGAAAAGGATCAATATAGTTCAATTCATTGCAGAGCCCCTCATTTATATAGGACCTCACGTAACTTTCGATTTCTTTTCGGCCTCGTTGATTCCAGGCTTGAATTGGTTCAGAAACACATTTTCCATATCTTAGGCTCGTTTATACCTCCTATTAAATGTATAAAGGTGACTGCTTAGCTGCCACCAACCTTTTTAGCTTTTACGAAAAATAATCAGAAAAGCAACGTTGGAATGTGATGTCTATTTTATGAAAGTAAAAACTAAAATGGAAGTCTAGGTCTCTGGTCCCAATTATCTACAAATAATGTCCATCCCACGCAAACAGTTAAGGTTCTTGTACTTACTTTTTAACAAGCTCTGTTATAAAGTCATCACCAAAATCCTCTATCCAGACAGCACCCTATGAATTTGTTGGAGAAGATGGCTGCGGTGTAGAACTCGTGAATAGAATAAATGCTGTCTTGTTGGTGGAAGATGCCCTGAGTGCTAGTGTTCTTTGTCCCTTATTTCAGTGGCAAGAGGAACTTTGCCCTTAGCCTTTTATTCCAAACGGACTATTATTTCCAAGTATACAATTTTCCTAGCTTTTTAGTGTTCTCGTAACACTAGGTCCTTTTTGGCGGTGAAAGGCTCGCAAAAGAAAATAGTTGTGCTTGGGAAAGAGGGGAAGTGTTCTTTCTTCTTTTATAGCTCCAGAGGAATAGGCAAAAATTCTTTATTTGTAATTAAAAGATTATAGGTTTGAATTACGGAAATAACCTTTTTGTAAAAAATACAAGTGAAAGGTTGCATACATCGATGCCTCTCTTTAGACTCTTACAAAATGGAAAGTCTTGTATATTACATACGTTGATGTTGACTTTATTTTTTCTTCTTTTACCTTTATATTTCTTCCTAGATTTGAAACCATTATGATGGATATGCACCAAATTTATTTTGCCGTAAGTTCAATGAAGGACCCAAATAAATTTAGAACCTCTTAATATATGCATAAGATGTTAATGTTAAGAAGTGCTCTGAAAGCAATCACCTTTAGCACTTATTGTACAAATCATTTTATGATTAATAAATGTATTTTTCATTATTTCGATATTCATACATTTATAGATTTGATGTTGATCTTAAATTGATTTAATGAAGTCTTTGATACAAAACATAGCATAAAGAAAATCATGATGAGACCATGATAATGAGATTTCTAACATGTATAATTATGTTAGTATCTAAACTTTTTCTAGTTATAGGATTAATGAGATGGGATATCATTAATCCGGATAGACTAGCACATGTTATACTCCTTGATTAAATCCAGCAGTAGATCTCATAAGCTGTAGACATGAGTTGTTTAAAGTTAATATGTGGATGCTTACTAAGGGTAGTAAGTATATTGGATTGACCTACTATGCTGGACCCCGATCCCGGAGCCCAACTATCCAGTACATACTACCGAATTCCCTTGGGCCCAAGTCCCGACCCACTTGGATGACTCGCCGGGACTGATAAAAGATTAGAAAT
>JAOSBP010000007.1:9213279-9239416 GCA_027563825.1 Erythroxylum mucronatum | reverse complement strand
TTCGACCCTACTCACTGCTTTACTCGTTTTATTGTTTTAGAGTAGGAATTTATTTTTGATCGGTTTGACGCACCATCATCCTCCTACTGGCATTAATACTATCTTTGCACAGGATCACTCTGACACCACCTTCCCCAAGCGGCTTCCTCTCTAATTAGCGTCAAGGTTTTAAAAATCAGACCGGACCGTTCAGCCCGACTGAAAAAAGTTTGAACCAGACAGTAATCCGGTTTGGTTTCGCCTAATAAGCTCTATGTATAAAAACCGACCGGTTCAAACTTTTTTCGATCGGACCGAACAGTCCTGTCCGATTTTTAAAACCTTGGATCACACTGAAAACCAAATGACGCCATCACTTATTACAATATAAGTGCCTATAAGCATAATGTAATTTTCTTACATTAACATCATAATTTTGCTAGAAACATTATATAAATTGTATTGCTACCTACGGAATGCTCCACTAACATACTTCTTCTCTCATCACCCTCTATTTTATTTGAGTTGAAAATCATTATCTTTCTTACTTCCGGTTACACGCAACACCACTATCAATACTCATTTTGAAGTACATTGATGAAACTTACAAACATAAACATATTAAATTCCGAATTATTATCTTAATTATACTTTCACAAAATATTCGTTGCTCATAAATAAACATAAAAGAATAAACATGAAAGAAATATATATACTTGGTTAGTTATACATGTATTAATGTCAAACTCTAGATCTTGGTCAATATTTCTTTTATAGGCAAAAGGTGCAAATTTAACTAATATTTCATAAAATTGCAAGTTAATTTCTAATATTTTGAGGCATTTAAATGAATTCTAACATTTGCAAACTGTTCAAATTTCACCACAAAAATTTAAATAGAGTAAAGTCTTCTTAAGACGATTTATGAAGAAAATGCATTTGTCACAACGAATGAATTAAGAACATCTACTGATGGTCAGTTCTTATCTTATTTTGATCATATTTAAGTTAAAATTATACTATATTACAAGTTTACAATTGAGAATAATTTCATACATTACTAATTTGTAATTTATTTTAATGCAGTAGAAAAAGTTGATGCAAATACTTTAGATGAAAGCGTAGTTTACGAATCTTTAAATAGCGTTGGAGAATTTGGAGTTTTTGACGATGATGAGACACAACCTCCTTCATAAATACAAATTTAATTTTTATTGTTATTTTAATATTTATGTTAGACTCATATTTATTTATTATTAATTTATTATATAATAATAGATATTGGTATATTTTTATTTCAATAAAATATTTTATTTTTACTTATTCTTATAAGTTTTACTTTTTATTTATTATATACCAATTTTATAGCAGTTCACTACTAATTAAACAACTAAATCTTAAATTTTTCTTTCAATTAGCTCGATGTCCGATTTGCATTTAGAGAGATTTTGTCCCTTGCTCAAAAAAAAAAAAAGCAAAAGATTGTTTCCAAGTTTTGACTCTGCCAATTGAAAAGAGAAGAGACGTGAAGACTAGGGCCACGTGGGGGAGACAAAATCATTGAGCAAGCACAAAGTTAAAATTAAAAATAATTTTCAATTTTAATTATATCAAAGGACTAAATAATGTTCAATATTTTGGTACAGTATATACTAATCTTGAATTTTAAATTCAATTAAACATAATTTAATTTTGATTATTTGAATGATTGGTTTGATTATTTCATCCTAATCTTAATTTTAGTAAAAATATAATTTAGTATATTATTCTTGAATTTTCAATGCAATTAAAAATAATTTTATTCTATTATTTTTAACAAAATTGACTTAATTTTCACCATTAGTGAGATTCATTAAAATTTTATCAAAATAAGTGTAAACTTTATTGAGTTCGAGGATTGAAACTTAAACTAACAAACAAATAAATAACAACAACTCAACAAAAATTTCGCTAATATATAGAATTTAGAGAGATTCAATAGTATGCATCATTATTTTTAATTAGTAAAGAAACTATTTTCGAATGATTTATATGAAAATAAATAAATACTTAATATATAAAATATAAAATAAATAATAAACTAGATATTACGATAAAGATAGACAAAGTAAAAAAAATCAAATAAGTCATTAAAAAAGGAAGAAAAAGAAAAAGAAAAATTAATAATAATAATAATAATAATAATAATAAGATAATATTAGTAAGTTTCACTGATGATTAAAAAATACGATCGGTTTAGCTAGTTTAATAAATTTTTTTTGAATCATTCAATTTTCGGTTTAATTTTTAATTTTTTAGGTCGATTTACTTTAATAACTCTTGTTGTTAAAAATGATCAATTTATTAATTAATAAGTAATTTTTGTTCATTAATAAATTCTTATAACTCAAAATAAATCATTTAATAATCTCTTTTTAATTAAACTTCAAATGTTTTGATAGATAACATTTTTAAATCATATTTTAAATTCTTTAATTTTATTTAATATTTAGTCAATTTTATGACAGTCGAATTTAGATTGAATCTTTTAAATCTTAAATTTTCTATTTTAATAGTTTAACTTCAAATTAGTTTTTAAAATATTGAATTTCACCGTATAAAAAAATATTAGAAGGAATATTACACTATAATTTGATTATTAGATGCCACAAGAGGCGGCTTCTTTCTTTAACATTACAAAACCTCACGCAAGACACGTGATTACTACGTGGTTCAAGTCAAGAGTAGACCACCGTCCATAAAATAGTGTTATAGATGGTTGATCGGTTAGCTACACTAACTCAAACAGGCGTGCGCAAGTCAAATTCTCCACGATTAAACGAATCACGGCATTAATTAATCCGGTGTTCTACGGTTTGGCCCACAGATAGAGAAGAGCATAGAGTTTGAAGACGGCGGTAACAGCAACGAACTTGGAGAAAGTTCGTGACACTGAGGTTTTAACCAGAACCCGCCGCCGTAAATAATACGAGGAAATGATAAAGTGGATTCTCACGAAACTGGACAGTGATGCTGGGCATTTTATCGTGAGAGTAAAAAGGGTTATATAACTTAGTTATTTGTTTAGATGAAGAACATTTAACAATTCCTATTTTGTACCTTATTTGAACAATTAAAAATTGTTCTGCAAAATCCAGAATGGATAAGCTCCTATCATCTCTGTACAGACAAAGGATGCTTCTATTCACCTGATTCGATTGTCAACTTTGAGATATAGTCAAATATTTATCTTAACGTTTGGACACTTGAAGATACTGTCAAAAATGATATTGAAGTTGTTTTAGAAGACTCAAAGCTGATTCAGTTAGTTAATAATATAATTGAAGCAACGACTAGTTGAAGAAAACTCCTATTTAATAATGAGCTACTGCATTTACAAATGACATTAGATTTCCTGAAAATCATCAGTAGTATCAATATTCTTAAAAATCATATCATTATTAAACCCTCTGTGCTTTAAAAACTTTAAACCCTCTATTTAGAGAGATTGATATTCTTTGAAGTTCATATTGAGCAAAAACCACTTTCATTTGTTGAGAGCTTATAGAGGCTAGTTAAATACTATTAAGTGTAAAAGGTTAGAGAACCTTGAAAAATATGTTCTTGTGAGCTTGGAGAGGCTCGTCAAATTACTACATGGATAATTTAGTGAAATGCTCAAGCTAGATACTTAGGGACTAGATGTAGGCTTGATTATAAGCCGAAATTGTATAAATTTGTTGTGTCATTCTTTCTCTTTTCTTAGATTTTAAATTTTTGTGTTATAGTTATTGTTGTTTCAATTTGCAAGAAGCTCCTTTCATTTTAAATTTTAATAGGCTCCTTTCATTTTAAAGTTTAACAAGCTCCTATCGTTTATATGCATTGATAGTAACTTGCAAAATTTTCAAGTTACACATAATTCACCCCCCCCCCCCTTTGCGTGTGTTTTGCATTATCATTTGGTATCAAAGAGAGCTTTCACATTTATTGTGTTTTGCAGCACGTGATAGATTATGAAAAATAAGTTAAGAAGTCGTGAAGGACAATATGTCACAAAGTCCTCGTATTTTTAATGGAAACAACTATTCCTATCAGAAGGAAATAATGACAATTTATCTCCAATGTATGGATATTGAAGTTTGGCAAGTTATCAAAATGGGAGTTACATCTCCTGTTACTGATGATGTAGAATTATGGACTGATGTTGATAGAAAAAAATCACAGCTAAATGCTAAGACGTCATCTTATTTGTGCACTCTTTTTAGAAGAATATAAAAAGATATCCTACTATTCTACAACAATAAAAATGTGGGACAAACTTCAGGTTACTTTTGAAGGAACAAATGGGGTAAAGAAACATGGGATAAGTCTTTCAGTACATCAATATGAAACTATTAGCATAAAACAGGGAGAAAACATAGACGAATTCTTTGGAAGATTCAATAACTTCATCATAGCCTTGAAGAATTTGGGGAAGATATATGATGAGCTCATAACAAAGATACTAAGGTCACTACCAAAGGAATGGAGACTTAAAATGACAGTTATAGAAATTGAAAAGGATCTAAATACCATTTCACTTGATTGGCTAAGAGGAAACTTGATGATCCATGAGACAGAGCTTAGACGAGATGAAGGATCCTCCTACAGGAGAGTAATGACTTTGAAAGCTACTGATGAATCAGCTCCATCCAACAGTGTTGAAAGCGACACTGAGTTATAGATAGATGGAGATAATGAATTTAATTTTATGGTAAAAAAAATATGCATGCTTTTATAAAAAGAAGTTGATAAAGAAAAGAAAAGTAAATAAGAAAACTTGAAACAATAAGTTCTTGTTAAAAAAGGCAGCGACAATAGTAGTAATACACATAATACTCAAATTATAAATGATCGCTACAAGAAGCCTAGACACACCAGATCGGAATGTCTCCTTCTCCTTCAAAAGGACAAAACTGAAAATAAAAGACCCATAAAACAAACTATGACTGCAACTTGGTCTTATGAATATTTTGAAATTTTTTATGAAGAAAAATATGAAAAAGTAAGCAATGTTTGTCTTATGGTTTATTTAGGAGAAGATGATGTATATTATTCTGACTTTGATATTGAATTTGATGAATTATGAGATGTATATCTGAATTGTATGCTCAACATAAAAAATTATGGAGAAGTCTAAAAATAATGATGTATCTTTGAAAAATAAAATTAAATCATTAGAATCAGTGAATAAGAACTTGTTGTCTAAGAATATCTCTTGAAAATGATTATAAGCAAAAGGTATTAAAAAAAAGGAACAAAAAGTGGCCCAGTTAGAAAATGCATTGCTTGAGAATGATTATGAAAAAGTAAAACATTTAGAAGAAAATGTTATTATACTGGAACTTGAAAAAAGAAAAATTTGTTGGAAAAATCATATCTTTAGAAAATAATCTTTCTAATTTTGTTATTGGAAAGAATAATCTTTATACATTACTTGGTAATGGTAACCCGGATCCTTCCCGTTCACTAGCTCCCCTTCCTTATAACCCGGATCCTTCCCGTGAGGATAGTCTAGAATGGCTAGCTAGCTCTTCCAAGCAGTATACTAATGCTTCAGCCTATAACCACTTGCGGCCGACCCGTCAGTCAGTGCTTTGGCATTCATTAGTTTGGCATAAGGGGACTAGTCCTCGATGTTCTATTATATTATGGTTGGCTTTCTTGAACAAATTGCAAACTAGGGATAAGCTCCAGTTTCTTCACACCCCCAATCGTTGTTCCTTGTGTTTAATGGCTTCTGAGACTATTGACCATATTTTCTTTCATTGTGCTCCCTCCCGTTTGGTTTGGACCAATACTCTCCACCACTTCCACCTTCCCAGTTTAAACTTTCCTGACCTACAGTTCATTTTACAATGGTTTAATCAGCCTTCCCCGGTGTCCAATCAAGACTGGCATACTTTTCGCATTATCCTCTCTGTTGTTGTGTATAACCTGTGCTATGAACGAAACCTTCACACCTTTCGTGATGAAGCCTCGGATATAGGGAGGGTCACTTCACAGGTGATCTTACAAGCTATGCAGCAGCTCAACCTAAACACTGAGGGAAGGTAACTTTGATTGTATTGTGTTTTGGTATTCCTATGGTTATTGCTACAGGTTCAGGGCCATCTCTATGGAGCAAGCTACCAGGTGGTGGTTCCTCTTCCTCGAGGGTCATGCGAGTTGGTTGTGCTCCTTTGTGGTGGTTTGTGGGCTGTGTATGTAGACTAGTTTTATTGAATGGTATGGTATATTGTTGATCATTGAGTGGCTTTTCCTGGGTGCTGGGGAGTTTCTGTAGTTTGGTATTGGGCTTTGTTTTCTCAAATTGCTTGAGAGGCGAGTTTTGAGGGTACGGTATTGCTTTGTCTGCTTGTGGTCTTCCTATGGTTTATCCTTCGTAGTACTTCTGTTGGCAAGAGATCCTGGGTAATATCTAGCTTTGTATATAACCTATTCATTTTCGTATAAAGTTTTCTAATTTACCCAAAAAAAAATCAATATGTGAATAAATTAGCATAAATAAATTCGCTTCACTGGAGTTAAATTAAGTGAAAAGGTTGAAGTTAAATAATGATGCTACTATCCATTTGAAATAATGATCTAACTGGGTAATTGAGAATATTCATGATAAGGTGTTTAGTTTCACATCAAAAGTTCTATAAATTTTCAAACAAGCCTCTAAATGATTCTTTGTTACTTCAAAATTAAATGCTTTATTTTTGTTATTTTATGTTATTAAAATGTTTAAAAGTTTATGCATTAGGTTAAGTTTTTTATATTAATGTGATTTTAAACATTTATTAGGTTAAATTAAATTGATTTATGATTTAATATAAGTATCTAAATGTCTAACTAATGGATGAATAATGTAATTGAACGAATGATGGATAATGTTGATTATTTCATTTCATTTGTTAAATTGTTTTAACAATTTCTACATATTTAAGTTAAGAGCAATCGAATTGATTTGCTTGAGGATAAAAAAAGCTTAAATGTGATATTTGATGTGCATAAAAAATAAACATATTTTATTAATTATTTTGTTTAATTTTTCAAATTAAAGAAAATTTTATTAATGGAATAAATACATGGAATATACCATTACATCCATTTGCTAAGGCGTACTAATCATAGCCACGTATAAAAAGTTTATATTATTACAAATTCAATCCATTACAAATTCTCATCTAAGTTTTTATATCAGTCATGTATTTGTTTGGTACGTTCTCATTCCACTCCAAAACGAATTATGCTTCACTCTATCTTCAACTATCTTCATAGTTGATACTTGATAGCTGCTGGAGTTTTGATTATCTTATCTCTCCTTCTTCTATATGGCTCCAACAATCTGTAAGTACTAACTCTGATTTGATTTACTAGTATTACATGCATATATACTAATAGGGATTCCTGGCCGCATATATGAATATGGTAACCATTAAACATTTTAATGGTTAAATCTTTCTAGTCCCTTATCATCTAGTATAGTTGGAGTACATCGTGTTCCTTCCACCTCCTTAAAGGTTTGATCCTACTCTTATAGGGAGGCTATCATTTTCACGAGCCTTGTATCCATGTAATATCTCCTTTATCCAGTAAATAGTATTGTATGCTGCCACCTACTTCTCCAAAGCAATACCACTGAATAGTCAATGATTCCTTTCTCTTCAAAATGCATATACATAGCAATTAATAGCAATCCTAAGAAAAGCATCATCCTTCCCCTTCTTCCATGTCATATAGTTAGCCCATTTTAGTATTTTACTCCATTCTGAATTTTTACATAACAAATTCAGTAATTGATGAATGATAGAACAAACGGAGCTTAAGAATTGGCATTAAAAAAAAGACTTGAGGAATAGTTTTATAAACTATTTCACATGGGACACAAAAACCTTTCATGCTTCTAAAGAGTCTATCCTTAACTCTCAACTTATGTTTAGCAACAATCCGACTTATAAAGAAGGCTTTAGGTATTAGTTTTTTCTTCTATAATATCTTATACCATTGAACTTTAGGAGTTTGAGGCCTAAATATGAGTAAGTAAGATGAGTTTATAAACTCCTTGGTTGTTTTAGTTAACTAGATTAATGTATCCTCCTCCATTGTACTATCTAGATAGTTAGGAAGAAGACTTTCCATCATACTTGCTCCTCTAAATCTACAACTCCAGTTACCTACTTGTATTAAAATCCTTGGTTGTATCAACTAATTATATTATTCTATCCTCCTTTATTATATTAGGTAGATATTTAGAAAGAAGACCTTCCATCCTGCTTGCTCCTCTAAATCTACAACTCCAATTACCTGCTTGTATCACCCTATTCACTTTAAATTTTAGGTGAATTATAGTTTTTAATTGGTTTAAAGCCTTAAATTCATTCAGTGGTCTTTATTCTATCCAATATCATACCAGAGACTAGCTAAGTTCCATTTCTTACTAGGAATTTAATGTATGGATAAACCAAATC
Organism: Erythroxylum mucronatum; assembly: GCA_027563825.1. NCBI lineage: Eukaryota > Viridiplantae > Streptophyta > Magnoliopsida > Malpighiales > Erythroxylaceae > Erythroxylum > Erythroxylum mucronatum. Next base: position 9,230,957 of record JAOSBP010000007.1, on the reverse strand, counting down.
TCTTTTCCATAACAATTATATAAAAATCCAAGAGTGCTCGCTATCTATCCTTGACTACCAAAGAAAAGTATCATTTAGGCCCTGTTTGGTTATATGTTAATTAATAGAATGGAACATAATGGAATGGAACGGAATGGAACAGTTTATAATGGAATGGAATGTAATATAGTGAAAAGTTGTTTGGAAGGGATAGAATAGTTCATAATATAATGTAGTGAAATGTTGTTTAGAAGATGGATGGAATGGAATGTAATGTATAATAAATAACTATTATATCCCTTATATTAAAATGGTTGTTGTAGGAGGTTTAATGTTATGATTTTAAAATAGAAATCATTTCCAATTAAAAAGTCACGATTATGACTTTAATTTTTTTTATATTTTCTATTTTAAAGTAATAAAGATTTTAATAAAGATTTTATTATTTTATAATTAATTATATACAATTTATTATTAATTATATGAAAATTATTATTATTAATTATTTATTTTAATTTATTTTATTTTAATTTATTATATTATACATGATTTATATTTAAAAATATTTTATTTACATTTTTATTTATATAGAAATATATGCAAATAATTAAAAACGAATTAGGAATTGTATAATCGTGCACAACGAGATGCAATCTCTTTGTCACGATTATGCTTGTGCATGATCGTGCTTTTTCGGATAACTCTTCATTGTCACGATTGTGCAATTCCTAATTTCTCCTCTCGATCGACTCCACAGAGGGTTCCCCTATCACAATCGTTAGCACGAACGTGACAGACGATATTCTGCAGATTCATACAAAACTGCAGATTTTTGTCTCTTCTTCCTCTCTTTTGCTAAATCCAACATTTATAACTTATGTCTATTATTTTCTCTTCATTTCAACTTCCATTCAGCTCAACTCATTCACAAACAAATCCAATCTATGATTAATAACATCAAAAATTGAACTATTCATTTACGCATATTCAACACGCATTCATCACATTTTCTGTATTTTCCATCTTCCCAACACCTTCATTTCATGTCTAACTTCTCATTTTAATTTTTTCCCATATCATGACATCACCTTACACCTTTTTCTAAACTATAAACTCATTTTAGTTCATTCTAAAACATCCAATGAGATTCACGCAAACACAGTGAAAACTGAGCATACGCATATCACCTTTCATAATTTTTTTTCGCACTCTGTTATACACGTTTTGAATGATCTTTCTAACTTAAAAAATCACTTCAGCAACATCTTATGAAATATTGATCATCAAATATGAAAAAGCAAGACATGGAGGACACCCAAAATCCTCAGTCACGTTTCAGCAAATATATATCCTCATATTATAAACGCTTAACTGTTAACTAATGTGATGCATGTTTCATCTTACATATCATGAAGAACCATATGATACTTACTTGTTTAAAACTCCAAACTCTTCAACCACCATTTTGTGTTTATGATCAACCATAGTTTAATGATTTTTTTATGAATGATATTGAGCTAAAATGGAGGTGAGAATGAAGAGGAAATGAAGTAGAAAAGATAATCTATGTACAAGATGTATTAGATGTAAAATGTAGGAGTTGAAAATTTGAAAAATTGAAAGAGAATGGATGGAATACGTTAGTTGTAGTGTTTCCACTAAACCTGCATCTGTATTTTAGCCATATCTTAATCTGTAGACATCCAAATGAGATGATTTTAATTTATATTAAACTAGAGACATATGGATATATTTTTCACAAAGGAATCAAATTTGAATTCTACCTCTAAAAGTTTCAAAATTTTTCTTGAACTTGAATATTGTGTGTTGTCGCGGTGTGAGAACAGTCTGTAGTATTTTAGGTATAACTTGAAGAATACTTAACCAAATTGCACAAAATTCATTTCGTCAGAAACTTAAGTCATATAGGAACATTTGTTTTGAAGAATTTATTCCTAAATACCTCATTTTCTTTGTGAAAATGGCCATGAAAAATTGACCTGAAAACCTGTTTTGAGAAGAAAAAAAACTGGAAAGGCCATCAACATGAGTTATTCTTCTTTTATGTGATGTTTGAAACAACAAATGGTAAGGTACTTTCCTATGATGCATTTAGACTTGAATGGGACTTGAAATGAACCTAGTGTGAGGTTGAATAAGTTGATAAAGTGTTGGATATGTTTAGGCTGATGAATGAGGATATAAATTCAAGAATGGATTATTATTTACCAAGTGTTCAGACATGAAATTTTGAAGATGTTATAAGAATAAAAGTGATCATATGAAGGATAATGTGATCCAATGAAGGTGAATAATAAATAGGATATTTTGTGATCTTTTAATGCTTGAATGATCTTAGTAAATGATTGAATGATGAACTTAGAATAATCTTGTACAAATGAAGTGTAAATCTAAGTTTAATTTAGACATATATGAGTTATGGAGTATGAATGATCATAAGATGTTAATTAAGGAAATATACCTGGGATTGTCATTGAGCATGTTTTATACATATCACATATACATATGTATATAATTGAGTATTCATGAAAATGTACAATTTAGCAATGTGTAAATGTGCATGTATTGCATGATATAGAAGAGCAATTAGAGCAACAACATCCACACATTGCCCGGACGTCGAGGCAATAGCTATCTGGAGCATACTATGAGTAGTCTAGATGGTCTCGCATTGATTTATTGTTTTGTTTAAATTATAAATTGAATTATTATGAGATGTGAATGTGATGATTCCAGACATTGAATGTCTGAGCCATCGATGATAGGTAGCTCACTGAGTTCGCAAAACTTATCAAAATTGCAACATTGACTTTGTAGGCGCGAGAGAGCGGGCTTAGCTTCTAAGACAACTTAGAAGAGATATATTACTGCTTTTGGATAGAAGAAATGACTCAAAGGTCGATCAGCTAAAACCGAAGGATTTAGATAGAATTTTGTATAGTTCCTCATTCTTGTAGCATGTAGCATATTTTGTAATAGAGTTGTAGACTCTGATAGTTCTTTGATATTGTATATAAGGATGAAGTATGAAATGCTACAACGTATATTCGGTTTTATGAAATGAAAATAAGGAATTGGGTTTTTAAATATTGTGATATTTATGCTTTAATGATGATGCCATGAGAAGTGAATGTGACTACTCTAGAGCACTGCTTCCACCAGGCATGTGCTCGAATGTCTAAAGGATGTACGGGCACAAATGTTTGATGAGAGTGGGGTGCTACAAACTATCCACTACCCACAAACATAACAAGCTATATCAAACTTTATAGATAGATGAATAAAGAAAATAAAATAAATAGCAAATATAAATAATAATTTTAAAAATGATAAATAATATACTAAACTATGAACTAACTAGATTTAGGCTAGGTTTCCTTAGGAATTTACTATAATAATTTTGATTTCAATTAAAACATTACTCATCCTTCTTGGACCAGTAAGAGTTCTTAACTTATACTGTATTCTCTCTTGAGATATATAATCCCTATTTAGAGATTAATCAACCAAATTTTCTTTTGAATCTAGATAACCTAAGAATGATTTAATTCATGTTAATAAACTCTCTTAATAAGTTTTACCCTAACCTAGGAAGATCTTTTAGCTATCTCTCGAATAGCTCATGCTTAACCCTTTTTGTTCACACTATCACCTAAACATACATCTTACCTCCCAAATCTCGATGTATGAATCATATAATGAATCTTTTACTTTTTCCCCTTTAATTCAATCACCATCAAAGCATGAATAAATCATCAAAATAGATTTTATTAAACCAAAGATTGAATTGACGTATAAAACATCCTTGGTTCTTCCTACCTAAATTTATATTCCAATTTGTTCCTAATTACACAATGAATATCAGCATAAAAATAATAATGAAAATAAGATAAAGAAATCATGATCTTGAATCTTGAAGTATCTAAAGAATTTTTTATATCTTCCTCTATCTCCAAAGAATGGTGAATTCTTGATCAAGACCACTGAAAACAACTTCAAAGTTACTCTTAAATAGTTTTTTGGAAAAAAAAATGTCTTTTCTCCCTCCTTTATTTGTTAAGAATTGAATCCTAACTTTAATGAGCTATATGACCTTAAACATTGGTCTTTATAGCTAGTTATGTGTTATATAAATTTATCCAAAAGAACAATGCCAACATAGGTATAAGATAGGACAATGTATGACATCGTGTTCTTCATCCAAGGGGGTAGTGTAATATGGAATATATAAGGTGGGCTAGAGAAATAGAACTAGCCGCATTTCTACACAACTGCCAATAAGAGATCATGCACATTACTGTGTTATATGGTTCTTCTCCAAATCTTCCAAACTTGCTCAATTTTAATCATCAAATCCTTTAAAATCATCCAAAATACAAGAATTATATCATAAAAATAGTGCTAGAATAGTGCATATCTAGCATATAATAGCCTAATAGACCAGTTACAAAAGTAAGGAGTAAGAAAATTAAAGAGGCTTTGAATGAGCTAATTAAAGACATATATGCATATCAAGCTTTGAAGAGTACTTTAAGAACTATTTTGGGAGTTTTATTGGATCCAAAGGAAGCCTAAGCACTAGCTAACTTGATTCAAACTAAGGATAGGGAAGATTCGGAAACTTAAGACTCATTATTGGTCGAACATAACCTTAAGATACATTTATTTTCCAACTCGCGTCCCTCTTTGGACATAAGAAGATTAGATACGATCTTTCACATGATCATGTGTTAGCTTGTGTTATTTAGACATGAGTATACAGTGAGGGTTAAATATGGCCTTACACACAACCAAGTTGCTCTTAAGAATGAGTTTTTTAAAGAAATATGTTTTTATAAATAGATAGGCCAGAGCTCGTGTCTATAATTCCAATATTAAATATGGTATTAAATAAAACCATGTCCCAACCAATTTTTACAATAAAAAACCTAACTTTATAATAGTTAAAGAGTGCTTTAAACAATTTTAGTTAGTTTTTAGAAATTTAAATTTTTTTAATTGAGAGTAATGAGGGCTTTAGCCCTTTTTTATTGAACTTCCAAACTTATCAAATATTAATTTTTGTGGTGTTCAAATTACTTTATGGATTTAGTTCTTGTTTCTTTATAATTAATATGTTAATTCTTTATTAATCTGATTTAGCTTTTTTTTTTGGTAAGATTCAATCTTGTTTGTGGATTTGTTAGGGTTATTTCCTAGGTGAGGTCGCATTATTTGGGCTTCAAGAATGCTATTCAATGTGTGAATTTGGAAAAAGGACTCTTTGAGGTCAATGATCTCCTTTTCTAATGTCTCATTTCCTTAGAAGAAATCATGCCTATTGTAATTGACAAAAACCATAATATTAGATTCTATTATATCATGTATACTATATTTCAATTTCTTATTCTCAATGAACCTCTTTATACTTTGAAGATAATTTCTTCCTTTTTAAACTCATCATTTCTAGGCATTTCAAGTTCTTCGTAAAAAAATTATCATCATAATTATTGGCATCAAGAGATTTAAAACTAAAGGATACCTCATCATTATTTACCATAAGCATATACGAGCCACCTTATTATTCTATTCTCTATTTTCAAAATTACTTGTATCATTCCGTGTGATCTTTAGTGTTCTCGTCTTCCATTCGTTCTTATCCTTCTTTTCGCTCCATTTTTAATTATCTTATAGAATTTCATCTAGTTCACTATAATTAATATAAATATCAATATCATTAACATCATTAACACATGTAATATAAAATATATGCTAAATATTATGATAATTATGACACATTAAAACATTAGAAAGTACATTTCTTTCTAATACAAAATTTAAAATATGAATTTCCTTACTATTTAATGAAATAAATCTGTTCTCATTTCTATTCCACACTTTTTCTATAGTTTTCCATAAATCAAAATCTTTGGCCATGAGAGAGACTTTTATCCTAATTCTCCAAAACAAGTAATTATTGATATTGAAAATGAAACAATATTAGTATATTACCACTTTTAACCGAAAAAATGAATCAAATTGTGCTATAATGAAACATCCTAAAATTTCTCTATATGTAATGCGTGAGACCTACTCTTATATAAATTATAAGTCTATGGATGACATACAAAAGGGGGTAAATTATATGATTTCTCTTTTTACCCTATTTTAAACTAATAGAAGCTTGTGAAAATTTTAAATAAAATTTTTTTAACAAATACAATAGTAGTGAAAGAGAGTAGAGAAAGAGAGACAAATATGACTTATCATAGTTCGATTAAGCAACCTTAGCTTATGTCAACATCCTAAACTCCATTTAAGAATTCACTATCTTCTTCTTTCAATGGGTGAAAAGGAACGCTTATACGATAGTATCTTTGTCATGTTTGAAGAGGAAGTTTTACGGATCTTATTCAAGGTCAAGAGGAACTTTCACAATATATAACCCAAGAAATTTCTTTAATTACTAGAATAACATAATCATAAATAACTAAAAAAAACTTCCTTTTTTAATCACACCAATGAACTAAAGCTTGATATGGTTTATACAATGCATACATATACTGAAATGAACTCTCTAGCCTTTTAAGGCTCTTAATAACTCTCTAATATGTCCAAGATCTTTCTCACAACTCACATATGGTGTATTTATACTCAAAACAATCTAAAATAGGATAGCATCAATCGATCGTTGCATATTTGATTCGTCAATGTGTTCATAGACTTTCGATACATGTTATCAAAAGACATTGGTAGATCATACTACCAAATTGATCAACCAACCTGTCCTAAATTCTAACAATATTAGTGACTCAAATCCCCACATTGGTCAATTAAATTTCTGAAGGCAAATTTTTTCAAAAATTTTCAAGTTCTTTCAAGGATCGAACACATTTCTTTTGATAAAAACTTGATCTAAAACTATTTCAAAAATTCCTCAAAGTATTTTGATGCATCATCAGGGGTTTTTAAATCCTTTTCAAATGTTCTCTTGATTATGACAATGTATATGTATTATGCCCTATATGCAAAAGGTCATACAATGATTGAATTGAAATCATACAATGATTGAATTGAACTCTTAATTTTTTTTAAATAACCAAGACAAGGTTACAAAAAAAAGACAATAATGATTTTATTAAATCTTAATATGCTTAATTTCTCTCTTTTTTTTAGTTCCCCACTTGAATTTAATTAAAGATCTCTTAAGTTGCATATGTTCTACACTTTGTGTATATTCTTTATCCTTTAATCGTTCAATTGACTCATTTACTCTCTTTATCATTTCATTGAACTTGATCTCATATGTTAATTTACTAATATCACCCGGGATAAAAATATTAGTAATAACATATTTTGTTACTATGAAAATTATGAATTAGAACCTTAGTTGAGTGTTACCATGCTTCACATTATTAATTTAACAAGTCATATAAATAAAGAAGTGTAATATCTTGTTCATTTCATTTCATTCCTCAGTACACTATTATAATGCAATAAGGTATAAATTTGCTCATAATATTTCATAAACATTCAACTAAGCTCATAAAACTTAGGAGTGAAGCCTTAGCAATTAACGTCTATTTACAAAATAAAAGTAACTTAGTAATGATAAATAAGAACTTATTTATACTGTACAAATTTAAAAAGGGTCTATTATTAAATTCACTATAAATAAAGGGAGTACTATAAACAAATCTCAATATTAAACATTAAACTATAAATTCCTAAACCTGAAAGTTTATATAAAAACGTTAAAAGTAAATACTTCCCACCCTAGTACTAATTTAGACATTTGAAACTTTTATGACTATGTATATACATCATCTCTTCGGACTCCACATTTAGCAAAAATTTTACGGAATTGTTATTGTAAAATCGCATCGACAAATGAGATTTATAAACCAAACCAACAATATGAAAATTTGTAATGACACAATTCCAATACATTATATTCTGAAATAAATATATTTCCTTTAATCTTTAAATATACACCTCAGAATGTTTTTTTCTTAGCACGTATACAGAGCTCAAGCTCGCTGTCTCAGCATTATGCACAAAATTGGCATAAGCGGAAAGCACAATTTGTTAGGAATTCTTAGTCATGCATCAAGATAAGCTGGGTTAAAACTACCACAAAAAATGAAGCATTGTATATTTTACGGAGTACATATAGCAGATCATGAAGTTTTGTATTTGTTCTTGATGGCTAAGGCTGCTGCTCTGTACCATGAAGCTGCAGCAATGGCCCCAGGATCGGGAACTGACGCAAGGACTTCTGAGGGAACGTAGGTTGATCGGCCCGCCTGTAAAAATTTATTTTATTTGACAAAATTAACAGACATGGAATTGACTTAGCAAACAATTTATCAATCCATTACAAGGAGCTTAACATAATCGACTTCGAAAGGGCCATAGTTGGTCAACACAATTTGTAGCTTGCCTTTTCTTCATTGTCACAATAAAATATAATTGGGACAAACGTGAATTCTATCCTGCTATATAGGACAAGAAGAGAAGGATTTATGCACCTGTGCCTGCATGTATTTGGTTGATTCAGCTCCAGTGCATGCCGCTTCAGAAGACAGGAGAAATGCCGAGCAAGGATCTTCACCAGCATTTAACATCTGAATGGGAAAATTTACTAAATTAGCATCAACTTATACACCCACATCAACTGAAGTGGAAAAGCAAAAACTATGTTTGACAACCTCCTTAAGAACCTCCGATGCTGGAATAAGGGCATCCAATAATGTGCGATAACCAGCAGATGCCCCACCATATTTACTGATAGCAGCAATCGAAGCTTCAAATGCTTCAGCCCCTGAAGAAAAGAAATAGTTACTGAGTTTGGTGTGCATGTTAATCAGAAGTATCAAGCATCATCTCACATTGCTTCGCTGTAACAGCTGACTCTTTGTTTTCCTTCAATGTTGCATATGCTGCCTTGCAGAATATATTGTATCTGTCAAAAAAAAAAAAAAAGATTAAGAAGTGACTGTGGTCCATGTAGGAACATCAGTTGTGAATGTTCAAGGTCAACAATTACAAGATACAAGGAAATTGAAGTACATAATTCCACTTGTTCCTCCCATAACTCGTCTAATAGATGATCCGATCTCATTTACTGTTTCTCCAGCGTCATTCAAAGGATAACTGTGAACAATAGAAAAAACCATTTCAATTAAGCAAATGAGAAAAAAAAAAGAAGATAAACTTGACCCACCTAACAAACACAAAGTAAAACTCTCTTGAAAAGCAATGCCATGGTACAAAAAGTTGCATACTCTTGGGTGATGCAAAACTCCATCAAAGAAAAGTTTAAGATGCCATTAATAGAAAAAACTAGATCAAAATTACCAGTGAATGATGTATTGTACTGTCTCCGTGCAGTGGAAAATCCAACTTAATAAAGCATCCAAAGAATTCTAAATGCTAAAGAAGAGTAACTTACTACTTTTTCACGTCTTCCAGAATTGCAATTGCACCTCTGTACATCTACAAAACCAGGGAAGTTCAGCCATAAATAAATAATTATCATAAGAAAATAATTCCAGTACTAGGATACTCACCGTTGACCCACAGTCTCCATCACCTACTATGCGGTCCCAATCATTTAGACTGTCCCTCATACCAATGATCGCATTTGCTGCTGCTTCAATAGCCACTTCAAGAAGTTGTCCTTGCTCATTCAGATGCTGAGGTCGACCCAATGACTAATCAAAAGTAGACATGGGCGGTCAGAGAATAAAATAGTAGAACTATGTACTACATTCTCCAGTCCCATTTATAGACATGTTGTGCTTGTCTATGTGATTACACTAATAATGAAAAATGTAAAATTCATCCTATCCAGTACAATCTATTCCCTCAACCATAAACACATATTACCTCATCACTCTTTGTTGAACGAGATGGTGGAAGTGGGACAGGTATCTTGGCAGGTGGACGATTGCCTGAGATCAAATATAACTTGTTCAATTCAGTGAGAAAAGTATCCAAGAATATACATATTTTTAATTTTAATTGAGGAATATAGATCACCAGTTCAAAATACCAATGGCATTATCATTATATCCGAAGCTAATAAAGACAAGAAAATTTTGAACGCAAATCAAAAAAAACAAAAGCAATGTTTTCACAGAAACTGACCATCAACTCCAATAGGCCAGTATGGAGCCTTAGTTACAGCATCCAAACGTTGTAAACTAGCTTGATCCGTCTTCATTATGGTAATTGAGAATCCTGGACAAACACTATTAAGATGGAAACTGCAATAGTAATTAGCAAATAGCAATCAACCCACTCCTCCCAACAATATCAGACCTGCCATATCAAGAGAAGTCATAAATGACCCTGTGTAGACTCTATCAACAGCAAGTCCATGTTCAAGCTGCAATTGAGGGACTGCCTTCCCTGCTGCAATCATCAATTCCATTGCAGGGGTTGCACCTAACCTGCAGGAAAATTAAAAGAAAAAAAGGTTTCAAGTATCATAAATGAACTCATAAATCAGAATCCACTCAATCCAGGAAATGCAAAACACTGGAGATCAAGAGTTAACAATCTCCAGAGCTCCAAAATTGGATGAACAGGTGAAAATACTTTCAAAAAAACCACCACAAACGTGAATGGCATTGTTGTGAACGTCAATTACCTAGTTATTAAATAGTTATATTTATATGCTCTGCAATCTTTTGAAAAATTATACATGCCCTTGAACCTGTGCTTGGATTTAAATATCCATGTTGTTAACATTCACTTTTATGAAATAAAACCAGACATGTAAGAGTTGACTTTGATCATCTCTCCTTGTCAATCACTTTTTCCAATCAATAAAAGATAATCATGGAGGATAACAGAGTGAATCCATCTTTGGGCTCCTAAAACTACGCATGGATTCAGACTTATCTCAAATATTCTTAATCTACAATGCTGGAAGAGAGAGAATATCTGAGAAATTGTTCAGAAACTAGGAAAGTGTTCATAATAATTCTATGCTCTCATAGGACATATTGTAATCTAAAGTGCACGAAGAAACTGCATGAACCTACCCGTTGACCATCAGCACAACTCTATTACCAGGTGTAATTGGAAGATAGTTAGTTTCCTGCAGCAAATAAATGATTAAGACATCAAAGCGTCAAAGGTAACATTGTCTTGTAAAATATCAAAAACAGTAGTCTAATCTTAAATTTTTGCTTAAGTATCAGATTAATGGCATAAGTTACTCTTATCAGCAACTACAATTTATGCAAAAGTAAACATGTTAGATAATCACTCCACAAGGTATTGATAACATACTGAGTGCCAGTATGACTGTTTCTAAATGTTTGAAAAGCTACTATAGAGTAGGCCAATGCAATGCAGGCAATAAGCTAGCATAAAACAGAAGATGAAGTTCAAAATTTCCAGTTCAACACACAATTTATTGAAACAGTTACTTATGATTCCTCTTCTGAAGGTGGCATTAGCTCAATCAGATTAGCAAAGGCAAGCAATAGAAATAAAGATAAGAATATAAGATTTCAACCACTGATCAAAAGGCAAGGGGAAAAGTTAAACTGGAGAAAGATGATCCCAAACCAAAAGATAACCCTCAATTTCAGTGGCCATTATACTAAACTCCCAAACATGAGGCTACAGATGAAAGGGGTGGGAAGCAAAATGAATAAGGGCGTAGTAGTTAAGAGCAAGTTTTAAGGGATAAGAGCAGCCAAACTATCAAAAATCAATACAAGGGTATTAATGGAGGAAGCATGCAACTAGCAGATCAGCGTTTCAACTTGGTTATAACCCTATCCCAAACTCGTATAACCAATGTTGCTTTTTTCATGCATGCACCCCAATCTGCTATGCTGAACGTAACAGAATCTAATGCACACAACTCAGAAAAATCACATATTTATAGCATTAGATTAATAATTTAAAAAAACATTTAAGGATACAAATAACTTAGCATACAATTAATAGCTGTATCACACTAAATTACACATATGATGTCGACGGACATTGTATAGGTATGCAGACATCATAATTTAGATAAACAAACAGTTATCACACTTTACTTCGAAAACACAGACTTGTGCACAAACATGCAGATGCATAAAACAGACATGCACGAGGGATTATTAACTTTTCTTTCCTCATTATTCTTAGTGAAAATACAGAGAGGACATGAAACTAGATTCAGATGTCGGGACAAGATTTAAATGTATACCGGTGAAAGGATCTGCTTGAGAACATGAGAAACGATCACCTCTACAGACTGAAGGTCAGCAACAGCAGCGCCAGCTTCACCATGCTGAAAAAGCATATTGTTAATAAAATCTAAATAGTGAATTTGCACCTAGAAATGGTGGCATTGATTGGTGAAATAAGATAAAAGATGATGAGTAATACCCAAGGTGAATAGCATGACAGAAAGGGTAAATTACAATAAGGCCTACTATGTTTCTTTTCTATTTGAGAAAACTCCCAAGGGTATGAATTAACTTCCAAAGTTTATGATTTGGAATTTAGCAAATTAGATGATTTTGCAAAATAACAGGTATAACATTATAATTCAAAGTGATTTCCTGAAACTGGTTGGTCTTTTGTTTTTTGCATAACTCTTAAAGCTTAATGCGATATATTAAAAATGTGACTAATTTTGTAAATTAAAAAATTGTAGAGACCTTAAATCTAAACCAAAATGGGTTTTCCAGAATAATACTAAAGCACAGGGGTAACTGATGCATATAACTTTCAAGAATAAATTCAAAAGTAAAGTCATTTCATGGTCAAGCAGAACTTTGTTCTCCTCAAAACAGATTCGGAGAAAAAAAAATCACATGTATATAGTAATAAGTTATGCAAAACAAGTGAACTCTTAACAGAAAACTCACTATTCCCAAACCAAGTTCCATCTTTCCAGGGCCCAAACGATCTGATGTAACCTGACCAGGCAGTGTGCAAACTGACAATGCAACACCCATTGTGCCAATCATTTCAGATGCACGTTTTGCTTCTGCTGCAACCTCAGTAAGGGAAAGCCCAGATGCGGCAGCAGCTCCAGCAACCTTCCATAAGTGGAAAAGAAATTATAGGAAAGCAAACATTGAGTTAAATAGGAAATTTGGACCCATTATCTTATTTTAGTTCTTTTGTTTATTAAAAAAAGCTTGAAGATTCAGAAAATTGAAAGGAAATGTCAAAAAAAAAAAAGAGGCACACAAGTCACTCCTCAGGAAACAAATTAACAGAAAAGTCCTATTAACAACAATCTAATAACGAACCGTTTCACACCATAGTTTGTTTAACACAACAAACTTTTTATCTTCAAACTTAACCTGGAAACACATTTTCAATAGAATTAAGTAAGAATTTATGGATGTATTGAAATAGGCAAGCAAACATGCATACAAGTTAATTACCTAAGAACTTTAGACCACATTCTCTTTCCTGATAAAGGTCCAACACAAGAATGACATTGACCGTTAAAATTTCAAATCACATCAATGAGTGATTGAGAATAGTCACAGAAAACCAAAGACGAGAACAAAATATGTGTCAATTAAACTGGCACATAAAAGAATGGAAGCATTTCAATCGTCAAAGTTTCACGTGTGAACTTGATTGCGAGAGAGAGAGAGAGAGAGGAAGCGAACCTTATGAACTAGAATGGTGCCTGCCAAACCTCTTCGCCCAGTTATGCCCTGAGATGGAGGTAAAGCACAATCATCTCCCACAATCACAGTCTGCAAAAAACCAAGCATATAACATGCTAAGTTCCATTGTCACACAGTATGCTCAGATAAAATTAAAATCGTAAACTAGAAAGTTACCTCAACTTTGTAACCCTCAGATTTTGCTTGCTCAGCTGCCAAACCAAAATTCAATCGATCACCAGTGTAATTCTGCAAATAGATCACAAATCAATGAGGCCATAAACAAAAACTATCAGTTTATGATGCTATAAATGTTCTAAAAGTGACTGTTCCAATAACCTTCATATTTAGGAAAATCAAACTTGTTATTTGTAAAGTAACATTACCTTAACAATCAGAAGACAACCCATTGGACCAGTAACAGCTCGGATGCCCTGCAGTTTAATTACGTTTCACAACCATTCAATTTATATGTTAAAGAAGAGCCCACAAAATGGTTGTTCACACAAGACACTAAAAAGAAAGAATTCATACAGCTATAATTGCATCAACTTGTGGAGAGGAAAAAACTTCTCCACAGATAGCAGCCGTGAGCATCCCTTCTCCAACAAATCCAGCATGTGCAGGTTCATGTCCACTTCCTCCTCCTTTGTTATCCAACATAGTGACATAACAACCAACCAAAACTAAATTCAGGTCTTGAATAGAACCAGATAAGGCCTAACTTAAATTACATATTAGTGGATCGATAGTTGCAACAATTGGTGTGCATCACACTATTCTGTTAAATCTGTCCCTTTTTTAATAACCTCAAATGCCCCTTTCTTAATAACCTCGTAAGAAAGAGCAAAGAGCAACTCGCAGATGTTAATATTATGAATCCAAGTTTTATATTCCAAATCTCTCAAATCAAGTTATGCCCATTACCAGAAAAGAACATCAAGAAGTTTAATGTTCCCATTCCGTGTATTTGCAATTCTCAACCTTCTCTTAGATACATAAACAAGAAATGGTAACTGTTAAAGTGAGTTAATAGGTGCCCATTCACCGCAAAATACTATATACCTAAAAAGGTACAATATGGATAATTTACACATATAACACTATTCTACAATGTACATACACTCTAATAACATCTCAATAAAAGTCCCGCTGATACATGAAATCTGGGGAGGTCTAGAAGTATGAAACCTTACCCCAAATTGGTATAGAGGTTGTTTCTAATAGACCCACATAAAAAAATAAATACATATAATAAAATAAAAATAAAAAATTAATAAAAGATACATATTAAAATAATAACGCAATAATAAATAAAATAGACATAAAAGATAATAATAAATAAATAACTAATTATAAAATATGTACAAATAAATTATAAAAATAAGTAAAAAAATAAATAATACAATAAACGTAGAATAGGCTACAGACTAAAAATAAAAGATAAAATAAGTAAATAAATACACAAGCAAGAAAGAAGACAAGTAAATAAATAAAACAAAGAAGCCATTACAAGAAAATGTATAAGCTACGGAAGGAAATGCTTAGGTTAAATAACTAAGAGGAAATTACTATATATTAAATGTTTGGGCTAAGTATAAAACATAAAACATAAAACTCGAAGGAAAATGTTTAAAAAACCTATGAGAAAGATAAAGATCTCTCTATGTAAGATCCTTTACCCATATTCTAGTACATCAAAGTTTTCTATTAATGATCACGCCCTCTGCAAAACTAAATTTATAGCAGCATGAAAAATAATTGTCAAAAAAACGATAGTTAGATGAACACCTTCGCAAGGAAATTTGGAATAAATCAAATGGAACCCAAAAAAAGGATAAAAATAGCAAAATGTGTGCACATAAATGAATATATTTCGTAGAAGTATGACAATGCAACCATCTTTAAGTGTTAAAACACATTTAAGTTGACATAAGATTGCAGTCAACAGGTTTTGAATGATTCTGGACATCTTTTTCTTTATACTTCTCATAGGTGTCGTCCTTACTTTCTCCCAGTCTAAATGCAGTTTCTCAAAACAAAGATGAAGAGAAGGCAAATAGTGGTGGACAAACCTCATTGCAATAGGAGACATGGGAATAAAGATAGAACCAAACAAGAAGCATTTGCTCAAGTCTTGCATAATCTTTAATGTACGTACAGTCTCCCTAAGATAATTATTGTTAATATCCAACTTGGTAGAAAGATACTTTCAAATTTCTCAAGGAATTAATTAAAGAGCTAGCCAATTGATTTGCGAGAAGGTGAACTTTATAATCAGTTTTTGAGATACATTTATCTATCTAAAAAACAGTAAACCTCTATTTGCTTTATCCTTTCATAGTAAACTAATGTAGAGGCAATATGTAGTGCCATATAATTGTTATCTATCAATCTCATATTTCTAGGTGGAGTAAGTTTAGGAGGATAAAGTTCAATCTCCTCCAGAACATGTGCAACTATTGCAACTCATATGTTGAAATAGGCATAACTCTATACTATCAATGGTCATCGGAAGCGATAAGGGGCTTGTGATAGAGAGATAGAACATAAGCTGCTACTGAACAATGACACCTAAAGTATGCATCAGTGAGACTGGTGCTCATCGAAGTACAAAAGGAAGACACAAAACAGAGATATGTCACTAGAGAAGGAGATCAGCAGGAACAAAAGAAGTATACCAGTGCGAGCTTTTGGCTAGAAAAAAGAAAAGAAAGAAAGCAATTGTCCGCATTAAGTGGTGTTGGAAAAAAACAAGAAGAAAAATAATAGAGAAGTCTGTTGATCCAACTTCAAAGCATTGGCAGCTTACTATGGCTACTTTCCTATTTCTTCAATGAATGAACTCTGTCTCACAGTATCAAATATAATTCACTTTGAGTTCATCATTGAAGAAAAGCAACAAGAGGAGGGAGTCTACAACAGTAGGAAGAGAGTGTCGTGTTTGTTTGGATTTGGACTTTCATCCCATGTGAAAGTCAGTAAATTGACCCATTTCTCAATCACTATGAAATGTTATATGCACATCAAAAGGGTACAGTACGGATGATTTCCCCAGTAAAACCTGTACTACAATACATCTATACTGTCGATAGAATCATACTAAAAGAACACCTGTAAGCAAATCAATTCCTTGCTCCCTTCTCTTGTCCCCCGCACTACATTTTAAGTGCTCCATCTTTACCTTTCTAGTTTATTCTCTTGGTTTGGCCATATATCTATCTTTCAGGATTCAAAAATATATAACATCACATTAACTTTTCATCCATTTCTTTCTATTTTCTTAGATCTCAATCATCTTCGATTTGGTCAAAGCTTGTGTGTTTACTAGCATTTTATTGCTTTCATAGTCATGGAAACTATAAAACAAGGCCATAATTAATGTTAAATACACTATGACCAGCACATTGCAAAAGCTACTAGACTAAGACTAAGATCTACACTTTAATGTACCATCAATTAACCATTTCAAAGGTAAGTGATATATTTATAATACATTGTTTTAGTGTCAAATCTCCTTTGCTCCAATCTACATTCAACAGTCATATTTGCTTGCTAAGCATTCTGGCTTCCTTTTACCCTTGCCAATTGCTCCTCCACTTGTTTTATAAACACATTGATAGACCACTAAAGACATACTTTCGCAAGAAGACTAAGTCAAGAGCAGATAATGTAATTAGTTGGCAGTTATTAGAGCAAAAATAGGAAGAGTTGGTAGTATCAGATTTTCAGTAGAAGTGAGTTACTTGTTAGTTCCCGATTTTCAGTAGAGGTGGATTACTTGTTGTTATCTACAATTAGGATTTATCATTATCTACAAGGAGGTCTCTAGGAGTCAAGTCTATAAATAGGTCTATAGTAATTGTCATTAGATGTGCAATCTTTCTATTTTTAAGTATATTCATGGAGTTTAGGCAGCTCAAATTGTCTTCTGTTACTGGTGTGGTTGTCTGTGAGATTCTCCAGTACTCTCTATATCAGTTTATTTGCATTCAATAAACAATCGTATTTTTCCTTTCCAAAGCGTATTCTTTATTTCCTTCTAGTTCT
>JAOSBP010000007.1:9196149-9208728 GCA_027563825.1 Erythroxylum mucronatum | reverse complement strand
TGGAACCTTAAAAAGTGTTGGCTCACTGTTGGATTAAGCATGGTGATGAATTAGATCTGGAATTGCTCATCTTATGGCAGAACCGTCCATATGACCTATTATAGCATATCCCTATTTTCAAGGGTATAAATAGGTACATAGTAATTGTCATTAGGCGTGCAATCTTTCTATTTTTAAGTATATTCTTGGAGTTTAAGCAACTCGAATTGTCTTTTGTTACTAGTGTGGTTGTTTGTGAGATTCTCTAGTACTCTTTATACCAGTTTATTTGCATTCAATAAACAATCGTATTTTTCCTTTCCAAAGCATATTCTTTATTTCCTTCTAGTTCTACCACACATCTACTTTAGTTGACAGATCACACAAGTTGTCCATGACTAATGGCATAGAGACAAAATTAATGTGCGACTTAGCATAGGATCTAGTCATCGGCCAAGGAAGTCCTCTCCTCCCCCTTTATTGATGTTCGCTCCCTTCCTAGATAGACCCTTCGTTGATTTTCTGCTAAAGTTTTTGATTGTCTTATCCAATAGAAATATGCCCTTTAAATAGGCCTTGTAGCAATAGAGTCATTAGGAATTATTATAGAGATTTTAGGATCCCTCTAATTTAGGAATTATCCTAACTAGAATACGATCTCTCTAACTTAGTTCCTATTAAAACAAACTTCTAAAATAATAAAATTTTCCTAAATATTAGTGCTAGAATGAAAAATACTAGAAAAAAATCCTCCCAATCTGTTAACCTTCAATCACTCCCTTCCTTTTAGTCCATCTTCTTGCATATTTATTCCCCAAAATTACATCATCCACATCAAATACCGGAAAAAAAAAATTTCTAATCAAAATTAGTTACATGATCTTACACACAAAATAAGAAAAGATTTTAAATTATGAAGTCCATTGGCAAAGATCATCACCTTTTACCATAGTTGTAATTATGCCATAAATTTTTTTGAAAATTATTATGCCATTAATATTTTCTCACCAGAACTTACAATGTGGTCCAACCCAACCTCACCGTAGAACAAAAACAGAATTTACGGCATGCATACCATGAGTTTCCCACTTTGAAATTAAAGTGCAAACACTTTTCAAGTACAGTAGAAGGTTACCAACCTGATATAATTGCAACTTTGTCATATGCAGCACCTGAAACATCAGCACGAAACACAACCTTGACCTGTATGTTAAGAAAAAGAAGATATCAATGGTAACTTGGACTTACCTATTTAAGGCCTATCTAAACCACAACAGCAAAATTGTTGTCAGATAAGCAATCACCTCAGGAAATCCATCCAAGTATTGCAGCCCTGGATATGTTTCCACAAGGCCCTCAATGAATTCAGTCACAACATCTGCCAACACAAGTCAAGAAAGAAAGATAAAAGTTGCTTGAGTAGGATTTAATTCTCTTATATTCAACAAACAAGCAATTCAAAAGCGAAGATTATAATTACCATTCATTTCTATCTGTAAAACTACTCAACAAGTCCGCATGAGACACTTATCATAAGCGATAAGTAACAAAATGACATCTTCGATAGACTAATGTGAATACGCCTAAACTTAGAGAAAGTTTCATGCTTATTAAACGAAGCTATTTTTTCTTATAACTGAAAAACTGACCACCCTTTCTTTCAATGCAACCATATTAGCCTTTTATCAGGTTATTGTCTATTCTTGTTCTCTGCCATCATCTCCTGGTACCCTTTTCTTTTTAAGGGAAGTTTTTTGAAAGATAAGATGTGGCCACCTATAAGTATTTTATTACAGACGCAGTCTGGCAAATCAGTACTGTCACTACTGTAACAAGTGAAGCCACGAAAGTCAAGCTGAAGAGATTTGTGGTTTTACATGTTTTCTTAATAGATTCTATCATTCACTCAACCAATCCAATGAGTATAGACATAGAAAAGTCAAGGTGTTAGGGCTTATGATTCATTTTCAGTAATTTTACTGAAACTGTAGGACAAAAAGGAAAAGCAACTCTAAAAATTTAAATAATGTCAAATAAAGTGTCTCAAAGAATTTTATTGTGCTTTATTGTGAAATATTCAACACAATGAGCATATTGGGAAGCTTAAAAGATGCAGATTTTTCCAGCTGCAAGATGCAATTACAAAGTACGAAATGTTCACTAAGTCATATCTATCTTTTCTTTTTGTGAAGCCATTTCTTGGTATGAAAGCTCTTTTCATTTTTGTTACCAACAATGTCAACAATTTTCTGGCAAGGGCCCTACTGTATGATCTTGTCATTGGACGATTAAAAGAGAAATCCACCATCCTTCCCTTATTGGTGTTCTTCCCTTTGGAGGAAGAACCGATGTTGAATGAAACTTAGCTACCTCCTGACAAAGCTAGCTGAATAAATTACAGCTAAAGTAACTAATGTTTTTTTTAAACAATTTCCATCCCTTTATTCATTGATAATTCGGCTGTTATATAGGCAGAAAAGGAAAATAACAATCCACCTAACTAGGACTCCTATTATAGTAGACTCTATTAAGAAACAAAAACCAGAAAGGATCTTTCAAAAGGTAACTATCCTTATCCAAATACTATCCTAATCTAATCTTCTATTATTTCTCTTGTCTAACTAAATTCTCCAGCCTTCTCCAGCTTATCAGCCGCTACCCAACTTCTTCCCTCTCCTTTGATAAGTTCTACCCACAAAAGCATCCTTATCATTTTCCTACCATCAAATTTAACAAAAGTATATTAAACATGCCAATCTTGACTCAAAGCCTCTATGTGAAAAATAAAATATAAAAACATTCTGAAGCATCTTACAATAAGTTTTAAGACTCAGGTTCATGAAGTCATCTTGCAAAATGCAGAAAAAGTAATAAATAAAAATCAACATATTCAATCCAGACAATATAATGAAGAAAATGCAACAAATGAAAAATTCTTTATTACTTAGCATCACCAGCCAAGCCACCACACTCCCAACACATCTAGAAGTGAAGAAAATTCCTACCAACTCAACCTTAAGCACTAACGATTGCTAATAGTCTGAAAATTTTGAACATTTGGGCCAAGAAAACAACATCATGATGCTACCACTATGCGTATGTCCAAGTTAAGATCACTAGAATCAGAGACCCGTAGTAAAATTCAATTTTTTTCCCACAGGGTCGACTTTTTCTTCGGCTTCCCAAATCTGATGCAGCCCAGATTGAGGCCTAATCAGAAAATTTAAGCTTACAACTTAAGCAATTATCCATTGTCACAAGTCAAACCTCTCTTCGTTTTCGACAATCCATCTCCGTCTCACAAAATGCATTTCATTCTCAATGAACTCACACTATATGCCATTTCCTACATTCTTCCTCAGCAACCAGTCGCGCTTATTAAGAAACGAAAAGAGTAGAATCCATAGGAATATCAAAACAAGCTATTTCTTTCCTTCATGTTTCCTCTTTCTCGGCATCCAAACATAGAGAAGAACACAAACAACAGTACCAAAAAAAAAGACCATGACTTTTTATAAAATAAAGAAAAAAAGGGACAAAGTAGACCAACCACTTGGGTCGTTGATGAGTTTCTTCCCTTGAAAAGCCATAGCGAAGTCGATGACAACAATCGAAGAAGACCCAGATGAATTCAGCGTAATGGACGACCAAGTAAGCAGGCCTCAAGTATCCACAACAACTACGTCTATATATATCTAAACTCCTTTTAAGTAGATAATTTATATTTTTCTTCGATGGGTTTTGAGATAAATCTATAGACTATAAAGTTTGCTCGGTCGCTTCCTTTCTGTAATATATGTTAACTTGGACAGACAAAATAAACCAACGAGAAGATAACAGATAACAAATAATAAACTCCCGTGGATAGTATATTATATATCTAAGTAAAGAGTTAGGTTAGAATAATGAGGCGGGACTTGGCTTTCACACTGTTCCGACAAGAAATGCTACGTTTAATTACTAATACGCCCTCGTCGTCTTTTTCTTTTACCTCTTGCTAACTACTTGAACTCGCTTAGGCTTCGGGATTAGGATGATTCTCCAAGAGTTTGTTCCTTTTAAACTCCATTGTGTTGTCATACTCGTGCAGAAAAACACGCTTTCCATTTAAATAAAGTAGTTTTCACCTTTCGTTTTTAAATTTTTATTTTATTTTTCTTTTAAATAACAACAAAAATCTATTTAGTTGTTAATATTAACGTAATGATATTTTTATCACTAATAATAATTATTTATTAGATCAAACTTAAAAATATGTTATTTTTAAATAAATAAAATTATTTAATCTCTCATATTTATATAATATTTATTTTAATATTATGCTATTTTAATAAAAATCTCGCTCATACTTAATATTTAAGAGATCTAAAAGTATGTAGTTTTACTTTTAACTAATAGAGATATTATTTTCGAATGACTTGTACGATAAATAAATAAATATAATCTTAATCTTAATCTTAATTAATAAATAAAATATAAAATAAGTAAAATATACGAAAAAGGTAGACAAGATAAAAAAAGATATCACAAGAACAAACAACAATAACATTCAAAATTTCGCTGATATGCCGAGTTTGAGATCACAAAAACAACAACAACAACAATAATAATAATAATAATAAGTAGGAAAATGCTAAAGAAAATGGTAATTATCAAATATAATTAAATAAAAACAAGATAAACATATGTGATAATTATTTTCATATTAAATATTTTCCTTTGTCATATAAAAATTATATTTTATATAAATCATACATTCACATAATATAATTAAGGGCATGTTTTTATTTTTGATTTTTTTTATTTTCAAATTAAATAAGAAAACTTGTTTGTATAAATTTTTTGTTTTTGTTTCTTCCAACTTTCATAAGATATAAAAAACCGTGAAAGATGCCTTTTTTTGTTTATGTATTTTCTTAATATGATTTACTATCAACTAAATATATATTATTTAATATATTAATTATTAGTAATAATTATGAATAATTTAATTTAATACTATATGTAATTATTTAATAAGAATTATGAATAAATTAAGTCTATTAATAATTTTATATAATTTTTATAACTAAATTAAATAAAATTAATTTAATAATTATTAATAAGTATAATTAAATGTAAAATTTCTTCAAAACATATAATTTCCAAATAAATTTTGATTTAATAAATAAAATATATTTAAAATAAATAATGATTTTAAAAAATTATTTATTAATAAAATATTATAATAATTTGATGATAATTTATCAGTAAATATTATATAAGAGATTATAATTATTTAATTATTTAATTAAAAACTTAAGTTTTATCTTATATGTAATTATTATTAGCAATAAAAATATAACTATATGAATGTTAACAAATAGAAAGGCTTTTATTTTTATTTAAAAAGTAGAAAACGAAAACTAAAAATTATGATAAAAACAAAAGTGAAACCAAACGTCCCTAATTATATACAAATTAGATATATCAAAATATTAGAACTACAATATATAAGAATAAAAAAATTTATATCTATATTCATACATATATTAACATCTAGATTATCATCATCTTGAATTGATTATAACATTAGTAAATTATGAATAGTAATTAAAAGGTATGTTGAAATAATAGTATTATTATGCTAAAATTATAATTAGACTTACAGGCAATATATCAAGATTTTTATTTTAAAAATTTTTCTCTATTATCTAAGTTTGTTCCAAATGAAATGATCAAATTTTCTTCCAAAAATTTATATAAATCATAAAGTAATTTGACAGTATGAAGGTGAAAGGTACAACATATAGAGGGAAAAAAAAGAGAAATGTATATGGTTTATAATGTGACTCAAAGTATTATATGAAGAAGTTTTATATATGTTATGTCAAATACTCTTATATATACCAATGTTTTAAAAATCAGATTGGACATCGAACCGGTCAAAGGAAAGGTTTAAAATTTAAAGGTTCAAAACCACTATAAAATCAATATATAATAAATAAGAAATAAAAAATTATAAGAGTAAGTAAAAAATAAAATATTTTATTGAAATAAAAAATACGTCAATGTTTATTATTATATAATGAACTCATAATGATTAAATTTAAGTCTAATATAAAACTTAAAATAATAATAATAATAATCAAAATTGTATTTTTGAAAGAGATTGTGTCTTATCATCGTAAAAGTTCCAAATTCTCTAATATTATCTAAAGACTCGTAAACTATACTTTCATTCAAAATATTTGAATCAACTTCTTCTACTGTATTCAAATAAATTTTAAATCAGTAACGTATGAAATTATTCTTAATTGTAAATTTATAATATATTATATTTTTAACTTAAGTATGATCAAAATAAGATATGAACTGGCCATCAGTAAATATTATTAATTCGTGACATATACATTTACTTCATAAATCACCTTTTCAAGTTCATTATAATCATAATCATGATACTTTTTTATGCAAAAAATGAAATCAACTCAACAACCATAAGAATAGAGAATGCAAAGAAGGAACATTTTTATGATTTAATTATTAAAGTAGAAAACACATAAAGACAAATAGTATTAACAAAAACACTTCTTTGAAGTCTAAACATCGAGCAGATTCTAATAAACCTTATCATCAATCCAATACCATAAAGTAGAACATGTGTTGCATAAAATTCAAGTTTTGTAGCAACTCAAAATTAAGAAGTAGATATGACCTTTGCTAAAGTAAACAATAATTTCATTAAATAACACACTGCATTTTTACATAAGTGAATTATCCACCATCAAAAGGATATTACAACATTAGTAGTTTCAAAGACATTATAAGTACATTCTAGCTTTGCAACAAGAACATAGCTTCAATTTCCATATAGATAAGTATAAATTTTGTGGGATATAACTGCAGTTTCAGCTTAACTTGAAGGGATCATGACAAGAAAACTAGAATTAAACTTGAGAGGATGTTGATTGCTTTGAATTCAAATTTAATCTTCTTCTATACTTCATAAGCGGTAGCTAGTTCAGGACTCCATTTACTAGCCTTATGGATAATTTCATTACCCTCACGAGCAAGATCGCGTCCTTCGTTACTAGCTGAAGGGATCTTCTGATCAATCCAGAGATCATTTCGATTCCATTAGTAATGAGGATTTGGAATATCGCACATTGATCAATTAAAGAGAGATTCAACAACTAAAACTAATCAATTGGAATTTGGTTATTCACCATGTACAAGGATCCCCACTAAGCATCTATGGCTGAATGGTTAAAGCACCCAACTCATAATTGGCGAATTCGTATGTTCATTTCCTACTAGATAAACTGCTTTACCGTAATTCTTGGTGGATAACCCCAATTTGGGTTTATTAGTACAACCCAATAGGGGACAGTCGTACTTGTTTAAACGCCACTATTCTTGAACAAGTTGGAATTAGGCCTTCTTTTCGCACTATTACGGATATGAAAATAATGGGAAAATTAGATTCAATTGTCAACTGCTCCTATCGGAAATAGGATTGACTACGGATTCAAGCCATAGCACATGGTTTCATAAAAGCGTATGATTTTCCCGATCTAAATAAGAATGCTAGTTCTTACTTTTCATATGTTATGATATGAATATACCACACCAATTTGTTATGTATGGATGATAAGATTCCATTAATACAGAGCAAATTTCAATAGACTTATTGGAAGGTTCTATTGGCGTGCATCTAGTAGGAATTGAACCTACAAATTCGCCAATTATGAGTTGGGCGCTTTGAAACTGAACTGCCTTTTGGCTTTCCCCGCAACCAATTTTCAATTTTTGACCCCATCTTTAAACAACTCGGAAAAACAATTAATAAATTGAAAAAGAATAAGATTCGATAATCAAGAATCATACAATTCATACAATTTATGGCCAAATTATAGTATTGTTAGTATGCCAGTTTTCATTTTCCTTATAAAGTGGGCCCTCGAGGAATCGGTTGCATTTATTTTTTGATTTCCCCATGAATCGTATGTTTGTAATAGTAGGGACATAATTTTATCAATTCCAATCGACAAGGCATATTGTGTCGATTCTTTTTAGTAATATATCTAGAAATGCCTGTTGATTTCTTATTAACACTCATTCAAACACAACTGGTACATTCCAAAATTACCCTTACTCGGTTCTCTTTACCCCTGGTCATGAACATCCTTTGGATTTTTTATTCATTCAACTATTTTATTTTCTAAGTCGAATCCAAGAAAAAAAAGGAAGGAAAAAATCAAAGTTGCTAACTCGAAAGCAAATTATGAAAGATTTTGTTACAACCAATTGCAACCAATATACTAGTAAACGAATAACATGAGTATTAAACTGGATTTAGATTATATTCAACTATATTTTGATTAGAAATATAGATTCAAATCAGAGGACAGTATTTCATTTAAACATCTTGTATGATATTGTTGCCCTAGCCTTATTCCCCCTTTCGTTCTCTTAATTTATAATTTATATAATTTCATTTTTCTATTGACAGCGAGAATTTATTTGAAGAATGAGGATGAGCCCCCAGTTTCGCCGAGTTTGAATCCATTTTCTATTGTTTCTCTTTTCTAATTTATTCTATATATATATAATCTACACCTATCAACATCAACATATATCGTTCAGTTCATTCTTATCTCACTCGCTTGCTTCCAATCAAAATTTAAGGCTTTTATCACCCAATATGATCTTTACTCTAGTTCCATGGGCAAGTGGCAAGCCTTACCATAAATAAGCTTAAACGGGGTGATACCATTTGAAGTTTTTAATGTGGTTTGATAAGCCCATAGGGCATCATCCAACTTTAATGCCCAATCCTTCCTTAGACTACTTACCATCTTCTCTAATATTCTATTAAGCTCACGATTAACAACCTCCATTTGTGCATTTATTTGTAGGTTATACGGAGTGGCAACACGATGGTAGACTCCATATCTTCTACAAAAAGCATCAAAAGATTTATTTAAAAAATGTGCTCTTCCATTACTAATTATGGCTCGTAGCACTCCAAATCGATTGTATAATCTCTTGATAAAACTTTACAACACTTTTCCATCATTTTTTGGAGTTGTCATTGCTTCAGCTATTTGTGAAAGTGGTCCACTTTGACTAAAATATATGTGTTTCTTATAGAGGATGGGGATGGTCCCATGAAGTCCAGTCCTCATATATCATGCACTTCCACTTCCAGAATATTAGACGATGGCATATTATCTCTTTTCAAGATTTTCCCCACTCTTTGGCATCTATTGCAATGTGCCACAAAATCTCGAGCATCATTGAA
Organism: Erythroxylum mucronatum; assembly: GCA_027563825.1. NCBI lineage: Eukaryota > Viridiplantae > Streptophyta > Magnoliopsida > Malpighiales > Erythroxylaceae > Erythroxylum > Erythroxylum mucronatum. Next base: position 9,199,463 of record JAOSBP010000007.1, on the reverse strand, counting down.
CAAATTTAGCCAATAAAAACCACATTCCAAGACTTGCACCGTCGTCTTTTGGCTCTATAATGCCTCGCATAAATAGATTCATGACACTGCATCAGTATGTCTATCATTTCTTTCTCTAGAACACACTTCCTTATCAAACCATCAACATATATCCTATAGAGGATTGGGTCATCCCATATGTAATATCCTGTCTCCTAAAGTTGTTAAGAGATTAAACTATTAGATTAAGTTACATGAGTTATTTCATTTAAAAATTTACGAGGTGCATTTCATTCATATGTATAATATTCGTATACACATACGAATCATGATTTAGAAAATATTGCAAGATAGTATATGCGCTCAATTGACATATTTCGGGGTATGGAACAAAAATGAATGTGATATGAATATTCATTCCCAATGTTTTGCATTTTGATTTACCAATATTATGAATTGATGGATTATAATTAGTGAATTGGAAATTTACTATTACAATTGAGTAATTGATGAGGTGATATGTGCATCTAGTCTAAGAAAAATGTTAAAGAGCAAGACAAACTGATACATGGGAATTTAGGTTGATTAGGCCTATGAAATGGGGATATGTGGAATTGGGAATAAGTGACAAATGACTTAGTTAAATGGACGACAAGTGGCTTGAGTATAATTGTGAAAAGTGGCCCTTTAAGTTTGTGACAAATGGCACTTTAGACTTGTGACATATGGAGCAATAGAATGGTGACATATGTAGCTTTACAAATGAAGACATATATAGCCCCACAATTGGTGTCATGTGTAGCCTTACAATTAGTGACAAGTGTAGCCTTATAAGTAGTGACATATGTAGGCTTAAAGAGAGATATGTGGAGCCTAAAGTAAGTGACATATGGACTAATAGAATAGTAACATATGAACCAATAGAAGGATAACATATGTACCAATATAATGGTGACATATGGACCAATGGAATGGTGATGTTAAGTCAAGAAGACTTCACGTCTATTAATTTTGATGACAATCAAATAATAATAATATTAGAAATAAATAAACTATTTTAATAAGTGTGTTAAGCGTGCGGCAAAACACAGAAGAAGTGAAAAATACAGAAGAAGCGCAGAAAACACAAAAGAAGTGCGAAAAACACAAAAAAACAAAAAACACAGAAGAAGCATGGAAAACACAGAAGAAGCGCGAAAACCACAGAAGAAGTGGAAACACAGAAGAAGCGCAGAAAGCACAGAAGAAATGGAAAACACATAAGAAGGGCGAAAAACACAGAAGAAGTGGAAAACACAGAAGAAGCACGGAAAACACAGAAGAAGTGGAAAACATAGAAGAAGCGCAGAAAACACAGAAGAAGTGGAAAGCACAGAAGAAGCACAAAACACAGATGATATAGAGATGGAGATACTCTAGCACGATGGACAGTTAGTTAGAGTTAGTTACAGACCTCAATTGAATGACGGTTTCTACAAGAAACAAGAAACATTTATTAAGAAGCAGTTGGAGGCGAAGGTTATAAATACAAGTCATAGTCGAAGACTGAACTAGTTTTTAATCTTTAAGATCTCAAGCTATTACTTACATAGAAAAAATCTGTATTCAAAGTACGATACACGAGAGCAAACTATACTGTAACAAAAAGCTCACAATATCTTTCTAGTGAGAGAAAGAAAAGTCTAAGAGCTTGAAGAGGCTAAGACAGCTGAAAGAATACTTGGTGTAAGAGACCAGAAGAGGCTCTGAAAAGAAAATAGTACTTGTAAATTTGGAGATGTATAGTGAAATCTCAGACAAAATCTAAGAACTGGACATAGCCCAAGGTTTGAGGTGAACCAGTATAACAATCGTCGTGTCCATTTTCTAACTCTTTACTTTAATTTTTATTGTTCTTAAACACGTATATAGAAGTTATTTGCGATTTAACTACATAGCTATTTTTGTATAACATTTTTTATATTCATCTATAAATTGAAAAAAGTTATTTTTCAAGAACTATCAAAGGGTTTTGTATTCACAAAAAGAATACACAATTTAAGCCCCCTTTTTGTGCATTTTGTATATTGTACGTGAATTCTATAATAACAAGTGATTTACTTCAGTTGGTATCAGAGCTCGGTTTCCAACAACTACTGTTTCAAAGTGAGGACAAAGATCCATGGCTGAATCACATGTTTTTATAGCTGAAACTGCCTCCGTCACAAGACCTCCTGCATTCAATGGTGAGGATTATCATTATTGGAAGGACAAGAAGTGGCTCTTCATAGAATCCACAAACAGTGATCTTTGGGATATCATCGAGAATGGACCATACATACCAATGGATGATGAAGGAAATACCATTCCTCATGTGTTGGATCCCGTTCTCGGAACCCAACTCTCTTGCTTGAACTCGTGAGACTTGAGCGTTCGTATTACTTGGAAGGGTTATAAATTATTATTTTTTTCATTCTTAAACCCTTTGAACCCGTAGAGACATTACGAATTCATTTTCAATCTTCTAACATCTCAAGATTTACTTACAACATCTTCAATGTCGGACCCATACAAACATTTGCATGGTTGGACCCATTCATCTTGTTCGCAAACAGAACTTGGAAACTTTAATGTTGGAATTCCTATTTGAGTTCTTCATATAAACATAGCCCTATGTCTCTTGTTCAATTTAATTCAAGAGTTTCCTCAATCGGAGTTCTATAATTTAAGATATCATCAAATTATCAACTCGTGCTCATATCCCAATCGTGCTCTCTCAATCGGCCTCAAACTTGATTTCATGCAAACTCTCTCAATTTGACTCCAACTGTTACCATTTTTCGTAGGCATGTACTACCTGTATCATGAATCCCTTGGCTCAAGACTTACCCCATTTGGATGTTGGATGAGTGAGATATGCTCAAACAACCAAACCATGTTTACACCCAAAATCACTTTGAACATACTTTGGTGCGGATGTCATAACTTTCTCTACAAATGTCCAAATGCCTTCGTTCTTGCGCCATTTTAAAGATAAGATCCATATCTCCAAATCGTATTAGAGGCCTCAAAACGAGATTCGGCCTCAAACCTGGTCAAAATTGCAAAACACTGTAGCTGACCAGAGCATGTCCGTTAAACGGACATGCATGTCCGCTTAACGGACATGGATCGACAGAATGCATTTTCCACCCGAATCTGTCCGTTAAACGGACTTCCATGTCCGTTTAACGGACACATACTGCCCAAAGTGTCCAATTTCACCCGAGAGTGTCCGTTAAACGGACTTCGTTGTCCGTTTAACGGACATGGGCTTCCCAATGTCCCTTAAATCCTCATTCATGCTTCCTAGCTCC
>JAOSBP010000007.1:9171352-9181409 GCA_027563825.1 Erythroxylum mucronatum | reverse complement strand
ATAAAACATAAGCTCACCGCAAGGGACTAATTTAAGCACAAAATCACGAATTAAGAGTCAAAAAGTACATTAAAAGTTATGAAAGTGTAGCCAATTTATATGATAAACTTGGGCTCAATCAATAATCAATTAAGCATACATCAATTCCTAGCTAAAATTCAAACCTGAAACTTAACAATCAAGTAGCCTAATATCAACTATATTTCTTAATTTTGGTTTCAGGTTTTAATACACTAGAACATAAGATTTTGGTTACTAAAATTTTATGGTGAACACAAAGAATAAAAGGTAGGAAACTAGGAATCACTCTTATAGTATAAGAATCACTCTTAGAGTATAAGAATCACTCTTAGAAGAAAGCATCACACCTTTTATTTAAAAGCTTAAGTCTGTAGAAAAATTTCAGGCTACTTATTCTTGATGAAGAGCTAAATACACACACAACACATATTTCTTATAACCCTTTTTCTAGTAGGAAAGTGTTCCTAATTTAAACCTTATTATAATAGAAATTATATAAGTCCAAAAAAAGTCCTATACAACTAGGATAGCAAATCTAAAATAGAATAACATATACTACTACTTCCTATCTGATAAGAAATTATAATACAATCTAAATTTCAGTCTACTTTGGTGTTAACTCAATTCTCAATCCTCATCCCACCAAATTAAAGATTGTGGTTGACTAATCTTTCCTCATTTATTTCTTTTATAGACTTTAATTTATTGTACATCAATTTTCCTCAACTTGTCTAATGTCTTCCTTGATGTAGAATGTGATAAATACTGATCATATAAGTTTGGATTCAACTTCTAAAATTCAGATTCTAAAATTCAAGTACTATCAGAAATCAATCTTTCTTTCCAATTGACAGGAAATTGTCGATATCCTCCATCTCTTGTGACTACAATTTGTTTATTGAGAACATCCTCTACTTCCTCTTTAGGATGAGGAGTGCCTGAAATTCTTTTAGCTATAGTAGGGCATTCCTCATCTTGTCCATGATAAATAGTTAAATCCGCTACATTAAAAATGAGATTTATTCTTATGTCACTTGGTAATCCAAGACATAAGCATTAACATTATCTTCTTGCTAAAATTATAAGATTTTGATTGTTAAAATTTTAGCTTATAATTTCAAGGTTTAATCACATTAGGGGTGTCAAAAATGGAACCTAAGGCACATCCTATCTTGTTGCAACTTATAGAATTACAAATATGATAAGATAGTCTCAAGGAACGGTTGATTTATATAGGAGAATAGTAATAGAAACGTGAATGAATATAGTGATAAATGAGAATAGATATAATTATTACAATTATAATAGTTAGTTAAGATAAATGAATGATTACTATTACCATTGCTAATGATTTGCTTGTTAAAATATTAAAAAATAAAAATTTGTCAAATTTTTTTTACATCAAAATTTTAATTATATATAATTAATTATATATTATTAATCATATATTATTTAATTACTTAACTAATTTTTAATTAATTAATTATATTTTAATTAATTATATTTAATTAAAAAAGAAAAAAGAAGTAAGTCACTTTCGTGACAAGAAGTGTCACACCTTGTCATGCTCGTAAGACTTGCCCTTGAGTCAGCAATAAAACTCATTCCTTTCAATATTTCAGAGGTATGGACTAATCCCAAAAGTCATATATAAAAATATTATTCTTATAATCATAATATAAAACCATCTACCTATATATTATTCATTTTATAACTACTGATTTATTCTAAAACTCATGAACTAAGCACTCCCTCAAATTTTATAAATTAAAAAATTATTATCAACGTTAAAAATATTCGAAGAATATTATTCTTGTTTATTTTGTCCAAAAGACGTTGGTAATAAATAAAATACCAATAAACATGTAAGAAATGAGGTCGCTCACCGGACCCGACAGTTTAATCATGTCCGCAACTGTTTTGGGGTTGCTTAATATAAAACCGGAAATAAAATAAAATACAGGTTGCTTCTGCCATTGTTCTTTGTGATGTGTTCTGGAAGAAGGTGGTGAAATGGCAACTTTAACCGTTCCTCCAGTTTTGAGCTCCCCAAGAGATGACGCCATTCAACTTCACAAGGCTTTCAAAGGTACATTCTCCTCTGCTGCCCCTCTCTCAGATTTCATTCCTTTTCTCTTGCTTTGTGGCTGTTTTGTGGTTTCTGGGTATCTCGAGAGCTTTCACGCCAGATTGATGTCCGGGGAAATTGTTTGAAGTGTACACATTTGGTTTCCCTACTAGTTGCTGGAATTATTGGCTTGATCGCGGGCTTTAATTATTGGGCAATGCCCTTTTTTTTGGGGTTGCGGAGCGATACAGCGAGATATGAGATATGCAGATGGTGATGATGCAAGTCTGAGAGAAATAAATTTATCTTTCCTAAGGATTGTTATTAAGTCAGTTTTTCCTCATTTATGGTCATCATTTTAATTTTTGCAACTTACCTATATTTGCTTCTGAATCCAATTGCCCCACATTAGTCCCTTGTATCAACGACCAACTACTTGTATTAAGAATTGAAAAAGAGGATGATACTTCTTATCCGTAGTCTTGAGAATTGTAGCAGATGGAAAGTAAAGTGCAAGACGAACATTAAATTGGCTTACAAATCACTTCGATCATTACTTTTTGATATTCATATAAGAGCTTTACGATGCCTCCCTCTTAGTTTGGTAGATGGCCATTTGTTACGAAGTCGCTGAGATAACTTTTTGAGTTAATTTACCTTGGAAATTAACTGTCCTTTTGTTCTGTTTTTTTTTTTGGCATATACAGAACATATACTTCACCTTAGATGTGTCCATACATGTATCAATTGATATGTCTTTGTATGTACAAGTGCATTGAATAGTGCCTAAATAGTAATGCATTTTAGAAAAAGATTGGCTGATTCTAATAACATAAATGCATGTAAGAAAGTTCATTGCTAATCCAAATCATAAATGTAGGAGTATTTCGGAATATGAACTTTATGAAATGCTAATTCTGATGTTTTAATTCCTACTTTAGTGTAATTGTAAGATTTAGTGTCATTATGATCTCCAGAACAATTTATGTTTGTTTCTTTGTTGAAACATTTCATCTAAGGATATTCACTGTACAAATGATTATCTGTTTAAGGCCTGCCTTTTCTGGATAGCTGCACTAGTAGATTTACTTTCCTGTGGGACTTTTAGTTGTTAAGGGCGATGGTTGGTCCAAATCCACTGAAGAGTCATGCCATGTGTATGATAGAAGTTTTATAATGCTACAAACTGTTATCACATGGATGATTTTCTTTGTTTTAAAAAGGATTTGGATGTGACACTTCTGCGGTAATCAATATCCTTGCTCACCGAGATGCAACACAACGTTCACTCATCCTAAATGAATATAGAACAATGTATTCTGAGGACCTTTTTAAGCGCTTGTCTTCTGAGCTGAGTGGGAAATTGGAGGTACCAATTTTATACTCACTGGACTTCTTTTTATCATTTTTAATACCATGGATTTCTACTATCCAATATTTTAGCAAATCCCATAAGAGGAACTATATAGTTTGTTATCACGTGAACATGTACATAACATGTTTAAAGTTCTGAAAAGTGTTATCTGTTTTCTAGACAGCTGTTCTGCTTTGGATGCATGATCCTCCTGGACGTGATGCAGTAATTATAAGGCAAGGAATAACTGCCAACACTTTAAATCTGGAAGGTGTAACTGAGGTAATTTGCTCTCGCATACCATCACAAATACAGGTTTTCAAACAACATTATTATGCAAAATTTGGAACCTACCTTGAGCATGATATTGAAGCACGGACCTCTGGCGATCATAAAAGGGTGAGCCCTCTTTTTCGTATGAGCATTTTTTTTTAGAAACATGTGGTTCAGAAACTTCATTTTTACTTTGGTATTGCCTGCCCTTGATAACATTCTTTGATCTCATTATTCATCTTCCAATATAGAAGTAAAGTGAGATATATTTGTTGACGTACTGTTTAGAAACATAAGTTTCAGATGATTCCGGTGCTAAACTACAGAAGTTATGGACACTTGTAGCTCTCTTTTGATTGCAAAAGATTGCATTTATTATCTTCTTTTTTTGAGATTTGAAAGAAAATTGAATTAAGAGCTTCCCCAAAACGGGTAACAAACCTGAATCTGGTAACAAAACAATAGCATTAGCTTGGTAAAGCAGAGAAGCATGCTAGGGATATGCTTTAGAGACTCTAAGCTGGGGAAATCACTGTTGAGATCAAGCTTAAGAAGGATTTAAACTCTCCAGACAAGGACCTGAAGCCTGAGGAGTCTGAGGCACACTCTGCAGAGACTGATGCTTGAACTTCTTAACTTTTAAGGCTAATACTAAACCTTTTGCAATTTTAACCTCCCTTATCCAATTGATTTTGAACCTGCTCAATGAATAAACATCCTGTTCACCATGTTGGCATGTTCCTTTCTCGCCAAATGCCATAGACACAGTAGCTCAAGCATAGTTTAAATATAGTTGTATCACTTTTTATCTGAAGTTTATCCCCAGAGGATCAGCATATCATTTGGAACCAGCTCTCAGATTGTAATCTGCATTAACTTTGAATCAGATTCCAGATGATGCTTGTATAACTACATTGAAAGGGGATGTGATCCAAGCTTTCACACATAAGTTTGCAGAACTTGCAATACACTTGTTTGATTTTCAAATCCAGCCTAGACATAACATAATGCAGTAAATTGAAGTTTACTGCATGACTATATGCGGCTGTACCTCATGGGCATTTTCTTCTCAAAATTTATATAATAGTCTCTTATAGCTGGATGGATTGTTGCTATTGGCACTTGTGGGGTAAGAATACAACAAATTTTGCTTGTCTACTGAGAAGATTGACCAATTCATCCAATACACTTGTTTGTTCAGAAAGTGATAATTTGAATTTCTTATTCCTTCATCACTGGTGTATTTATTTGTTTAGTTTCTTTAGGCACTAAAGATATGATACTGAAGTTGTTTAGTCATGGAAAATGTTCTATGAAGCTCTTGCTTGCATACCTTAGCACACCTCGTTATGAAGGACCTGAAGTTGATAGAGCATTTGTTGAGAATGATGCCAAGACTTTGTATAAAGCAGGGGAAAAGAGGTTGGGGACTGACGAAAATGCTTTCATTCATATTTTTTGTGAACGAAGTGCTGCGCATTTGGCTGCTGTTAGTTTTGCTTACAATAACTTGTATGGAAATTCACTGAAGAAGGTAAGCATTTTCAAATTCTATTGTTTTGTTTTGTTATAAATGTTTTTACTATGTTAAATCTAATTCAAACAAAAACAGGCATTAAAAAGAGAAACATCAGGACATTTTAAACACGGTCTATTGACAATTTTGCAATGCTCAGAAAATCCTGCACGATATTTTGCCAAGGTAAAATTTTTAACCATTCAGCAGAGTTAATAGTTCTTACTGTAATTGGTTTCTCATAAAGAGATACTTTGACGTCACCTCTTGTTTAGACGGGTCATAATCTTTAAATGACTTACTGGTGGCTATGTGAAGACAGATAATAGTGATTCTTATGACCAATGATCTTAACTTGTGTTATCGTGTTCTTTGCTTCATTTTAACTGTATCAGTTAAAAGATCTTCCATGAAGGTTGATAATGAAAAGGGACAAAACATTATGTAGTAAGTTCAACTTAAATTTTGGTATCATTGTCTGGGGATTTTGCAACTTGAGGAATCAAGAATGTTTTCATTTTTCTTCCTTTTACTGTTTGGATGCAACAGAATGAAAATAAGTTCGTCTTATTTGGGGTCATCGTTAATAGTCTTGATCATATTTTTAATGTTAAATTATATAGGATGTCCAGAACTATGAGTAAAATATCAAATATATCTAAACTTTCATTTTGTAACATTAGATGTCGTGATTTAAAAATTGTTAATACATATATATCTCAGATGGTGAGAGAATTTCATTATATTAAGTTGTCATTCTCCAAAAAATTCAGTACTTGGAATTTTGACTAGAAAATTTGTACCAGTGTTAATAATAACGTAATGCATCTTTGGTAAAAATTTGAAAATATTTGATTAATGAATTATTTTTTATAATTTTTTGAATGCTTAAAATTTGAAAAATCATAAGAAATGAAAAATAAATGTTGCCAAATTTTATAGGGAGAATAATGTTGCCAAATTTTATAGGGAGCTTTAAAAAATTGTTTTGAATATAATGGCAAAATCATTTTGAATACTTTTAATTTCTATCATAAATATATATTTTTGATAAATTTTGATATGTAGTGGTATAAAATGAGCCCTGGAGCAGCAGGATTGATACTAGGTACTAGGTGGTGTTGTTGTTTGCTCTAGTGGTATATAATGAAAGTTGAGATATTTAATAAATTGTTAAAAAGTTGAGATAAATAATTTACCCGATTCTTAATAGGTTGATCATATGCTTGTTTGGAATGCTAATCTTTTGCTTTCTTGTTTTCTACCATCAGGGTCCACTTAGGTTATACATTTGTATTTCACTAGTATCACGAAACTAGGATTCCACGAAAACTTGTACTAGTGGTTTCCTTTTTACGTTACGATGCTACCATCCCAGTTCAACGGGATTGGGGAGTAGAAGTCAAAGTTATTGTAATCTTTCTCCGTGAATTGCAGGTGTTGCGTAAAGCGATGAAAGGTCTGGGGACCAATGACACTGCGCTTGTAAGAGTAATTGTGACAAGGACTGAAATTGATATGCAATACATAAAAGCTGAATACCTGAAGAAGTACAAGAAGACGTTGAATGATGCAGTTCACTCGGACACGTCTGGCCATTACAGGGCATTCCTTTTAGCTCTTCTAGGACCCAACCAATAAGGTAATGTGCACAAGGTGCAGTTCCATAGATTTGCAACTGGTCCCTTATAATTAGATGTGAAAACAAGCAGAGACATCATGTTTGTAAGAGAGCAGTGTGGGGATTGGCTTAATTGTGTGACTTCTATCGGTAACTGGTGTTGATAATCTGTATGACTTTGCTTTAAGTATGATGTTTTTTTCATTGATCCTCTTGTATAGAAACCCCTATGTTGTGTGGTCCTTTTATCAGTCTCATCGTGAATATGTTAACAGGCTAGGCAATGAAGTCGCTTTCATCTATCTTTTCATATCTATGTTCAAATAATTGGAGCTGTCTCACCTAGAACTCTCTCAAATTCTCAAAAACTCTCTCTCTCCTCTTAACGTTCTCCTCTGTCTTGTGTTTCCAAAGTTAACCATAGTGCGGATGTGGAAAATTCTCTATAGCTAAGTTGCTAACAGGATCAAGGTTTAGTGAAAAATCCATTCAGTAGATATCAACATTTCAAGCTCCTGTGCTAAAAGTTGCCTCAAGATCTGAATGATAATCACCACCACCCGCTAGCCGCTACTCTCCACTGGGCCGGCTACTCTCCCCAGTCCCATTGTCTGCACCTAGTCTCCACCCGTCCACCATGTCTCCTCTCCACCGCGCCTCTTCTCACCACTACGTCTGGCCCCTGCTGCTCTCCACCTGCCACCATCGTTGTTGCTCGCTTGAAGTTGAAACCATAAATTGCAAACTTCAGGTCTGGTTTCTTGACCCAACTAAGACGTAGAAAAACAACCTGACCCAACCGAACAAATTGCTATTTCTGACTTTTTTTGGGTGTGTTTTGATTTTATTTTATTTTTTGCTCCTAAATTGCATTTGGATTGTGTTTTGGTTGTGTTGTGTCATAGGTGTTTTGTGAATGGTTTGAAAATTAGAATTGTTGTAACTATTTGTGTTAGTTGAGAAGTTTGAGTTTGAAAGTCCTAAATATTTGTGTAAGTTCAATTTGAATGTAATTTAAGCATTGCCAATTTACGGAGAAAATAAATCCATTGGAAAATTTGGGTTTGAAAATTGAAACATGAAAGTTGTAATTGTTTGTATATATTTTACAAGATATTATTTAAATTTAACTTAATGATATTTTTTAAAGTATTGATTAAGTTTATCCTCTTCAAATTTGTTTTGAAAAGGGTTGAACATGCAATATTAAATAAGTATATACTTGTTGTTAATTTAATTTAATTAAATGTGATTTTAATATATTTTTAAATTCTAATCAATTTTTTAAAATTTTTTGAAATTTATAAAGTTTTTTTTACTTCTTGCTTAATACATTAAATTATCTTCTATAAAAAAGACTTATGATTGGTAATAATTGTTATTGTGGATTGAATCAAATTGAAATGAATTAGTTAAATGTTTGTAAGTTTAATCTTAAACATCAACAAAGTATTTCTTTAATATCTTAAAAGTTAATCTTTGTTTTATAAATTGGTCAAAGGGAAGAGTTTTTTTTTAGACATAAGTTTCCATTTTTTAGTCCTCAATACTCAATTTATTTGTTAAGTAAATGGCCAAACTCATATATGTTAAAAAGACTAAATGACTAATGTCAAATTTAAGTCATACATAATGAAACAAAAAATTTCTTTATTTATTAAGTTCAATTCACTTCACGCATGTAATCTTTTATATTTGTCCTCAAACATATTCAAATTGATGACTATTAAGTATATTGAATTATTATGTATTTTGAATACTTGAATTATTTGTTTTTAACTTATGGTAAATTGGATTTGATGAAATTAAATTATATATGATGTAATCATACAAAATGAATTAAATTATATAAGATGTATATGTTTATTGTGTAACTGTATATGTTGAATATTTGAATTGTTAGTTTTTGACTTATTGGTGAATTGTATTGGATGAAATTAAATTGTGCATGTTGAATATTTGAATTGTTAATTTTTGATTTATTGGTGAATTGTGTTGGATGAAATCGAATTTTGTATGATGTAATCATACATAATAAGTTATATAATATAAGATGTATATGTGTATTGTGTAATGTGTTAGTTTGGACTTTTGAGTTAAACAATACATATCTTGTGATAGTAGTTGATAATGAAATGATGTTTTCTGTATTTTGATATATATCTTCATCTATTTTTATAGATAAATGGAAGGAAGTTCAAGTGCTTTAGAAAGATATTGGCTACACATTTTTTTCAACCACTTTAGGAAGATACAATAATCCAACTTGGCTACACATTTTTTTCCTTCCATTTTGAATTGTAGCCAATGTGTAGCCAAGTTGGATTATTGTAGCCGAGTTGGATTAGTGTAGCCAATATTCAACCGCTTTAGGAAGATACAATAATCCAACTTGGGCTCATGTTGCATTGGTCCTTTGTATGAAGAACTATAATATTTGCTTATTTTGTAATAAGCATTTGAAAGGTGGAGGAATCACCAGATTAAAGAAGCATTCAGTTAGGGTTGAAAGATATGTGGAACCATATAAAAAAGTGAGTTATGATGTGAAGTGGCATATGAAAACTTTGCTTGAAGAGTACCATCACGAGAAAGATAGAGGGGAGAGATTGAATTATGAAATTGGTAGTAGAAGTTCGTTTGTTGGTGTTTATGATGATAGTGGAAATGTTAAAAATGGTAGTGTTCCTTCCCAGCAAGAGGTGAAGTTTGCATCTAGACTTCATGTTAGGAAAAGAAGAAGGTAGGTATTAACTTTTTTTGCACTACAAACAAATTATAGAGCTCAGCCTTCAATTTGTAATGCCATGCAAACAAGAGAAATGACTCATAATGTAGATATGGAAATGGATAGATGGTTGTATGATTCAAGTGTAGGATTCAATGCTTCCCAATCTTATTATTATCAGCTTATGGTGGATGCTATAGCTTCTTACGATTTGGGATACAAAGCTCCTTCTATTGGTGACTACAGAGATAAACTTTTAAGTAGCTCAGTTTATAAAATTAAAGTCATTTGGATGAAAGAAGAATATATTGGGCTACTTATGAGTGTTTAATCATGTGTGATAGTTGTAACATCCCGCCCCTCTACTAAGGGGTAGAACCTTAAGAATTGGTGCATGTAAGCTAAGAGGCTTGGCCTAAATGAAACTAGAGGAAAAGGGTTGCAAATTCTTATGATTATGTTGGTATAGTGTGTGT
>JAOSBP010000007.1:9127389-9142911 GCA_027563825.1 Erythroxylum mucronatum | reverse complement strand
GCTGATAGAATCATCAATCAGATAAGAGAGTGCATTTTTTCCAAAGATGTGTACAGATCCCTTACTATGGACGTCAAGAGTAATTGGAAATTTTAACCATCGACTGTTTCTTACTTTGTTCCTCTTGTCTTTTGTAATCATCTTCTTTAGCTCCTTGCTAATATAGAGTAGTAGCCAATTGTACAGCCAATTGTAATTAGAAGTTGTATAGTTAGTGAAGTTAGATAACAGTAGTTTGTACTTGTACAGTTACAGTTGAAGTAGTTTTGTGTATATACAGCACATCTGCACATATACAATACAAGCTGAATAAGAAAGTATTATTCAGTCAGTTTTCTTCTTCTTTCGTCTAGCTACCAAATTGTACAAAGGAAAAGTAGATTTTTTAGGGAATGGAAAAGACCGCAAAAGAATGGACCTATACCTTGGACTAGAGAGCTGATGGCCATCTATAAGAGAATGAAATGCAGGGATATTGTCATATCTTGGATAAGCATGCTGAGGAGGATTACAAGCTATCCGAGATTGTAAGCATGCGGAGGAGGTTTAAGAAGTTACATCGAAGTGCAATGACATGAAATACAAATAGTTCTCTCTGAATTGATTTGAATAGATTCAAGCTATTTGAGCAGGAGGTACAGCCTGAATCGGACGCTAGTTTTAATGGATAGTTGAGAAGAATAGGAGCAAATGACGGGATGGATAGGTCGTTTAATATTTGTATGTGCATACGGGATAGGAAGAGGTGTGGTTGTTGGATTTTGCAAAGCAATTAGGACAATGACTATTACTTGTGTGACTAAAATATCTTACAGGCTAATTCAAGGGGTGTGGTTTAGTGGCAGGGATTTATTCATCCTTAACCAAAGGTTAAAAGTTCGATTTTTGACTTTAAGTATAGAGCAGCCTTAAATTCTTGGTCCAGATGTTCCATCCTATGAGATGCTTACAAACTAACGAGAGGATTAGTCACTGATCCGCCGGCTCTAGTCTAAGACAAAAAAATATCTGACAGGCCTGCAATAATCTAATTCAACACGCTGTTTCTTCTCCTGCGATGCGACAATATCCGCGATTGCATTAGTGATAGTGCTTTCAACCACTGCGTGTTGGACAAATGAAGCTTGATTCTATTTGATGGTCAAGTCCTCATCAAGGTGTAAACTATTATATGTATAAAATAATACCACCGTGGATTTGCCAGTTGCCACGGCAATAGTTAATAAATGTGTTTGACCAAAATAAACATACATTGTGAAATGGAATATGACAACATTTGAATACGTCTCCCGGTGACAGCGTCAAAATGTTACTTTTCTCGATTTCACTCCTCGAACTTTTGACGGTGAACGGATTATGAATGAACGCCCTGTCAAACACAAACGTTCAACATTCAACATTCAAAACAATACTCACACGCACATTTGAACGCACCTCTCTTCTATCTTTTCCTATAAATAAAATACTTTCTGCTCTTTCTTTTCGTTCTTCTCTGCTCAATATTCGTTATCGACTTTCTTCAACCTTGAACGTTAACGCGTTCAACGTCAAACTTTTCTTTCTTCTCTATCTCTAGATATAAGTTCATCCGTCCACCGAGGAGCATATTTGTTCTTCAGACATAATACATACATATTGAAAATGGTTTTTGGTTGGAGAAAAAAGAGACCAGCTTTTGTGAACAAATCTAGGAAGAAGCAGCAAGGTGGAGAAAATTTCCGGCTAGAGGTTATCATCCCCAGCCATTTTCTTTGTCCTATATCTCTGACTCTTATGAAAGATCCTGTGACATTATCATCTGGGATGACCTACGATCGAGAGAGTATAGAGACTTGGTTTGAAGCTGGCAACTTCACCTGTCCTGTTACTAACCAAGTCTTAAAGAGTTTTGATCAGATTCCAAACCATAGTCTTAGGAAAATGATTCAGGAATGGTGCGTCGAGAATCGCGGCTATGGTGTCGAGAGGATCCCAACACCAAGAGTCCCTGTCTCTCCATATCAGGTCTCCGAGGTTACTCTGAATATTGCTGCTTCAACAAAGAGATTGGATCAATTCGGGTGCCTTGAATTGGTGAGGAGCATCAATGAATGGGGCAGTGAAAGTGAGCGTAATCGTCGTTGCTTGATGGGGAATGGAATGAGGGCTGTATTGGCCGAGGCATTCCATGCATTTTCTACGGATTCTTTTGAGAGGAACGTCATTTTGTTAGAGGAGATATTATCGGCAATCTCGTGGATGTTTCCTCTTGATACTGAAGCTCAAACCCATTTAGGATCCACAGACTCGTTAGAGTGTATCGTGTGGTTCTTGAAAGCCAAAGATACGTCAGCCAAGCAAAACTCCATTCTTACGTTGAAAGAGCTTGTTTCTTCGAACCAGCAATATGTAGAATCACTGGCATCAATAAAAGGATTGAGTGAGGTCCTTTTTGAGTTGATTGAGAAGCCAATTTGCACCCCAATCACCAAAGCTTCTCTTTTATTAGTATTCAATCTACTATCGTCTGATTCTTCCAGCGAACGCATCAAACCGAGACTCATCAACTTGGGGCTGTTTCCTTTGCTGCTGAAACTTATTGTGGAGTCGGAAAAGAGCATATGTGAGAGAGCTTTAGGCGTTCTTGATAGACTTTGCGAAAGTGAGGAAGGGAGAGAGGAGGCATATAACAATGCTCTAACAATACCAGTTCTTGTGAAGAAGATTTTGCGGGTATCGGGGCTAGCATCAGCGTATTCAGTTTCTGCCATTTGGAAGCTTAGTAAGTTGAACACCAAACATCAAGAGACGGTTCTGGTCGATATTGTTCAAGTTGGTGCTTTTCAGAAGTTGGTGCTGCTATTGCAACTGGGATGTGGAGATGAGACCAAGGAGAAAGCAACCGAGATTTTGAAACTGATTAATCCTTACAGAGCTGGATTCGAATGCATAGAATCTGTAGATTTCAAGAATCTGAAACGGTCGTTTTGATGTAGATTCGTAGATTTTATCAAAATCTTTGTTTCCTGTGTTATATTTTAATTAATTGAAACATTGACATGCTAATTTTAAAATCATGTATTAACACTTCCGATTTGTATATACTTAGATTTTATTTCTGTTGGATTTTGACTGAGAATATGAAAATTGAATGAGTCAAGTCAAATTCTTGAAATTTATATAGTTACAAAATATTCTACCCAAAAAAGGAAGAAGTCAAATTATTCTATACAATTCTAAGCAAATTTGTTTAACAATTCTATTATGCACTGTGACAAATTATTATTTTTTCCTTTGGTTTATATTACATGCAATTTCGGCTAAGCACACAGTTTCTTACTTATGCTTCTTCACTCATTATTTTAAATCTTAAACCATAATAGATAATTGGTGCTTTGGTGGTAACAAGCTGCTTTAACAAAATCTTGAATGATCTCTGCTTTGGTGGACCGTACAAGCGACGGTATTCTCTTTTTCTTCTTTATCTTTCGACTGTCAAATCTCTAAACTAAAGAAGTAGTAGCTTACGGGTCAAGAAATCCCTTGATGCTTTTATATTAATAGAAATTCCCCAAAAAGTACGATAGAGTACAGACCAAACTAAAACACCAAAAATGTCCTGAATATGATTGCACTTCACTGCATACGAAATATCTAAATCAATTTTAAAATAAATAATATAATTTATCTCTTAGAAATTAAAAAGGGATTGTCGTATATCAAAAATGATATAAAAAATAATTTTTATATATGAATGATGTTAAACTCTTAAAATTAATTCTTATTCTCTAAGCTCTTGTAATAGTTGTAAAATCAAGTCAGAATCCCAAGAGAGCTAAAACTAATTTCTTAATTTCAATTAACAAAACAAAGTGGAGAATTTGTGATTAATTAACTAATAAACTAAATTTAACAATGAATCTAATTAAATCAATTGAGTATTAGAGTGAGAAATTCAAAAGTATTTAACTCTGTTTTAAGCGAAGATCTCATCTAATTGTAACATTGATCATTGGTCTAAAAAGAATATTTTTCACAATTCGAGTAGTTAGTTTAAAACATATTAGAATAGTTATAATAAGTCTCGAATTTTTTTAAATTAATTAGTTCAAATATAATATTCAAACCAAAACTTACCATCAATTGACTGGATATGATAACATTCATATCAATTAAATAATAGTAATAAGCTTAGTAAATAATTAATTACGGATCATTGAATTCATATGGATAGTTATAGAATAATCAACATTAAATTAATTTTTAGATCAATCAATATTAATTAGTCATGAAATATAAGAACATAAAACAATAAACACTTGAATTAAAACTTGAATACAAGTTTAGAACAAAATCTCACAAGATTACAATTAAAGTTGTGAATCCCCTTGAATAAGAATATATGAGTTTAGTCACACATAACTTTTATTCCAACACCAAAAATAAGAGAAAGATGAAAGATTGGAAGTAAACTCAAAAGAAACGATGAAAAGAAGAAGTTAGGGAATTGAAAGAGTGTTTTCCTATTGTTTTTCTACTCAAATGCTAATCTCCTCTTATCTTGCAAAGATCCCCCATTTAAAGCAATTCCAAATCCCTACATAATATGGATGGGAAGAAGTTTCCTAATTGATTTCCAACTCTTTAAATGAATTTTGCATTAGACGTGATCTCACCTTATCTACTGTAGTAATCTATCCATATTTTTCAAAATTCATGATTTTGATCAATAATGCTCCAATTTGATGCAATATCTACTTTTCATCTCCTAAAATAAAACAAACATTTATTTTCCTACTTAAGCATCAAAATATATCCAAAATAAAAGAGATAATTCTAATTAACATAATAAAATAATAATGCATCAAATTATCCCACACCGAACTCATGCTTGTCCTTAAACATACATCAATTCAATTTATCAATCATCCTCGTAACAACCCCTCATCTTCTTTCAAGTTATCAAGAAATATCCTAAAAGCTAATACACATTAAAGGTTTAGGATAAAATAACAATTGAGAGAATAAGTACTCATGGGACACATTGTTAGAATTAAAACATAGCATCTCATAAATTCCATCAAAATCAAATAAACCAAGACTTAACACCCACTCATGGATTTCACTCTACACATTCAAAGTGTTTAGGTTTTATTAAGCTCTCACATTAAAGCATAGCAAGTTATTTCTATAAGCTTGGTCAAGAATCATATCTCCACCATTTAACAAAAAAGAAGTTAATGCATAAATCAAAGGGACTTGGTAAGGGTTGCAGTGTAGCTTAGGTAAGGTATGACAAAAATACGTTTTTAGGTTAAATAAATTAAAGGAAATCATTCAAACTTATCCACACAAGTTGAAACTTAAATCAATCTAAAACTCACTTATTCAAATTGCATCATTTTCAATTACTTTTCAATTACATTTTTCTATTTTTTTATTTTTTTATTTTTTAACAAGAAAATCAAAGAGGAGCTTTATTTTTTCTTCTTTTATACTTCTCCCCCATTTTATAAATATAAAAAATAAAAATTTAAACAATGCAACTTGAATCAACTAATTTACTTTTTATGAAAATAGTCAAAACTATATGCAAATAAGCTCGATTCAATTCCTTTAATTTAGAGGCTCAAAATTGTTAAGGATATTAACAAAAAGAATGGTAAAAGCGGCTTGTAATGAAATTATTATGCAATTGACTTATAACCATTTGACGAACTATAGTAGTTAAATTTGAAATTTTATCCTTAATGTTCATGTTACTTACCTCATTCACACACTATCCTAAAATGTTGATAACTTTTTGCCATATTTGATATCAATTATCTAGATGCTTTAGGTGTTTTATTTGCTAAAGCTCCTGCACTAACTGCATCAACCATAATCCAATCCATTGGCAATAGTCCTTCAAAAAATTACTAAATCAAAAGTTGGTTAGGAATTTGATGGAGTGGGCAGTTGGCACATAACTCCTTAAACCTTTTGTAATATTTATACAATGTTTTTTCAGTGAATTGTCTTATCCTATATATCTCCTTTATGATATTAGCTGCTTATGATACAGGAAAGAACTTCTCTTGGAATAATCTTTTTATCTCATTTCATGTTGTCACTAAGCCAAGGGGAAGATAATATAACGAATCTTCTGCCTTATCTTTCAATGAGAGTGGAAAGGTTGTAAGATTAGTTTATTCTTCTATCACCCCTCATGGCTTCATTCCAGAGCAGACATGGTGAAATTCCTTCAAATGTTTATGTGAATCTTCATCTGCAAGACCATAAAAAATTCGGAGTAAATGAATCAAACTAGATTTCATTTCGAAATCTAGCTTAACATCTGGAAATAGTATGCAAAATGGTTGTCTATTCAAATTTGATGTTGCGAACTCCCTCAACATTCTAGAGTTAGGATTTGCCATCTTTTCTTTAAATTCTTGAAAATTAAAGTCTTCACCAATTGTTAGATCTATTTCAACTTTCACTTTTGAAGGTGAATGACCATTTCCTTGGTTAGTCTCTTTCCTTAAATGACACAATGTCTTCTTAACTTTTGGATTATATTACAATTCACCTAGCTGAGAAGAACGAGTCATACAAGATTAGAGATTAACAATAAACTATGAAATAACACAAAGAAACTAAGAAACTAAAACGATTCCCATAAAACAACGTCAAAATTTTAATCAGGTTATGGAAGCCCTTAAAATTAATTCTAATTCTCTAAATGCTTGTAGTAGGCGTGGAACTAGTTAGAATCCCAAGAGAACTAAAAAATAGTTTCTTAATTTCAATTAACAAAACAAAGTAGGGGATTTATGATTGACTGACTAATAACCTAAGTTTAACAAGGATTCTAATTAAATTATCTAAATATAAAAGTGAGAAATTCAAGGGCATTTAATTCTTATTCATGGGAAAGATCTTATCTAATTGTAACATTGATCATTGGTCTAAAAAGAATTTTTTCATAATCCAAGCAGTCAGTCTAAAACATATTAGGATAGTCAAAATAAGTCTTATTTTTTCTTAAATTAATTGGTTTAAACCCAAAATTCAAACAAAAACTTACCATTAATTGACTGGGTATGATAGTATTCCATATCAATTAACTGACAACGATAAGCTTAGTGAAAAAGATTAAGCCCTAAATTAAATAATTGAGATAACTACAACCATTCAACTTAGTTTTCTTATTTCTTATAAGTTAAATATGCAAATTTATAAATACCTATTTGCTACTTGTACCAATCCTTCATGACAAATACGGATCATTGAATTCATGGATAGATATAGAATAATCAACATTAGATTAGTTTTTTAGATCAATCAATATTAATTATTCGTGAAATAGAAGAACATAAAAGAAGAAATACTTGAATTAAAATATGAACATAAGTTTAGAACAAAACCTCACGAGGTTGTAACTAGAGTAGTTTTGAATCCCCTTAGATTATAATATTTGAGTTTAGCCGCACATGACTTTTGTTCTAACACCAAAAATAGAAGAAAGATGAAACTCAAAAGAAACGAAAGAAGATGTTGGAGAGGTGAAAGACGTGTCTTCCTATTGTTTTTCTACTTAAACCCTATTCTCCTCCTATCTTGCAAAGATCCTCTATCTAAAAAAAAATCCAAATCCCCGTATAATAAGGACGGAAAGAAGTTTCTCTTTAAGTGAATCTATCATTCGGTGTGATCTCGCCTTATCCATTGCACTAATCTATCCATTTTTTTTCCAAAATTCATGAATTTGACCAATAATTCTCTAATTTGATGCAATCTCCACTTTTCATCTCCTAAAAAACACAAACATTAATTTTCCTATTTAGGCACCAAAATGTATTCCAAACAAAAGAGATAATTCAAATTAACATAACAAAATAACATATTATTAAGGAAAAAGACAATAATTCAATGTCTTAAGTAGAAGATGTTTGGAAGTCGAGCCAGCATCTGAATTGTACGTAGCAAAATAATTTTGAAACTTTTTAGTATTTTATTTCCCGAAAGCCAAGATCATTTAAATTCTATAAAATGATTAACAATTAATTCATTAAAAAACATCAATCTTAATTTGTATCATATTCCAATACTTGATTATTTTCCTATCATATCCCTCAAACCGTTTCCAAAACTGGCTCATCTCAATCACCATAGCCACACAAATGTTCAGCCTTTAACAGTATCTACATAACGAGTTAAGAGAAATTTGCAACTATTGCAGAGAAGACTAAGCAAAGAGTGCTAACTCCTTTATAGCTTAAGCCCATTTATAATAGGTTTTGGACATTTTAGTAATTTAATTGAAATTAAATTTTAATTTCAATTAAACTTTAATTAAAATAAAAATAATTCAAATTAAATACCAACATGTGCAAATAAGATCAAATATCTCGTATTAATCCTGAATTATTAAATATCTCATTTTTAATTATAAAGTTTTTCAAACTTTACAATCAAGTCCAATTTGATTAAAATATCATTTTTCTCTTCAATTTATTCTTTGCATGTGACCCATTGGGTTCCCAAATATGTTGAAAATGGATATAAATTATAAATTTTAATCATATTTAGGATTAGACAAATTAAACTCCTTTAATTTATCTTTAATTCTCTAATTAAGTACTTTTATATCCATAGATTAAGATTAGCATCTAACAACACATTATAACTACCCAAATATTTAAGAAAGTCAAAGTGGTATTGACTAATCTTTTCGTACATGATTTCTTCGTATTATTCAATCATTTTATCATACAATGTTTTGATTAGACATAGAATAGATAATTAATCTTTACTCTATTTTGAGTCCAATCATATTAGTTCTCCATCATTAGCTATTGATTTAATTAATAACATTTGCAAACTATTTACAAAATTTCACTTTACCTTGGCCAAGAATTTCAATCAACACTAATTAAGAATGATGAAAGATTCTCCATTATTACTTCAAGGTGATATTTAGGTTAAGTTGTGCTTGTTTAATGAACAATGCAATGTTGCATTAATTTTCAATCTTATTCGATTAATTGTTTTAGAATACAATCTGTGCATGTTTGTGTACTTGAAATATCATAGTGGAAACTTATGACTACGTATTTCCTATGTTTAGCTTGTATGTTAATTGTATAGATATTTGGGGAATTTGTATCACTTGCTAGTTAAAAGATCTATAAAACAAGATAAACTCAGTTCACTGCACATTTTATTTTTAAATTCAAAGATTATTTCATTTTTTTCCTACTACAAAGCTCATGCTACTACATTGAATTCACATCATTGTACAATTGAAATTAGGGTGCTTTTAAGTCAAAACTACTCCAGCAGAGCCTAAATATCTCCAGTACTAGTCGCTGTTCATTCTCCGGCAACTTTTAAGAGCAATTATAATATGTTTATTCATGTTCCTTTAGTTATTTGTTTGCGGACAAACTATCTATAATGCAACTATATTTTCCTTCTCCTTTTGACAAACAATGTTTCAAGTGTTTCAATGTATTTTGACCGCTACTTAGCTATTCATGTATTGCGTTCATTCATCCATCAAAAGGAGGAGATATTCTTGTTAGCAACATTCTCAACGAGTGGGAAATGTTTTGATTGAGATTGGAGATGATGAACTTAAATAGCATCTTTTGTATCAACTAAAAGACAATGGTAATGCTTTAGTTAATTTGAACTTATTTAATTGTCTTGGAACGTGTACTAATAGTTCCTCTTGAACTAACATATGGAAGTAAAGGAGTTTAACAAATTCATCCAAATGCAACAATAGAAGTGAGATGTCTACCCATTCTTTGTTTCATTAATTTCTTTTCAAAAACTTGATTTGTAAAGGTTGAGTATCTATTTCAAGTCCATTCAAAAATCTCATGAAAGGTTGGATACATGATCAAACTAAACACTGATTCATGGAAAAACCATGGGTAAGAAAAGAGAGATGTGAAAAAACTTACTCTTTTGCTTATGCTAAATTAGAAATTAAAGCATATGTTTACTTTTAACTAATGGGCCAACTCTTTTCTTCTAACTAAAATGGTTTAATTAGGAGATAGTAAATGTATTCCTGATTAAGAGAAACTATTTACCTTCATGTTAAACCTTATATCCATCTCTTATTCTTAGTTTCCTTTGTTACCATGGAGATTTCACAATATTGCTCATCAAATTTTTGGTTCAATAAACTGATATATTTGGTTAGAAAAGACATTTAATATAATGTCTCCTGAATTTACAATTGGACATTGAATTGCTAGCAATCAAATAAATCCCATTTGGGTAAGTGTGACAACAAAATTTAGATTTCACAACCAATTCATCTTAATTTTAACAATTGCATTTATCAAATTATATTTTCTTCCTTCATTATAATTTACTACTTTGATGTGCAGGACTCTTACGAAAATTGTCGAAGGTTAAAGCAATCAATAGTCATTATCTTGGTTACCATATTTGGATGAACCAAGTTGTAGCTGAGATTAAATTGCTGAAGCAGATAGTTGTTCCAACTTCCATTGCAAAGTGAGACTAGCTTGCTTTGGTCTTTCACTTGAAAAAGCCAAATAGTCTGATGATATATTATTCATAGTTGCATATGTTAAAACTTTTTTAATGCAAGTGTGCTTCATTCCAACTTTCCTTCAATTTCTTGATCTATAGCTTCATACCCATTTCATTACAATGCAATAGAAAACCCACATCCCATTGTCTACCTATTGTAATAATACCTCTAACTTCTCTCTATCATGCTTTAATGTTTGTGCTTTACATAGATGACATGCTTTTGTTTTTATTGGGTTTTCATAATCAAACCATTAACATAAACTCATCGAAAAATGTTGACATGGCAGATATTTTCTAATGCCAGAAACCTCCCTACTGAAGAACAAATATGTGCATAATAAATATGTTCACTAAAGTCTAATCACCACTTGCCTTCAATGTTCGATCTTCTTCTTCAAGATTTTTAATCTCTTTCAACTCAACTCTCTCTCTTTCAATTCTCTATATCTCATTTTTCGTTAAGAAACTATTGGATGGATGTGTGATTGCATATACCATGTATTGTGTAAAGGTTGCTTGAATCTTCTAGAGTACGTAATTGAAAATGGAGGCGGTGGTGATGTCCCAATGGTCCATACATGATTAGGGAAATTTGTAGTTTTGAAACAGTAGTTGATTGTGAAAACTTTGTCTGTTCATTGTGACGATGATGGAGTCATTCAGTCGGGTATACATATGTTCGAATTTGGGTTCCTTATACTGTTTGATTTAACTTATTTAGTTTTTGGGATTTAATTTTTCAAAGAATTGTGAAGAATATAAGGTGGTTGTTCTATACTGTTTATTCCTTAGGTGAAACGTATGGTACATGGGGTTCATTTAATTTATTGTTCCATACTACGTCTAGGAAATTGGTTAATGTATCTTCTGCTGGTCTAGTTAGAGCCAAGCAGTTGTTGGGCTTGGAAAAGGGTAGCAAAGAATTAAATTTTCAAGGCTTCCAAGAACCAATGAAACTATTTGCTATCAATGAACCAACTATTGGGGGAAGATCTTTGTCTGTTTCAAGGGATGTTTTTGAATGTACAAGGAGTCGTCTTGGGGATCTAGACATAGAAAATTTCTTTACCTTATCTACCGAGTCTCATGTCACAATATCTTATAATCTTTTGTGAACTCTTAATTTGTACTCAAAACAAGATTTTGTCATCTATTTTCTCTTTGATCGAATACGAGTGGATTCATTATTTTTTGTTTAGTCTAGATAGATGCCATATTGTGTTATTCAATGCAACCATTTTACTTGGGTTATTAATTAATTACTACTATTGAGTTTCTAACCTGAAATTTCAAGAAGAATAACCATGAAAGCTTTGCCAACCTACCATACAAACTTACTAAGAAATGTAAAATTCATTTAGTGGTTGTCCAAGTGCTTCTAAACACATCAAAGTAACGTTTCATCTTACAAGATACAAATTAATTTTATTAGATTGACCTTAAAATATAATATTATTTGGTAGGTTACATCGATATTTCCATCAAATAGTAAAAACATAATTAAAAATATTTTAGAAACGTAGCTAAAAATATTTGGCTGTGTTTTTTAAAAAATAGGTAAAAATCTTTAGCTAAGTTACAAAAAATGTACTAATAATATTTACCTACGTTACGAAAAATGTAGCTAATAGTATTTAGCTACGAAGATAAAAACATCACCAAAAATAATTGGCTAAGTTTCATTTTGGTCATCGGTTAGTTGTTGCCTAAAGATTCAATTTTTAGATAAGTTTTATTAATGCTTTAGTTATGAAAATTTTTCATAGCTAATAGTTTCTGTCTATAATTTTTCAATCGTCATTCATAATTTTTAGCTACAAGGTTTGATGATATTTTGTGTGAAGAAAGTAAATGTAGCAAATTAACTATTGGTGACTTTATATATAGCTACTTTTTTTTGTAGCCAAAAGTTAACTTTCTTTTAGTGTTACTTCGCTACAAGAAACCAAATTTACTTTCACAAAAACGTGTTTCTTTTACTTGTCTCTCAGTACAATTTTTATTGAAATCTACATACATGCATGCACTTAAGTATGCTGAGAGCCTCAGACTGCGTCTCAAATGGAAAACGTAAAAAGGTAAGTCGTCGAGAAAAATATGAATCGCAGTAGGAATATGGCTATTCAATTCTCACATCTCAAATCTATATTTGATATATTAATCGATGTATAATTGAAGGAAGTGTTGAGAGTGAAAATTATAGTAGATGACATGTAACACTTTAAAATTTCATGGTATATTTTCGCACATACGCAGTATATATAGAATTGTAATTCATACTTCATACTATCTATGACCGCGACACTTACTTTCTATATTCAACACAACCTTTTATATTCAACCTAACAATTACTTATATTGGAACGGCGTCCACGTTTTCTGCTCGGAACGTAAGGGTCAAATGTCAAACCGCAAATTTGTTCCTTGGCTAAATCTTTCACCGACCATTAAGGAAGAACAATAGCTAAGCCCATATGTTTGGCTGTCCGAGTCTTCACGTTCATAGTAGACGTTGAACATGGACCGAAAGCGACCGACACTCGAGCAAAAGAGGTTGCGTATGCTTAAAGGCGTTCGCAGGATGATGTTGAAACATTCAACAATAATTCAGTATAAAATTAAAAGAGGAGACTTTAGCGTTTTGTGCTTTCTTCCTTTGAACTCAAAAAAAAAAAAAAAGAGGAGACTTTTACATTTTCCATTTAAGTTTTATTAACTTCTAGAAAGTAAAATATATTTATTTGAATGCCGTTTGTGGTACGAATAGTTCATAGGGCTAAGTTCCAATCAATTCAATACCGACACTTTCCTTCTTTATTTTTCTTTCTAAAAGTAACGCTTATTCAGTTATTTGTATTTCATTTTCTTTCTCTTAAATTCTTGGATTGAGGTTTAAGTAAATAAATAACAAAGCATGTCTAATGACTTGGTAAGGCATACATGTAAAATAATAGGACACACGATATAATGCACAGTCTCCATTCTCACCCCAATATCTTGGGCCAAACAGAAGGTAGTTTCAAGTTGATCATGAATTATTATCCAAGAGAACAAATTCATTTTCAAAATTAATATTAAATTTTGTTTAAAGTCTTAATTTTATTAAATTATTTTTAATAGAATTAATATTAAATTACTTTAACTTTTAAATAAATTTAGAAAATTAGTTTGAAATTATTTTCAAAAGGGACAAAATTTTATTGATATTTCTTGTCGAATTTAATTCAATTTTTAAAGAGTTAAATTATTATATTAAGTTAATTATCAAATTAATGAATCAAGAAAATTTTGAAAGGATTATTTTTCATAATTGGATTGTGTCAAATATGATTTATGTGATGAGATTATATTATTTATAATAAGACCTAAAATTTTAGTTTTTAAAATCTCTAAATTAAATGTTAAGTAGTCAAACATGATTTTTTTTTGTAAAGCCAAACTGGATTGCTCTTTTCCATTATTTATATATAAAACTACAGCTCTACTTCTTGGAAGGCTTGTAGAGCAAATTCAAGATACATTTAAACTTGAACATGTTTCTATCTTAAACTAATGTCTTGCTTAACTAATTTTATATAATTTGGATGTGCTTAAGTGCATGATTAAGAATAATGAATATGATATGTTTTAAGGAGTTATTACCTAATGATCAAGAAGATATATGAGATGTGATTGAGAAGTAAATTATCTATCTTATTTAATTTGATTAGTTTGTTGAGCAGACTAAAGATTAATTAAATTAAACAGGATCATATCTTACTAGAAAATTTTGATAATTTTTTGAATTAATGGAGATGGTTATTAATTTGTTTAAAATAGTTAAAGTAACTAAATATTTTAAAGTCTTTATTTTATTTGGTTTTTGCAGCATAAACTATCCCTTTTATGTGTTTTTTTAGTTATTAAATAAAATGAGAGGCAACTTTTTCCTAAGGAGCATCATAAATGCTAGCAAGCTTATTGGACCTAATTTGTAGACTAGTTAGACAATTTGAGAATTCTTTATAAAGAAAAGAAGTTGTATGTTCTTGACATTGCAATTCCACCTGAGCCTGATGTTAATGTAATCGATGATGTTTAGGAGAGACATCAATGACATATTAATGATAATGAACAAGCCACATGTGTGATGTTAGTTAGTATGCCTATTGAGCTTTAGAGATAGCATGAGAGCATGAATAATATTAATATGATTTTTGCATCTCATGTAGGTGTCTGGTGTACAATATATGATAAAAAATGTATAAATTTTTAGTGCATTATATTGATGATTGACTAGATTGAAAAATTAAGCTATCATGAATTATCACATGAACTAAAAGGGTGTGACATTATGATATGAATGAAATATGCATAAATATTCTTTAGTATTTGCTCTATTGCTTTCTAAATTACCTTGGTGTAATTGATTTTATTTCTTATTTTAGGTAATAAAGGAATGAGTTTTTAAAGGAATGAAACAACTAAGAATGAAGGATATTTCCAAGAAAAATATGAAAGAAACACCAATTTTGGCTAAACATGGTATGATATGTAGCCATGTGTCGGTATGTATTCCTCTCAGACCACTTAGAGATGAAGACACAATATGATACATGGGCTAAATAAAGAGCCTGTGGCTAATGGGTGTAGAATCCACCAAAAATAATTCTCAAACACCAAACGAATATAAATTGTGCACAGTGGTAAATGGGGTCGATCCACAGAGAATGGAATAAATTGATTATATTCAAATGCCAAAGAACGAATGAAATTAATTAAAAGGGGGGGTTTTGGGGTTTTCTACTGAAACTACTAATTAATCTAACCGCTAATAAATTATTAACGCAATTAATATTAAATAAAATAATAACTATGATTCAACTAGCAAAGAACACATATAAAATTGATTAACTCAATAAATGACAACTTAGCCAGGAAATTCCTAATTATTATGCATAGACCGCGATCATCGACTCAAATATTTTCTTTGGTTTAATA
>JAOSBP010000007.1:9097922-9110218 GCA_027563825.1 Erythroxylum mucronatum | reverse complement strand
GATCATCTTGAAACTTTTGAGTTTTTGAAAGGATTTTAGTTCATGGAGTTTAGAAAATGTTTGGGTTTAAGTATTTTTGAAACCAATTTTAGTGATTGTGCTTTGAGGGATTTTCAATTGAAAACCCTATTGAGTGGGATTTTTGTTATTGTGTAAAGGAATCAACAGAGACAAGAGGAACAAGAGAAAAAGCATTTTGAGCAAGTCAAGTCTTTAAGCAAGGAAGTCAAGGTGGGTACATGTTTATAATAAAGTAAAGAAGCTATTACTGTTTTCTTTAAATCAAAAAGTTTTCTGATTTTATTCGCATCATAAGTGTTGCATTATTGTTCATAAATGATTTGTGAAATCTGCTATATGCTTGCTACATGATTTGAATGTTGATTTTCAAAAAGAAAAGCCATGAAAGTGATATTTTTGAAAAAGATGCATGTTTATGAAATCATGCTTTCATGATTGGTTTTCAAGATATATGTTAAGTACACGATAAGCAAGTTTTCAAGAAAAATGCCATTTTGGGGCAACAAGTTTATAAGTTATGAACTATGTGTTATGTGAGTTTGTGGTGGTCCCTTAAGTTAAGTCACGTGCACGTTGACCAAGTTAAAGGCTTCTTCCGCCTGCCTGCTAGTGGCATGGAGCTCCTTTATAGACTCCCATAAGTTCATGGCTGCGCAAGACCATTATGTGGAAATGCGTAATACGTTCTGTTTTAGATCTACCCAAACCATTCTAATGTGTTTATGTGCTCATGTTATGTTTGATCAAGTCTGATGCATTCATGTTTTGTAACTTATGGATTTTTTGTTGGCTGAAAGCCTAAGAAACATGTGATTATGAACTCAAAGAAAGTTTCTAAGATAAGAAAATGTTTTCAAGGTTTTTGCTTATCTTTTTATTATAAACTATTTCCCACGAGCTTTCAAGCTCACCCTTTTCTGTCCCCATCCTCAGGTGATAGCTAAGAGGTCAAGTATTCAAGAGCCTAGAGGATTTTGCTACATTGGTTATTTAGTGTTTATGTATTAAGTCAATGGTGTAGCTTTTGTTTTGTAAATAAAGTTTTGTTTTCAAACTCTGTTGCTGTAAGAAAAGAAATGATAGATTTAAGGAGTTCAGTTATGTATGTATGCTTACATTGATTTAGAGCAAGTTGGTTTTGATGTTTGTTTGTCATGGGCAGGCCACCATTGTGGATATAAACCATAATTACAACCAACCGATTCATTGTAGGATATAAACCATAATTTAATATGAAATAATGTATTTAATCTTTTTAATAATCGTAAGTTGTTTTAAATAAAACATAGTTTTTTACATTAATATGGATAAAATAGTAATCATAATTTGTAACAGAATAAAAATACATAAACAACTAGAAAATTATAATAGTATTTATTTATATAAAATAATAACTAATCTAAAGAAATTATCAAGTTAACATTATTGCAATTATTAGCATTTTTTGGGGGATTTTTTTGTATGAATAAAATTCGTTCATTAAGTTTTTGAGTTTAGTTTTAAACCCAAATAAGACTTGGAAATTCATTCCTAAAACCTAAATGCTAATTTTTCTAGGGGTGTTACTAGAGTGGTATCCTTTAACTTTCATAGCATTCGTGTTATGACAAAACGCTTATGTGATCACTTCAAATTTGTACATTTAGAATATACTGGCTCAAAAGATTTCTTCACTTTCGAATAAATTTAGTTGCATCACCTTGCATACTAAATATTCTTGTTAAGTACCTTTACAATGTAGTATCTTTTACTCTTATTAGCTATTAAGGTATCGTAGAAAGTTTCTTAAACAATTGTAAACTTATGTTGTGATCAAGGTTTTGAAACTTTGACTAGGCGTCGAACCGGAGGCCTTACTAATCACCGGTTTGATCGGTTAAACCATCGATCGAATCGGTATAACGTTATAATTACGCAATAATTAATTTAATTATATACAATATTAGTAATATTAAAAATAGAAAAATATATCAAATAATATAAATTTCTATACTTCTATTAAATTTATGGAGAAAAAATGGGTTTTACTTTTGAAAGAATCAAAAAACGCATAAGTGTTTTACAAAGAAAAAAAGCAAAATAAAAAATAAAAAAATTTATTGAACCAGTAGCCAACCGGTTCGACCAGTCTCGATTTAACCGGTCAATTGGCTGGTTCTTACCAATTCACACTGATTCAATTAGGGACTAATTTTTGGAGGTCACGAGGATCGAATAGCCTACTAATTACTGATCGAACCGACCGATTCGGTCCGCATTTCAAAACCATGATTGTGATCAACAAATTTTTTATATATGCTTATTCAGATCTTAAGATTTCTGAACGTACGGGGATGGTTTATTGTAAATTAATCTAAGGCATGGAGAGACAGACAGCTGTCGAATGTGGTGTACAGTTCTTATGGTTTCGTTTTGAATACGCTTAGGCTCAGTGTTTTACATCGACAAGAAAGTATAATATCTGAATACGACATATATATAGAAGCACAAGTACACAAGTAATTCAACTCAAGTTGGCAATATAAAATCAGATTCTCTTGGATTAATCAGCCTTTGTTTGCCAAGTCACTATGCTTCGATCTAGACTGTCCAATCCAAATCCCACGTCGTTTGATTCTTAGATTCATTTGAATAATATTTATGCAGCCTTTTTTGCTTTCCTGTTTTATGGACGTCTCTAACTATTTCATTAAAATTTTACGTCAAATTTAGTATAAAAATAATATTTTAAGAACTTTTTTAAACTAAATTTGGTGTTACTTTAATTATTCTAAATTAAAATTTTACATTAAATTATTTTTAAAGAATTTACCGCAATAATTTAGTTATTAACTAAATTAATTTATATTTATATAATAATTTATATTTATTTATTTATTTATAAAAATTAAAATAAAATCATTATTCTTAATTAATTAATATATACTTTATATTAAACTAATATCATTTAACAAATATAATTAATATTATTGCAACAATAAATTAATAACATACATAAATATAATATTTTTATTGCACATTTAACTTCTGATATTCTGAATTACCATATCGTTCCTACAAATGTTCAATCAATACATTACGGAGTTCATAATAAGCTTCTTTATCTTTAATTTGTTTATGTCTAGCAAGAAATTCTTGAAATATTAATTGTATCGTCTCTATTAATTTTTAAATCAATGTTGTGATTTAAATTTATGTACCTTTTATTTCAAATTTATTTTTTATTCTTAACATATTTTATTAATAAATTTATAAAACTTATAAATAAGAATTAAAAATAAATTTAATATTATATTCAATATTAGTGTGATTTTAAATGTCTGAAAGAAATCTTTGATTTATTGCAGCAAAACACCAAATTAGTGTTTTGGAGTGTTGGTTGGAGATGGCTTTCAATTTTTATTTTAGAAATGAAACACAGACAATTCTCATGGTAAAAAATATAAATGACATCATGATATTCATATTCATGTTATCAATTGCACCTAATAATTTCTTCCTATAAATTAATTTAATTACAATTATGGGGCTTAGCATAGCGGCTTCCACATGTATGTTCCGTCTGAATAACTATATCCGCGTTACAAGTCAAAATCTCCACTCTTGTAAACAGAAACAAATGCTAGACAACGCAAAAGATTCCCTCGGGATCACAACTTTTGTTGCCTAACTCATATTCATTCATTCTCGAGCATTATAATCATCCATCGGAATCTCACTATTCAGAAGAAATAGTTTTGACTGTTGAGAGCACTCACCAATCATGGCTTCTTTTACTTCGACTCAGATTTCAGGTTCGAACTCGGTGGCTGCGTTTGGATTGAGGAATCGGACCTGTCTGAGGACTCGCGTCTGCAGAAACGGTGTTGGCTTCAGGAGGGTCGTGGCTGCGGTGGAGACAGGCAGAGAGCCTGATTTGAGTGTCAACGTTAATGGGTTGCATATGCCTAATCCATTCGTGATCGGGTCGGGTCCACCGGGCACCAACTATACAGTTATGAAGCGAGCTTTCGACGAGGGTTGGGGTGGTGTCATTGCCAAAACGGTGAGTCATGCCAAAATCTTGTTGCTTTTTGTCATCGTGAGCCTATTAAACGCATTACTTTCTCTGTTGTGATTGTTTTGTGTCCAAGAAAGTTATGTTTTTATTTAAATTTGCTATGCTAGGTGTCACTGGATGCGGCGAAAGTTGTTAACGTGACCCCACGATATGCTAAGCTACGAGTAGGTGAGAATGGTTCGGTAAAAGGGCAGATTATTGGGTGGGAGAATATTGAACTCATAAGTGATCGTCCTCTTGAAACAATGTTAAAAGAGTTTAAAAAATTGAAAGAAGAATACCCTGATAGAATTCTTATTGCCTCCATCATGGAGGAGTATGACAAGGCTGCTTGGGAGGAGCTTATCGATCGAGTTGAGCAGACTGGAATTGTGAGCTTGAGCTAATCCTGGACTCTCAACTTTTATTGTTTGTTTTCATTGATTACAGTTTCTGAAACATTGCCTCACAGGATGCAATTGAAATCAATTTCTCATGTCCTCACGGAATGCCTGAACGTAAAATGGGTGCTGCTGTTGGACAAGATTGCGGATTGTTGGAAGAGGTCTGTGGCTGGATAAATGCAAAGGCTACTGTCCCTGTTTGGGCTAAAATGACTCCTAACATCACAGACATCACGCAGGTCAGTTTCCTTTTATATCTTAATGTATAAAAAGGTACAGCACGTATGTTGATATGGATAAAACTAAATACTCGGAGAGAATAGTGAAAGAATTAAATACTCCCAAAGAATAATAACAATGGAAATGCTTTATGTTTTAGGCATTTCGGATTAAGTAAAATATGATGAACTTAGTTTATCTGTACCTAACTAAAGATGATGGTATTTATTAGTGATGTAGAACTGAATATCATTTCTTCTAACAGACTTGGCTGTTTAGAGAAAATGATCAGATTAGTTTCTGTTGGTGACTCATTCTTAAATCTATTTGGTCGTTTCAGTTTATAATTTACTATTTTCAATGTCAAAATGGAATGATGTTATTTCTGTGACCTTTTTTTCTAATCAATTTCCAAATAGAAATGGAGTGCCAACCACCCTTCACTTATGTTTTCTTAGAGAAGACTTCAACTTACAAAGAATCTCGACAAGCATAAGACTAGTTACACTATTTTTGTCTTAAACCATATGCACTTTTAGACTAGGATTCTGGTTCAACTGATGAGTAATTTCAGAGTCCTTTGCTGTATAGCCAGCTAGGGTGGCACTAAAATCTGGATGTGAAGGGGTATCTGCTATCAACACTATCATGAGTGTTATGGGAATCAATCTGAAAACCTTACGGCCAGAGCCTTGTGTTGAAGGGTTCGTACTTGTATACTAGAAATCACAGAATACCACTAAATATTCCATTCTTGCATGAAGTTTATGAGTTTTAAGTTTTTATTGTTAGATACTCAACTCCTGGAGGTTATTCTTCCAAAGCAGTACATCCTATTGCACTTGGAAAGGTAATGAGTATTGCCAAAATGATGAAGTTGGAGTTTAATGATCAGTACTCTCTCTCTGGTATTGGAGGGGTTGAGACTGGTGCCGATGCTGCTGAATTCATTCTTCTAGGAGCAAGCACAGTTCAGGTATCTATCAACAGTTTTCTTTTGTATGTTTTAGATATACCGTTTTGAGGAGTAAATGCATAAACTGCGAGGGAATATTGTTCTGAAATCAACCAATGCAGGGAACCTTATTGCTTTTGTTTTGCCTCAAGCTTGTTTCTATACATCTTTGAAATTTGACTTGTCATGAAATGAGACATTAGATGTCTCATTTCTGAACTTATGGAAAATATCGGCATGCATTTATATTCTTCCCTTACAACTTGATGCCTGTTGTGTGTTTCTGACAGTCACAGAAGTTTTCCTGGACACTTTTTGTAGTTTGGAATTTTGGAACTTCTGCTTCTGTAGCCTTTTTGATATCTGAAATTGCTTTATAGACTAATGCAGTTATGTAATTTTCATGAATCTCATTTTGCTCTTACTTTTGTTTCGTACCTACATCATGGGCAGAAATTTGATCAACTGTTTATCGTAGGTATGCACAGGGGTTATGATGCATGGGTATGGCCTGGTGAAGAAACTCTGCTCTGAACTGAGGGATTTCATGAAAATGCACAACTTTTCATCAATAGAGGATTTCAGAGGGTATGCATTATTTTGGAAACACGTAAACGTCACCAACTAGATAGGCTTACAGATTTCTGTGATTTTTTGCATCTCAAATTTCTTTGACTGGTCTACCAGGGTGTCATTGGAATATTTTACAACCCATATGGATCTGGTACGACGCCAGCAAGAAGCGATTAAAGTAAGGAAAGCTGTTAAAAAAGGTTTGCAATCTGACAAAGATTGGACAGGTGATGGTTTCGTGCAGGAAACTGAAAGCATGGTGTCTAACTAATGACAAACTATGCCAATCCCTTTCTCTTGTATAATTTACATGAATGGAATTTTCTACCCGTGTTATGTCAATATTCAGCTTCTTCCACTTTACTTTGAATTCAGAACGTTGCAAATATATGACTGAATTTCATGTAATAAGTTTGCTTCCTGTTACAATCTAGGTGATATGCCTTTTTGTATAAATTAAAAATAAATATTAAAAGTATAATGTCTTCCTTTCCATCACTTTCATATTTTTTTGTTACAATCTAAGTGATATGACTGTGTATGAATTAAAATCAATGAAAAAGACAAGCTGAAAATTTTAGTATGTAATGACAACCTACATGAGAAATACATGTTATATGTAAGTAGAGTCCTAATTACAAGCCAAATTAGCAACCCTGTAGAGGTCGGATCTAACTTTACTAAGAATAGTTAGAGTCCAGCTACACTTTAAAAAGGATTGTCTATGTAAGGGAGACATCCCAACGTATATTCTCATACTATTATTAATAAGATCAATTACCTTTCACCTTTCACTGACTTAAGCATCAAATTGTCTTTAACAATAACACCTTTGACGTTTAAGGAGTTATTTTCTACTTAAGATCAATTAAATAGGCCTATGATGTATGTAAAACAAGCTTATATTTCACTACTATCATACTTTATTTTTATGTTTAAATTACCTTAATTTACTCGATCACTTATTCTTAGGTAATAATATAGAAGATGTTTTAGAATGATATTTCTAAAAAATTAGGGAGAAAATAAAAATTGCAAAAAAACATAATTTTTTAATTCTTTGGCTGAATATAGCTTAACACATGATGTAGTGGAGAAAATATCCAAATTAAACAAAGTGAAGTAAAATTGCACTAATGAAAGTAATTCAAATTAAACAGTATAAAACTGAGAAAATTGATGAATGATTTTAGAATCTGGTTCTCAGTTCAATCTCAACCTACATATAAATAAGCATATTTAATCGTCTTTTTGTTTTCATACCTCTCTTAGAAACTATTAATCGTAGGTTAACAACAAACTCTGCTAACCCCTGCTTTCCCTTAGGTTGTATCTAATCAAAATAAATTCTTTGATTAAATCTAGTTATCAAATAACCTAAAATAAGCTCTTTAGATTTAACATGACAACTATATTATGAACTAGGAAAACAAATTAATCTAGGCAACAATCAGACAAGCTCGGGCCATTTAACCTATGTTATGTTATTCCTAATGATTCACAACTATTAGTTTATCACAAATGAATCAAAGATACAACTATTATGTATGGTATTCTAGATTCAGGCAATGGGTTCATATACAAAATGATCTACTGAAAGGGTTTAAATCATTATTACATAAATACCCAAAATCAATAAGCAAAGAATAACACAACAATTTTTAGAGAAAGAATCAACAATACAAGATGAAGAGATGCCCAAATGAGTTCTTTGGCTTTGATTTCCCTTTTGAGCTGGAAGGAAAAAGAATAGCTCTCCATGGATCTCAAAGAGGAAGGTATTTTACTCACTTTCGTGCTCCAAAAAGGATCCACACCTTCTTTGGCTGCTTGAATGTCTATTTATAGCAAAACTTAGGATTTTGGAAGATATACAGTTTGATACACGAGCGTGTATAAAACTATGCATGTAACATTTACTTAAAACTTGTATTTTTACACGTAAACGATCATGAGTGTACTTACACAGCCTTATAAGTTACAGGGGTTGCTAAAATGTTCCTACACATTTATAAAGAGTTATATATGTTCATGCACAACTGTGTAGGTAGCTGGAACTTATTTTCTTTTATTTTCTTGTCCTCTATTCACCTTAATTAACCTCCTGATTTTTCCCCAAAGACAAATAAGTTTGAACATCAAGAGAATGGCTCAAAGGATGTGCTTTTAGCCTATAGTTCATATGGTTCCAACTTGTACCTAAAATCAACTATGAACCAAAATGAGTATCTTAAGCATTTCTTAACATTAAGCACTAAGTATTAAGGAGTGAATATATAATCAATCAAGCACACGCGAAGTTTCCTCACACTTAGCTTTTGACTATCCTCGGGCAAAACAACAAATCAAAATCACAAACCAAAACTCTTCTTTATTTTACATATTTCCTAATAATAGCTATAGTCGTGAGAAAGGAGGAATAACTTTCAAAACTATGCCAAGAACTAAACATTAAATCCCTTTACTTGTAATCAATCAATAACCTTTCCCTTCAGAAACTGAACAATCTAAGGGTAGACAATGTGTTTAAATAAGATAGATCTATCTTAAATACCATTCGTGATCAAAGCATTCCACAACTTTAAATATCATTTCAATTCTTCACCACTAGGATTCATATAAGTAATCATGAATCAAAGGACTTTAAAAGGTTTTAATGTAGGAAAAGGTTAATGTGACATGTATTTAGATAGTGTATTATAAAATCCATCAAAGCTAATGAAGCAAGAAAAAACTCAATAGAATATCACACGCAAAAATTAACATTCACTCAAAACTGTGTACCATCAGCTATGATAAATGCAGAAAACTATGTTTCACATCTTAGATTCAAGCCTTCATACCATAAACCATGTTAAGTATAAAGAATTACAAGGAATCAATCACAAATTGATGATAAACTATACATTGCTACGATAAAGGATGACCTTTTAGAATAACATCTCCCTCATTTGCATCAAAATAAAATGAACCATTCCATACAACTTTAGAAGGAAAGACTAATATGAATGAATTTTAAAAAAATGAATTTCCTCCTTGATAATTTTATTTATTAAATATTTTTCTTTTTTCTTTTTCTTTCTTTCATTCCACAATAATTGAAAGAAACTACGTCCGTCATAGAATTCATTAATAAGAGATAAAATAGCATGCCATTAATTATAACCAACTCGCATATATGTGCACCCCCACATTTATGCTCTTATGCATCTATAACCATTATTAATCACAAATGCTCCACTCCATAATCGTTATATGTTTCTACATGTTCATTTTTTCTGGGTTTTTATGTTTTGTATGATTCAAAGTCGAGTCCTTTGATGCTTTATTGCTCTCCTTTGATCTGGGTATTAGTGCTTGTCTAGATAAAGAGATGATATATTTCATTATATTTTAGTTTTAAAATATTTTTGAAAGCCAAGTTATATTTTATTTTTATTTAGTTATGTATTTATTGTGATTTCATTTACTTAATGTTTTGGCGTGACAGTTTTACTTATTTACTCTTTAACCTGCATCACTCGTTGATTGTCACATCTGCATATGGGTTTACCAGAAACAACCTCTCTACTATGTAGAGGTAAAGCTGCGTACTATCAGACCTCGCTTAATTACGGGACTTTGGACTAAGTGTGACTATGCTCCATTAGCTTTAAGGCTTAGGTGAGACATTTGGTTAGGTTAAAGGCTTATAATATGGTTATCACAAAAAGAAAAGGCTAATGAAGCTTAAAAGGGGCTTAACAAAAGGAAAAATCATATCAATAGGTAAGTTATTTGGCTAATGTAGCTTACAAAACAAAGAATGCCTGTATCATTTTTCATGTTAATGTATGTGATTAAAATGTAGCCTCAAATAGAAAATCAAAGAAAAGTCAAGATGTACATGTCATGAAGGTCACATATGATCAAAATAGAATAAGACTGATATGGATGTGTCAGTCTAAAAGGCTCAAAATCTCACTGTCTTATGTCTGCTCACTAGTCATTACTCTTTTAAAGATAACATACTTTGATCAATCATAAGAGTAAAAGTATATGCTTAAGTTGTCATGAATTCTTCTAATTAATTCTACTCTCTAATTATGACTATATAGTCTTAGAAGCAATAGAAAAAGAGAAAATGTTTGTTTATTTGATTTAATTTTTCATAAACTACTTAAACACTCATGATAAACAAACTCAAAACACACATGATAACTAAGACCCCCACCTTCACACTTAAAACATACATTGTCCCTAATGTAACATTAAATGTAAGAAATGGAGCATTCACTAAAAACAATAAATGTGAAAATGTAAATGAAAAGGAATGAACTTTCCTTGGGTTGCCTCCCAAGCAGCACCTTTGTTTATTATAGTTGGCTTGACTCCATGTTTCCTTCTTCAAGTGATGTCATTTATGTCTTTAAGCATCACCACTCCCACATTCTCTGTTTGGAAGCCTTTATAGTAAGGTTTCAAGCGATAACAATTCACTTTAAATGTTTTTTTTTAATTTTTAAACTCCATATCTTAACTACACCAAATGGAAAGACATAATAAACTACAAAAGGACTAACCCAACGAGAACAAAACTGACCTGGGAACAATTTGAGTTTGGAATGATAGAGAAGCACTTTCTAACCTACAAGAAAGCTTTTCCTTGAGATTATCTTGTCATAGAAAGCTCTACTCTTTTCTTTATATATCATTGCATTCTAAAAAGAGTCATTCCTCATCTTCTCCAGCTCTTACAATTGCAACTTTCTATGCACTCCAGCATCATCAAAATTCATATTGCATCATTTTATTTCCCAATACCCTTTATGTTGTAGCTCTACTAGAATATGACATAGCTTCCCAAAAACCAATCTATATGGGGACATACTGATTGGAGTGTTATAAGTCTTCTCATGGGCCCACAATGCATCTTCGAGCCTCGAGCTCCATTCCTTTTTATTAGGCTGAACTGTTTTCTCCATGATTAACTTGATTTCTCTATTTGATACCTCAACTTGGCCACTAGTTTAGAGATGGAAACTTTGTACAAGATGTGATACTTTTTGAACAATGTTTCCATTACCCTATTGTTGAAATGGGTTCCATTGTCGCTTATGATGGCCTCTCTAACATCCCCAACCTAGAAAGGATATTAGATTTGAAAAAAATTGTACAACCTTAGCTTCATTAATTATGGTGGCTTTAGCTTCCACCCATTGGAGACATAATCAACATCAAGTAAAAAATAATGAAATCCAAAATATGGAAGAAACGGTCCCATAAAATCAATACCTTAAGCGTAAAAATTTTTACAGAAAAGAATGGGAGTTTGTGGCATTTGATTTTTATGGGACAAATTACCTAACCATTGGCACCTGTTGTATTACTTGCAAGAGATATATGCATCCCTAAATTGTGAAGGCTAGTAAAAACCACTCTTCAAAACTTTATGGGCAGTCCTTTTTACCCCAAAGTGTCCTCCACAAACATATGAATGGCAGAAGGTCAACATGGAAGATGTCTCGCTCTCAGGAACACACCTTCTTATGACTTGATCTACAAATTGCCTCTATAGATACAGATCGCCCTAAATATAGTACTTGGCTTCACTCTTTAATTTATCCTTTTGAACCTTTGAAAAACCAACAGGTAACTTGTTAGTAAATAAAAAAAATTCACAATATCTGCATGCCATGGAGGAGTCAAATTGGTGGAAAATAGTTGTTCATCTGGAAAAGTTTCTCCTAGAGGGATATCATCTTCCTTTCTGATCAAGCGACTGAGGTGATCAACAACCACATTTTCTGCCCTCTTCTTATCTCTTTTTTCCAAATCAAACTACTGAAGGAGGAGAATCCATCTAATTAACCTCGACTTTGCTTCTTTCTTAGTGATCAGGTACTTTAAAGCTTCATAATTAGAGTAAATAATAACATTAGCACCTAACAAATATGATCAAAATTTTTCCAAAGCAAACACATCAAATAAAAGTTCTTTTTTTTTTTCTGTTATAGAATAATTTAATTAGACTGAACTCAAAGTCTTTAATGCATAGTATGTGGCATGTGTAGTTTTTCCCATTCTTTGTCTTAAACCCCCTCCC
>JAOSBP010000007.1:9064578-9075648 GCA_027563825.1 Erythroxylum mucronatum | reverse complement strand
AATTACAATATTTTAATTAATTATAGTGTAATTAATTATTTAATTGATTTCACCATATTTAATTAATTATAATGCAAATACTCTCATTCTTCTCTCTCATTCCTCTAGATTATGAAAGGAATGGAGGATTGCCCTAAACTAAGGAATGAAACTCTTAGGTCTTCAATGATAGGTGCATACCAACCATCAATTTTCATTCCGTACTCATACCTCTCAAACAAGCACACCCTTAGTTAAGCCAACTGAGTCATCAGATTTAATTTCAATTTTTAATCGTTTTTTCTTTTTTTAGAAGATAAACTATCATGAAATTAAATATTTTATCCGTCATTATAAAAAAAATAAAATTTTATTAACATTATATATGTATTTCCAATTTAACATTACTTACTCTATTTTTAATTAAGAGAGAAGATAAGTTCAAACACTTCACGATTCTCGAAGCGTTTAATTTACACTCTTGTCAAAATACTATGAAAACAATAAGTATTCAAAAGCAAGAAAAAAGCACACAGGAGATACGACAAAAATAGCCTTTATTACTTCCCTTAAAGTATACAAAGAAATATTCTCTCTTAATGTTCTCCCCACAGATGTGTTTAGGAGCAAGGCTCAAATAATCTATTTATAGGAACCTCTGACTTTACAATTTAGAATTCTAATTGAACTGAACTAACTAGATTATATCTTATCCTTATCAGATTACATCACACTAACTAATATGATAACACCCGAACTCTATTTGATAGATTTCGCTACATCCCAACTAACAAGATAAGAAATTAAGATACATCCATATTCATGCAGATCTCCATTATCTTCATAATATCCTCCTATTTTTATCTTTAGAGCTGATATATATTCTCTATGATAGTATCTATCACATTATCCAAGATCTCTCTATAATTTCTATCTATTAATGATGAGTTATCCAAGCTCAAAGCCTTTCATAACATAGTGATTTGGTCTAATACTTATCTATTCCAAGTTTATTAGTTATAGTCTGTCTATTTGAGCATACATTAAATCCTTATAACTCTCACATTTCTCCCTCATGCATGTGATCCAGCTAATCTTCAACCTCTGGATCATCTCAAGTTATCTTTTGGTTTCACATAAGAATCTTGCATCTCATTAAAGATTTCTATCAATGTGCATCAATGCATGTCAACGCTCACCTACTCTCGAGCTTTCATTGACAATGCCCGTTTTCCTTGTCTACTGGCAATTCTTTACCTTCTTTTGTCAATTCAAGTGTCAAGCATTGGCCAACATTCACACAATTCCGCAATTTAGACCTAGAGGTCTAATAAACAACCCTCATTAAAAGAACTCGACATCCTCGTCAAAATAATATGTAGGCACTCCTTTGAATGTGGTTTCTTTGAATACTCGTTAGTTATTGACACATCTCTAATGTACCATTTTTCTTCTCTGTCGGGTTTGTCTTTTTTTTTTGTTTAGACGTAGGCCCATTATGCCTAACATAGTATAATTGTTGAGGTATACTTCTTTTATTGAGTCTTTACCTCGTTCCCTTTAATTCTTCACGACTATAAATTCATTTGCCCGTCACCTACCTTCCATTTTAGGCATTCATGAACAAAATGTAGCCTCATAAATGAAACAAGTAATATCATATTTTGTTGGTTTCTTTGACTTGCATTGAGAAGATACACATACCTTCTTCTTGCCTTTCTTTGAGCCATCATGTGTGGTGATTTGGAAATCCACCAAGGCAGCTATGGCCACTATCACGCTTGAGAGGTCTTTTACATTCTACCTCCTAAACTCTATTTATACTCAACCTTGCAAGCTGCTTATAAATTTGAATAACCTGTCTTCTTTATACATGTTCTACACATCTAGTATCAGATATGTGAATTTCTTCATATACTCTCGCATCGAGATTCTTGCTCAACCACTTCAAAGCTTCCCTCTTTAGTCATAAAGTACTGTTAAGGAGGAATTGATTCGTTAGCTCCTTCTTCACCTTCTCACAAGTGTCAATAGGAATTCTACCCGTAGTGATATCGTTGGAAGTTCTCATTCTCCACTATAACTTTGCATCATCTACTAAATACATTATTGTAATTGACACCTTTTTTGTATCAAAAGCCTTTGTCATTGCAAAGTATTGTTTCATGTCCCATAAGAAATTCTTAATCTCTTTGACACTCCACTTACCATGAAAAACTTCTGTTCACATACCTAAATCATTATTTTCTTAACATGTCCCACATCTTAGGTAGTGACCATATGCTTGAAGAGTATAATCTCAAAATTAGCTTCCTCTTACGCCTTCATCAAGTCGGTAACTTGATCTTACAATGCTTGGATCTTCCTCTCCAAGAGTTTAAAACAAGATAGGTATGTAAGGACTTCTTCACTCGTAGGTTAAGGACTGATGAACCCTTCCACCTTTGAAACATGTTTAGTTAAATTGTTGCCTCCTATTATATTTAGCTCTGATACCAGTTGTTATAAATATTTTCCTAAACACTGAAGTTACACTTACGCCCTTGTACGACAATCTTGTTTAAGTTTAT
This sequence comes from Erythroxylum mucronatum, assembly GCA_027563825.1. Classification (NCBI taxonomy): domain Eukaryota; kingdom Viridiplantae; phylum Streptophyta; class Magnoliopsida; order Malpighiales; family Erythroxylaceae; genus Erythroxylum; species Erythroxylum mucronatum. Next base: position 9,073,099 of record JAOSBP010000007.1, on the reverse strand, counting down.
TTAAGCAAGACTCAACTTTTCCCACGTGATCGTCCATTAACAAAACTTATTCTCGAATGCCTCATCATGCTCATAGTGTTTAACTCTCATACTCTTATACGGGTACCACGAAAACAATAAGTATTCAATGGCAATGATAAAAGCATACAAAAGATACGACGAAAACCAACCTATATTACTTCCCCTAAAATATATAAAAGTTTGTTCTTTTTCAATGTATTATCCCCACACATGTGTTCAGGAGTAAGGCTCAAATAAGATATATATAGACACTTCTCTCTATAAAATTTAGAACCCTAATTGAATTGAACTAATGATATCACATCTTATCATTATCAACCGCATCACACAAACCAATAAGATAACATTCTCATCCAAATAGGACTCTATCTGATAGGATTATATTACATCCCAACTATTAAGACAAGAGATTATATTTATCTAAGAAAGATAGATTTGTGAATATGTCCACCATTTTCAAATTATCTTCCACATAGTCTTTATCTTTTAGAGCTAATGTTAATCCTCCATGATTTTATCTGCTACATTATCTTGATGATGAGTCATCCAAACCTAAAGACTTTCATAACACACTAGTCTGATCTAATGCTTACCTAGGTCGACTCCATTAGTTATAGTTCGTCTATTTGAGAACACATTAAATCCTTAGACCTCTCGCTTGTCTCTCCCATGCATGTGATCTTGTTAACCTTATCTCAAGATCAATCTTAAGCTATCTTTTGATCTCACATTTGAATTTTGTATTTCGTAGAAAACTTTCGCTAATGTACATCAATGCATGCCAACACTCGCCTACTCTCAAGCTTCTTTTGACAATGTCTATTTCTTGTCTACTTACAAGTCTTTACCTTATTTCGTCAATTAAGTGTAATCAAGGATCATCAACATTTGCGTAATTTCCCAATTTATATCAATTGTATACTACTTAGCGGATGCATTTCTAAGTCAACAACTGTTATCATAGTAGTAGTCCCATTATCATATTACAAAGGAACATGAGCAGCATCAGTTTTCACATTTAGTAGTCCAATCCAACTAGTACGCCTTAACGTCCTTTGCAAATTGGTACTTTATGTGAGATCCCACATCGGTTAGAGAGGGAAACAAAGTATGTCTTATAAGGGTATGGATACCTCTCTACCATAGACATGTTTTTTATACCCTACTACACTTGATCCCATCAAAACTTCGAAGTTAAATGTGTTAAGGCAAGAGTAGTACCAAGATGACTGACCTCCTGCAAAGTTCTCGGAAAAAGCAAAATTGTAAGGGCTTTACTGGGCTAAAGTTTAAAGTGAACAATATCTATAAACAGGTGGTCTAAGTTGTTACACTCTATCCTGTACGACATATGTTTATATAATTATATATATATATATATGCCAGTACTTTACTCTTCTCAAATTAAGGGATGACAGTCTTAAACCTCGGTATATAATTTTTAACTCAACAATTACGTTAATCCCGACAATTTTTATTTATATAATCGAGGCAACATAAATAATTAGTGATCAGAACTTTTGCCCATAAAAGGTATTCATCTTACTCATTCTTCCACCTTCATGTTTACCTTCACAAGCCTACTTTCCTTCTTTGTCTCTTCCTACTTCCTATACTATAAAAGATCAGTTGCTGGGTCAGATACAAGTTTCAACGTTAGGATATCCAACCAAAGCACTCAAAGTTCGTTGTTTGGAGCTCTTCCACAGTCTGTTGCATTCCGGTTTCTTGTTTCTCGATATGTCTATTCTCTCTGATCTTGTCAACTTGAACCTCTCTGATGCATCTGAGAAAATCATTGCAGAGTACATATGGTCAGTTATATCTCTCTTTTTCTTTGTTTTCGACTGCTTCCACTGTTCTGTGCAGTGTTGGTTCTGCGTTTTACTTTTCTTACTTCTGGGTTTTCTCATTCCTGTCAAAAGCTCAAGGAGCGATCTTCTGTTTATGTTTTAATGGATATTAACAGGTTGCTTGATGGGTATTGACATATTTTGATTGCTCGTTTAAAGTTCAGATTTTTTTTTATAAGTTAAACTGTGGTGCAGGATCGGTGGATCTGGTATGGACCTTCGTAGCAAAGCCAGGGTACTCTTGTTGTCACTTATTGTCTTCGTCTTCCTTTTATATCGTTGTTCCTTCTTCATGAACTTATTCGTAACGTATGATCTTACCTTGAGTGTTTGTCTTGATTTTACACGGCATAGACTCTAAACGGTCCAGTGAGCGATCCCAGTACGCTTCCTAAGTGGAACTATGACGGTTCAAGCACTGGTCAAGCTCCTGGAGAAGATAGTGAAGTCATTTTATAGTATAGTCTCCCTCTCTCCGTCTGATTGTGCGTTATAGCTGTGTTCTCTTTGGCACCTGTTTTATAAGTGAATCTGCTTTTCATGTGGTTTGTAAAATAGTCCGCAAGCGACATTCAAAGACCCATTTAGGAGAGGCAACAACATCTTGGTAGGTTCCTTTTTCCCTGTTAAATAAGAATCTTGTTTGTTTGGTTATTCCGCAACCACTTGGTCATTAATGGGCTATGAATTCTTTCTTTGTCTGTAGACCTAATAATCCTCGATTTGCAGGTGATGTGTGATGCCTACACTCCAGCTGGACAGCCAATTCCAACTAATGAAAGACATAACGCTGCAAAGATTTTCAGCAATCCAGATGTTGTTGCTGAAGAATCCTGGTATCCGTCATTTATACCTTATTCCAGTGAATTCTCTCTCTTTTCTTTTCTTTTATATTAAATTTCATGTCTTTTTGTCTTGATTTGGCATTTCCTATTTCCTTCTTTACTTGTTCTTCTTTTGCTTTCTCGTACATGTGTTGTTAATTTGTCCTGTACTATACCTACAGGTATGGGATAGAGCAGGAGTATACCTTGTTACAGAGAGATGTCCACTGGCCTATTGGCTGGCCTCTTGGTGGTTATCCAGGACCTCAGGTATTGGCGCCCTTTCCCCATCACAGCTAGAAGTAGGATTGACCAATGAGTTGTGTTTTATTTTCTGGATGTGCTGATTTAGAGTGGTTTAAGAGTGTTCTCTGAAACGAGAAGATCAAACTACTGCCACTCATTCTGTTAATTTGTACCAGTAATTTTATCTTGTCTTGCTTTTAGGTGTTAAGGCACTTGGCAGTTTGTTTTATTCCATGACATGTGATCCTTATGAATTGGAAACAGGGGCCTTACTACTGCGGTGTTGGAGCTGATAAAGCCTTTGGACGCGACATTGTTAATTCTCATTATAAAGCATGCCTTTATGCTGGGATTAATATTTCTGGCATCAATGGAGAAGTGATGCCTGGTCAGGTACATATTGGATTCTGTATCTGTTCATTAAAAGCAGTTGTAGTCCCTTCCAATCAGGCTCCACTTTGCATGCTTTGTTACAATCATGTAGTGGGAATTCCAAGTGGGTCCTGCTGTCGGCATCTCAGCTGGAGATGAGTTGTGGGTTGCTCGTTATATCTTAGAGGTGCTTTGATACATTACTATCAACGAATGTTTGTATTTTCTATCCGTAACCACATAATCAATCTGATTTTCCTTGTTCTATGCACTGTAGAGGATTTCGGAGATTGCTGGAGTTGTACTCTCCTTCGACCCCAAACCTATCCAGGTAGGTTCGTTGTTGCAAGTTTTTTTTTTGACCAAATCCAACCACCATGAATTTGTCTGCATAATGAAGCAAGTCTTTTTGACCAAATCCACCCACCATGTATTTGTCCGCATAATGAAATGTACTCATTTCCTTTGAATTTTCAGGGCGACTGGAATGGCGCTGGTGCTCACACTAACTACAGGTTACCGGGTTTACATTTGCAACCAGAAACTTGCTTCTGATATTGCTTTCCACGAGTATTTGTACTGAAAACTTGGTGTACTGCACTTTCAGCACAAAATCTATGAGGAATGATGGAGGTTATGAGGTGATCAAGAAGGCTATTGAAAATCTTAAACTGAGGCACAAGGAACATATTGCGGCTTATGGGAAAGGCAACGAACGCAGATTGACCGGACGCCATGAAACAGCTGACATCAACACCTTTTCATGGGTAAGAACATGGTCTCAATTTGTTTTTACTTGGTTGAACACACACACACACATACACACCTGAATTAAATATATGAAGATTAGATGATCATTTTGTCTTTACTAAGAACTTATCACTCATGTTATTGAATCCTGATAGGGTGTAGCAAACCGTGGTGCATCAGTGAGAGTAGGGAGGGAGACAGAGAGGGAAGGCAAAGGCTATTTTGAGGACAGAAGGCCAGCGTCCAACATGGACCCTTATGTGGTCACCTCCATGATTGCAGAGACAACCATCCTCTGGAAACCATAGACGGACGCAGCATCCTGCAAGTGACGCATTGTGATGGATTCTACTTAAACGTGTAATTGTTTTAATTAAATGCTTGGCTCCAATCGGTTAGTTGAGATAGGCCCTTTCATTGGATGATAATAAGAATAATATGAAAAAGAAACGTTTGATGAAATGCAAGCTCTGAGTGAATGTGTATCACCTTTCAATAACTCGACTTCCAAGCCTAGCAAATTATGTGGTCGAAGAGGATGGGAACTTAAAACACTAGTTACACTCAGAGTCGAGTTATCAACTTCAAGATGTCACGTTACGTGTGGAATGAGATGAGAATGCAAGGTAAGTCGACTCGACATAGAAAACAAGTGCAAGCCATATGAGATGTCTAGCTGCTGACCTAATGCCTCAATCAGGTTTCAGTGAGTAATGGATTCGGACAAAAGCAGGCTGCAGGTGTACAAGTTCCCACAGTGGAAGTTTGTCTATTTTCCAATTTCCTTAAGATATAAGGTCGCTGTTAAATCATGCGTCTCCGTCAAGAATTCATTTCATCTTTCCTTTTCAACAATTGCATGCCCACTAAATGCCAAGTTTTCAGCTAAAAATGCGAAATCACATCTTTTAACAAAGCAACATTGGATATTCTGGCAATCCATACTGAATATCTACGCCTACATTTGATAATTTCTAAGCATATAAAGGGGGTTTGTTATAGGAGTCATCAATATCATATCATGGTGTCCAGAGGCCAGGAGTGTGGCTTTAATATTTGAGAATATATGCTATTCACCGTAATCTTATGAGTTTGAATAATATGAGGGAGCAGAAGTAGAATTTTATACATCTTTACTACAAATTTTAAATAAGCAATGCACATAAATTAGTCCCATGTCAATTTACCACTAAGAAACATCATTATGAGGGTGCGCGGATGTTGCAAGTTAATGCAAAAGTAGTACTCTTCTCTTATCCTATCCAAATTTATCTTATAATGCAAGTAGTACTCTTCTCTTATCCTATCCAGATTTATCTTATAATGCGCATTTCTAGGCAGCCCTCATCTCTCCACTTACCTGAAATTAATAGAACCTTACTTTTTTGTTATCGTATAGGAATTCAGATTGAAGTTATCTTTATGTTATCAACCAAACCTCACACCACTATTCCGTTTATTATCTTCGGCCTTTATTTTATATCATATATGTGTTATTATTTCCTCAAATCTCAAATACTTGTTATGTGAGTTTTGTAGAGAGTACGAAATTGATTGGGGTTTTCAATTTGTACTAAAACCTATAGATAATTGTACTTGTCGTTGAGATTATTGTTGTCAGTTGTCGATTGTACTCTTGATTATTATAGTGGATTGATTTTAGTCCGTAAAGATCCGAACCATGATTTTTCTTCTGGTTGAGATGGGTTTTCTACGTAAATTGTGTGTGGGTTGATTTAATTTCTTGCACTTATTTCTCTTGCTATTATTGTTGTTGTGGTTGTGGTAATTATTTCCCCAATAAGTGGTATCAGAGCTGTGGTTGGAGGATCCGTGTATAGGGAAAATTACCGTTTGTTTGATTTATGAAAGAGCTAGTGTGAGAAGAGAATGGGTGTAAATAGTGCTTCAAAATGTCACGTTCCTTTGTTTGATGGGAAAATTAACTTTTGGGTGTGAAAGAGTACTACTGAGCACTTATTGCTATAACAAGATTTAGATGCGACTTTAGAGGTGGACAAGTCGGCGAGTTTGAATGATGTCAAGTGGGTGTTGATGAAGAAAAAGGCGATTAGTACGATTCGGTTGGCTATAGCTCCAGAGATCAAGTATAACTATTTGAGTGAGACGGATCCAAAAGTTTTGATGGATAAGTTCTAAAGTGTGTATACCTCCAAATTGTTGACTAATATCTTGTGCCTGAGATGAGAGTTGTACTGGTTGAGGATGGAAGAGAGTACAACCTTGCAGGACCCACAATAATTTTGTCAATCAACTAGTGGGTTAGTTGAAGAATGAGGATGAGAAGATCACCAATCAAGAACAAGTTCTCTTGTTGTTGGCTTCACTACCCAAGTCCTACCGACCCATTATCATGACGTTGCTTATTAATAGGGAGAAGATTACGCTATATGAAGTTATGCGGTATTGAGGGAGAACGAAAGGATGAAGACACATGTTGATGGAGGTTTTCCGGGGGATGGTAATCGAGCACTAGTTGTGAGGGAGTATGGGAGAGGGAGGAATCAAGAGAGAAGAGGAGATTACTTAAGAAGTAGTTCGAAATCTCACACGAAAGACTTTAGTCAGGTGGAGTATTTCTATTATAAGGAGAAGGGCCACATCCAAAGCCGCTGTCTGAAGATGATGGAAGACTTAAAGAGTCTCCATTTGATGCAAAAGAAGAAAAGAAAGACTAAAGTAGATGATGATGGTGATTCTACTAATGTGGTCATAGTTGATGGTGATTTATTATTAGCTACTCATGCTGAGGTGAAAGAGGGTCAAGAGAGTTGGATGTTGAATTCGATTGTGTCGGTTCACGTTTGTAAAGACCAAACCTTGTTTGATACTTTGCACCAAGATGGGGAGTATAGTCACAACAACATGGTGGGTGATCAAAAATTGAAGGTCCAAAGCATGGGGACCGTGAGGATGAAACTCGATGATAGTATGACCCGAACTATCTACAATGTGAGATATGTGTCAAGTGCTCGTGCTAACCTTTTTTCTTAGGTGAATTGACAAAGTACGGGCATAAAGATGTTGGTAGTGGGAGGTGATGCAAAGTGTACTGCGGTGCTTACTTGGTGACGCAAGGGAGGAAAGCCGACAACAACATTTGCTATGTGGAGAGCCATTGCATCCAGAGGGACAAGGCCGTGAAGAATAAGGTCCGATTTTTCGATGAGGTGAAGGTGTTTGGTGATTTAGGTAGAGAGAGGAATATGTTGGGTATCTCCTTAAATCTCAAATATTTATGTGAGTTTTGCAAGGGTGGACTCTATTTTACTTATAAGTGGTAGCTCACTAAATAAAGAGTTCTTTGATTAACCTATAGGTGGTAGGTTTGGCAGTTTATTGGAGAATCCAATTTATAATAAGATAAAATGGAGTTTATGTTTTTTTAGTTTGTGGGTGGTATTGCTGCAAATAAACCAGAATGGAGAAGAAGAAAAAGATAGTTGTTTAGTGACATAATTAAGAGGAAGTGGATTATCATCCACAGATATTTGGTGTGTGGTATCTCTTGGGTTTTTAGAGTACGAAATTGATTAGGTTTTCAATTTGTACTAGAACCTATAGATAATTGTACTTGTCATTGAGATTATTATTGTTGGTTGTCGATTGTACTCTTAATTATTATAGTGAATTGATTTTAGTTTGAAGATTCAGACAGTGATTTTTTTCCCTAGTTAAGAGGAGTTTTTCACATAAATTGCGTGTGGGTTGATTTAATTTCTTTCACTTATTTCTCTTACTATTATTATTGTTGTGGTTGTGGTAATTTTTTCCCCAATAATATGATATAACTATAAAACAAAAGCAATCATCTTAACGGAGCAGGCTTTAAAATTTTTATAACAAAGCAAAGCGGTGTAGGTAAGAACTAGCACATATATGGAGAACAAAGGAACCACATGAGGGGAAATCTCATAAATTCAAGAAAGTTAGCTATATGGATCCCCCATGCAAAGCTCCCCTCCCCTTTGTTTACCTAGAAACACACAAGGAAATACAAGTAATAGTAAGAAGATGCCAGAAGATAAATAGGAAATAGAGAAGAAATTAAACAAGTTGTAGAAGACGAAAACTTATCCTCTCTAGAACGTCGTTAAGCTATGGATGAAGGAAAGATGGAGTTCTCCACACTTTGACCTTGAGCAGAACAAGCCTTGCATGTCCCTAACGTGTCAACAAGTGCGAAGCCTCATCAGTTAAAATTTGATTAACTTTACAAGAGTTATATCTGAGTTATTACTTTTAACGTTACAAGTATTATATTTGTGTTGATATTGGAATGGTTTTAAGCCTATGGAACCTTTGTACGAACAATAGATGGGCTAAGGTCTTTATAATATATGATTCTTTAAATATTAAAAATATAGAAATTAAAAAAATGTAGCAAAAACTATCATACGAAGAAGGTATGATATATAAATTCAAGTATAAACA
>JAOSBP010000007.1:9050417-9064478 GCA_027563825.1 Erythroxylum mucronatum | reverse complement strand
CTATCGATCTCTACCGGACAATGAATCTGGCCAGAGAAATCGAACATGAACAGGAAGTTTTGAGCAGGAAGAAGAGTACGCAGTCATATACGAATAGAGAAGGTTTTGGATTAGGAATGAAGGCAGGGTCGGTCATTGGGGATAAAGGGGCTCAGCCTAATTTTCAAGTGATGGAAGGACGGAAGGGTGGCTTTGGAGTTGGGAGGACTCACCAAACTGTTGGATCGGCCCAATCTTGGGGTCAAGGGAAGGGGACCACCGGGCCAACTCAATCTGGAGGAAGTAGTATTGGGTCTAGCGGTAATATGGGTTTAATCCCATCCAGAAGAGTTCGACGTTATACCCAAAAAGAATTTCAAGAAATTAGGGCAAAGGGGCTTTGTTATCGCTGCCTTCAACCATATCACCCTTTTCACCAATGTCCGGGTGCCTCACTCCACACGGTGATACTGGCTGACGACGACTCGTCGGAGAACATCGGCGAGGGGATGCCACCGGAGATGGAGCCGCCGGAGACTTCAAACGACCAGCAGTTCACGAATCTCGAACTGCCGTATTTCGCTCTAGGTGGGTGCAGAAGTCATCAGATCATGAAGTTACGAGGGATGGTTTGTGGAATAGTCGTCATTATCATGGTAGACAGTGGGGCGAGCCACTGTTTCGTTACTAAGGGGGCAGCAAGGAAGATGGGACTCCATGTTGAACCAACCGTGCGGACGGGTGTGCGACTGGGAGATGGGAGAAGGGAAGAGACCCAAGGTGTCTGCCGCAATGTTTCAGTCGACATTGGGGGTGCTCAGTTTCAGGTGGATTGTTTTGTTTTTCCTTTAGGAGGGGTCGATCTTATTTTGGGAGTCTCGTGGCTGAGACAGTTGGGAGATGTCAAGGCAAATTGGGGTCGGATGTTTATGGAGTTTCAGGTTGATGGGAGAACAATTAAAGTGGCTGGAGATCCTTCTTTAGTTACTACTCCAGCATCAGTTCAAATTTTGCAGAAATCCGGTCAGACTGGTTACGGCATGGTGCTTTGGCAAGCTTCACTGATGGAGGTGAACTCGACAGAAGGGAAATGTTCAGAGGAACAGGAGGACGACCTTCAACAGTTACTCCAGAAGTTTGCATGTCTATTTGATGAGCCTTCGGGGCTACCTCCACATCGCGCCATTGACCACAGTATACCCTTACAGCAAGGGGTTACCACTGTGAGTGTCAAACCATATCGCTATGGCCACACTCAGAAGGACGAAATAGAATGGCAAGTGTCTGAAATGCTAGCAACTGGGATAATACAACCAAGTTTTGGGCCGTTTTCCAGTCCGGTTTTGCTAGTGAGGAAGAAGGATGGCGGGTGGCGGTTTTGTGTTGACTATAGGGAACTGAACAAGGTAACGGTGGCAGATAAATATCCGATTCCGGTAATTCAGGAGCTATTGGATGAATTGCATGGTGCTAAGTTCTATTCTAAGGTCGATTTACGTTCTGGGTATCACCAAATCAGAGTTCGGGCTGAAGATATACCGAAGACGGCCTTTAGGACGCATTCTGGTCATTACGAGTTCAAGGTAATGCCTTTTGGGTTAAAGAACGCTCCAGCTACGTTTCAAGCAACAATGAATGAACTTTTTCGGCCATATTTACGAAGGTATGTACTTGTGTTCTTTGACGACATCCTGATTTATAGCAAGGATTGGAATGAACATATGGATCACTTGCTGGTTGTGTTGGGGATACTGAAGGAACAACAGTTTGCTGTGAATAAGAAGAAAAGTCAGTTTGGGCAGACTAAGATTGAATATTTGGGACACATAATTTCATTGGGTGGGGTATCCATGGATCCGGCGAAGGTGGCAAGTATCTTAACATGGCCGCAACCTAGATCAATCAGAGGGGTGAGAGCTTTCCTTGGCTTGACAGAATATTACAAACGGTTTATACACAACTATGGTAACATAGTGCGGCCATTAACTGAGCTATTGAAAAAGGAGTATTCTCAGAAATTTCTGTGGACAGCTGAAGCGCAAGCGGCCTTTACTGCACTTCAGCGAGCCTTGACCACTGCACCTACACTAGCGATGCCCGATTTCACCAAACCTTTTGTGGTTGAATGTGATGCATCCGGGGGAGGAGTAGGAGCCGTTTTAATGCAAGGAGGACAACCCATTGCATTTTTCAGCAAGAGTTTGGAGCCACGGAACTTAGCTAAACCAATTTATGAGAAAGAGCTAATGGCTCTGGTGATGGCCATCCGACATTGGCGACCATATTTGGTAGGGGCAAATTTAAGGTACGCACTGACCATTGTAGCTTGAAACACTTACTTCAACAGCAAATTACTACTCCGGCTCAACAGAACTGGGTAGCGAAACTGATTGGCTATGAGTTTGACATAAAATACAAGCCAGGAGTATTAAACAAGGCTGCAGACTCATTATCAAGACGACAGGAGGAGATAGAGCTGTCTGCAATTTCATTACCTTGCTGGACAAAATGGGCAGACCGTGACAGAGAAATGGCAGCAGATCATGCCTACCAGACACTCAAAAAGAAGATCACTGATTGCCCTGCGGTTTTCCAGAAATATCAATTAGTGAATGGCAGAATCTTTTTCAATGGGAAACTATACTTACCTGCTACTTCTTCGTGGATTCCTAAGTTAATTCAGAAGTTTCACTGCACCCCTCAAGGAGGACATTCCGAGGCCTTTAGAACTTACCGCAGAGTGGCAGCCAATGTGCATTGGGTGGGAATGATGAAACACATACAGAAATTTATGGCTGAATGTCATACCTGCCAGCGCAACAAATACAGCACTCAAGCCCCCGTTGGATTACTACAACCATTACCCATACCGAATTTAGTTTGGGAGGATTTATCCATGGACTTCATTACAGGTATGCCTTGCTCTCATGGAATTGATTGTGTTTTGGTAGTGGTGGACCGCTTAAACAAGTATGCTCACTTCATTGGTCTTCGACATCCATTCACTGCACGGTCAGTGGCTGAAGTGTTCTCTAAGGAGATTGTGCGGCTTCATGGCGTATCACACTCCATTGTTAGTGACAGGGACCCTGTATTCATGAGTAATTTCTGGTTAGAATTTTTCAGAGGATGGGGTACCCAGTTGAAAATGAGCACTGCCTACCATCCGGAAACAGATGGCCAGGCGGAGGTTTTAAATAGATGCTTGGAAACTTACTTACGCTGTTTCTCTTCGGAACAGCCGAGAGCTTGGAGTCGTTGGTTGCATTGGGCCGAGTATTGGTACAACACCAACTTCCACGACGCTACTCAAACTACTCCCTTTGAGCTAGTATATGGTTGGAAACCACCTACTCTGATTCAGTATTTGCCTGGTGAATTTAAGATTGTGGCAGCAGCAGCTGAGCATCAAGACCGAAATGAAATCTTGCGACAACTACGTTATAATTTGCTCAAGGCACAGCAAAGGATGATTAAGCAGGCCAATAAACACCGGCGGCATGTTGAGTTCCAAGTGGATGATTGGGTCTATTTGAAGATTCGTCCCCATAGGCAAACCTCCCTTGCACAGCGAGTGTATCACAAACTCGTTCCTCGTTATTATGGGCCATTTCGGGTGCTGCAGAAACTAAGTCCGGTGGTGTACAAGTTAGCCTTGCCACCAAGCTCCAAGGTTCATCCCACCTTTCACATTTCTCAACTGAAGAAGGCAGTAGGAGACAACCAAGTTTCAGGTGAACTTCCTCCTTATTTAATTGCTGAGCAGCCAAGTTTCATTCCTGAGCAAATTCTGCAGACTAGATCCTTCGACCCTCCTGCCACTCCTTGCCATCAGTTATTGGTTAAATGGGCGGACAAGGGACCTGATGAAGCTACCTGGCTCAGCTGTTCAGACTTTCGTGGACAATTTCCTGAATCAGACCTTGTGGACAAGGTCTGTTTCCAGCAGGGGGTATTGTTAGCTATGGACAGAAACCGTTATTGGTTTATCATAGGAGGAAGAAGCAGAACGCTGAGGTGGAGAGGGAATGATGAGCTGGCGTGCATGTGTAACCGTCGGGAGAATAAGGGAATGATTGTGTTGGGGGTGCGGGTACTCTAAAGGGTGAATATAAGTTAGTTAGCAAATGAATAGAGGATCATTGATTATTCTTGAGATCATTTTACTGTACGGCCTTTGGCTGGGAGAGCTATAGCTCTATAGGGACTATCAATATACTTGTCTATTGTTTTTGCTGGAATTTCCCTATCCTTACTCTATCACCTAGTAATACCATTGCACCTACATGTACATTCAGTGAAAAAAAGGAAGCATCAAAAGGATATTGGAGCACATCAATGTATACAAGTGATAAAAGAAGTTTTGGCTTCATTCTATTTTTTCATATACATAAGCCTAATAACATAAACATTCACACATGACCACATGAGACATAAGGCAAAATACATATGTCCTGCCCATGATAAGAAAGCAGCCAAAACACACGACATAATCTAACAGACAAAGTAGATGTAATAACTCGAGATGATGTAAAAAAAAATTACCACAGTAAACTTAACATGTTGTCAAGTTGAAAATGGTGAGGACTTTGTAAGGCAATTTGTGACAAATTTGTAGGGTGATTGGTGAGGATTTTGTAGAGTGATTAGTGATGACTTTGCCAGTGAACAACAACTATTGCCGTAGGGTGATTGGAGATGGTGATGAAAGAGGGGGAATATCGGTGAAAATTGGGAATTTTTACTTTGTTAGGGATTTGAATTTTACTTATTTTAACTTTGTTAGTTACAAATTTTAATTAGTTTAGTTAATAAGTTATTTGGTTAATTTAATTTGTTTGGTTAATAAAAGTTAAGGTTAACTTATCTATTAACTTAACAAGTTAATTGGATAAGTTAATTTGTTAGGATAACAAAAATTAGGGCTAATTAATTATAATAGGTCCCATGGTAAAAATATTAATAAAATTTTTTAATTTTTATTTTAAGAAATTGGATCCTACACTGCCACGTGGATATGACATGACAGTGCAGACCTCACCTACACAATAAAATATTATAAACATCTGTCAAGTCATTGCTGATCTAATAGAAAATTAACAGGCGTCACATTGTCATCAGTTTCTCCGCTAATTTAGGGTTAAATTTTAACATTTTCCAAATATTAGGATTTAATTTGTATTCTTTGAAATATTAGGGTTAAATTTATTAGAGTATGTAAATCTTAAGATTAAAAATGGCCCTTTTGCCAAAAATTAATTATCACTAATACTAAGTCTAGTGGAACGATATGATAAAAAAATTAATTATCACTAATACTAAGTCTAATAAATCAATAAGACACAAATCAGTCAAATATAAGACTAAGTCCAGCAAACTAATACAACAAAAAAAGTTAATCAACATAGATACCTAGTAGTCATTGAAAATTCAATCAATAATATTATTAATTAATAATAAAAATCAAACAATTGATTTTTAAATATTTAAAACATTAATTATAATTATTTATTTTCTTCATTATTATTATTATTATTAAATAAAAATTTAATAAGTTATATAATTTATTTTATAGGAAACAAATAAATATTTTTTTATTAATAAGATATGATAAATAATATTTATCAGTTATTACAAAATAAATTAATAAAGCAAATCTGACAAATTAATAAAATAATAACAACTTTATAATTTTATATATTAACAATACAAAACCAATTAAATTATTTTTAATTTCTTATAGAAAATAAAGTAAAAGCTAAAATGAAAATTGATCATTTTATTTATTAATATTATTAAATAATAAAATAAATTTTTAGTAAAAGACTATCCCTAATAGCACTCAAGAGAGAGGTAAATTGGGCGTTTGTAAAAATTAACAAAATTTTCTGATCAATGAACTCAATTTAACAATTTTCAATATATAAGAATAAATAAATTTCTCAATATAGATCAATCAAATAATTGAATAACAATTTAAAAAGAATAGGGAAGAGATAATCCAAATCGATTTATAATAGCTCGATAAATAACCCTTGACAACTTCTACTCCCAATACTCTTCTTAGATTTCTATTATAATTCTTCTTTCATGCCGAAAAATAATCTTTGTATAATCTTATTTCGATAAGAGGAAGTCTTTTACAATCTTCCTTCACGACGAAGAGGAACCTTAATCTCGCTTGGAAGACTCTTAATTAAGTGCAATAATATAATGTCCTAACCAAATCTTACAATTCAAAACACCTTACTTTGTCACCGTGTTAACTCTAAAGATGCCTACTCACACAAATATGAGACAATGATGCTCAAATGTTGAAAAATACAATGTATAAAAGACAGTCAAATGCTTCTTGATGCAAGAACCAAAAGGAAACATGTATTTATAGGATTTCAGGACCCCTACTAGCTATTGGAACTAAAAAGTTACAATGACAAATTATAGAGTATTGGTTGACTAGTATAGCATACTGGTCAACCAGTACGTAGTATATATGCAAATTAACTATTCATTATGACCAACATGACATATAGTCATCTCCAGTATTACCACAAACTCTTAGTATATTAATTTTGACAACTTTAAGCTGTATTGGTTGACCACTAACCTATACAGGTCAACCAATCAACCTACAAACATGATTTTGATAATTTAAATATTTAAAATCAATTTGTTTAATAGACTTACTATTTAAGCACTTCCAAAAATATTCCCTAGAGAGTATTTGAAAGATTAAGAGGCTTTTCTATTAAAATCAAAAGCTTCAACACCTCTTAATAAATGAAAAGACGCATGCATTGAAGTAATATGAAATATTTATTGATGGTGAGCCATTTATAATATCAAAGTGACTAAATAAGATTACAATTAACATTAGAAATTAAAGCATGACCTTGATGTTCCTTCTTTTTCTTCTATTCTTAACTTGGTCTTCACTTTGTAAGTTACAAACTTCATCTTTTCTTTTATCAACTTCATGAACTATCTCCTTGAACTTTTGACTACGTCTTATCCTCATTTTCTTTTACGTCTTATCCTCGTTTTCTTTCTTATCAAAATAGTAAACTCATTAATAGTACTTATGTTTTGTTATAATCAAAACATCAACTAAAACATATCTTGGTTAAACAAGCTTAATTAACTTAATTATAAAAGCCACAAGAAAAAGTGTGTAGTATAATTCGGTCTCTAATCACGACATCAAGGACCAAAATGATTTGATTAATATATTATTAATTGTTAATAAAATATGTTAAATTAATATATTATTAAATGAACAAAAATAATATATATTAAAATTTTGTTTATGTTTTTATTTAAGTAATGAAAATATTTCATAATGATATTTGATTAAATTTAACCATGAATTTATATATAATGAATGAGATATGCTCTAACACTAATTTATGGTCCCCAAATAACAAACAAAAGAGGGAAATTGTGAGTTACGTATGTATACTTTTTTATATATTTTAACACTAATGAATAAATTTCTTAAGGATATAAATAAGTTATTGTTCTATGTATACAATTTAATTCAAGCAACCATAAACATATATAATTTTAATGTCGTACAAAATAATAATAAAAAGAGTAGGAAAAGAGATATAAAATCAATTTATGGTGGTTTAGTTAAACATGTATGCTTTGGTCCGAATGATTGGAACAAAATTTAATTTAGATCCTAACATTTCACAGTGTTAAAAGATGACCCTAATATTTGTCAAATTATACCATTTGAACCTTAGACTAGTAGAATCCCAAACTCTCATAAGTGTTCCATTAAGGGATGCTGATATGGATTTTTTTTAAAAGTTAAGGAGGCCACCAATGCTATTTTGGTATCCTATGCAATGTTTTGAGATCCGTACCGTACCGGCCGAATAACAGTACAACGAAACCTAACCTTGGTATCGGCCAAAAATATCATCCTACCGAGGTTTTCTGTTGGTTACCGGCCGGTACCCAATATACCAGAAAATACCGGCTAGATCTGGAAAAATTGGAAAGTTTGAGGAGCTTTATGCAAATTTGAAAAATTTTTAACTCTAAAAACCTAACACCCCTTCCCCGACCCCGACTATTGCCTCTCAAGTTTCACCCTCTCTCTCTTACTCTCTCGCGCTCTCACCTCGCTCTCGCCGCCATCTGGGTAGTCTCATCACCGCCGTCACTTCCTCTCTTCTCTAGTTGTCTCCTCCGGCCCTTCCCAGTGCTTGTATCACTCTCCTCCTCGACTCATCCTCGTCGGAGTCGCAATCCGGGTTTGCGTTTGGTGTCCCCCCAAGAGCCACCGCAACACCACAAGGTCCACAATGCGTCATCATTGTACCATCGAACCCCCGACGCGTCTGCAAAGGTGGACAACCTGAAGACGCGAAAGTTTGAAGAAAAATTTTAGGCTCTATCGGTTATGTTTATGTTCTTTATTGTTTGTTGTTTCAAAAAATTGTTGGTAATTATGTTTGTGTTATGGATTGGATTGGATTTAGATCTATGTTGATGAATTTGGGAGTTGGCTTGGCTATCGGTGGGTGGAGGTTGAAGTTGCTGTCACAGTTTTGGATTAATGATTGTTTTATTTTGCAATTGTTTTGGAATGAAATTGCTTACAGTGTTGGATATTGGATTTGTGTGTATGTCAAGTAAATTGGTTTGAATTTGATTTTGGAATGGAATTGTTGAAGTTGAAATTATTGGATTGAATACCGTGGGGTTTTGTTATTGTGTTCTAAATTTCTAATATGAAAATTACAATTGGAATTGAAAATGAAAATGGAATTGTAAAATAAGGTTAGTTTGTAATTATCTATTAAGCACGGCTGATTATTAAAATTGATAGTTGATAATTAACATTTAACCTAAATGTAAAATTAATAATCAAATGTGAAATTGATAATCAAATGTAAAATTGATAATAAAATTCAAATGTGAAATTGTAAAATTGATAATCAAATTTTGTAAAATTGTAAAAACTTAAATCATTAATTGATACATTATTAATATTTGTGAAATGGTAATTTATTTTTAATATTTGGTGTTGAATTTACTCATGTAGGAAAATTTTGGTTGAGTATAAAGAAGTGATGTAATGAATGTATCTGAAAAGAAGTGATGATGATTGCTTTTGTTTATATTAATTATGGTTATTATTTATATGTGAAATATTTAAAAATTATTTTTATTTCATATTAATTGTCATTATTATTTATTATTAAGATTTTTAAAAATATGGTTGATGTAAACAATAAACTAGTAAAGTAGATAGAACAACTGTACAATATATCAATGGACTATTTTACAAATTTTAAAAATTTTAGGGACTATCAAATTTAAAAAATTACCTGAAACATTATTTAGTACTGACCGGTACCGGTACAGTACTGTTTCAGAACTTAATCTGGTATCGAGCCTCGGTACAGTATTCATAACATTGATCTTATGTAGCATTTCACCAAAATATTAACTTTTCTTTTGGGATTTAAGGTTTCAAAACCCTAATTTAAACTTTAAATTTTTAAAAAACTTTTTTGCTTCCCATATCTATTACAATCTTTTAGTGAAAAGTTATGTTGATTCTTTGATTGTAGTATGCTTATGGGGTAAACAATAAATGTCTTTTCCTCTTTAACTATATTGAAAATCTTAGTGGATACTTCTTTTATTTTAGGGCTCATTTCATCCCAAAATCCGTATTTAGGAATAGATGTATACCCACATCAAGCTTGTGAGAAGTTAGATCGCATCCTCATTTATAGAGCTTTTTTGCATCCTTATTTATAGAGCTTTTTTGTTTACCTAAAGAACATTGAATTAGTATATGATTGGTCTCTTTGATTTTTATTTGATTCTTTTAACTTGAAATCTAGTCATTGAATTCTAGACTTAAAATAAATGAGAGTAAGCTTACACTAATATTGTTTGATAATGCTGATGCTCTGGTGGGGATGCCATGTAGGATGCCCACATGTTATTAGTGAGCCCCCAACTTAAAAAATTCATATCACCTTCCCATGATGGAAACTTAATAGGAGCTTGAAATCATCAGTTTAATTAAACCTAAGCTTAAAACTAAAGTTACATTAAATTATCTTTTCTTTAGTTTCCAGAAGGGGTCAAATCCAAACAAACGACCAAAAATGTTTGAACATTCCAAACTAGAAGTCATAGGCTTCTAAGTTGTCCCCTGGACGATGGCTAAAAATTGAGCAAACTGGTGAATGGTTGAGATGGTCAGTTCTCTACGAGTTAAGAAAAACGAAGGAAGAGCTACGCAGCCTCTACTAAGTAGAGATAATTTAGACTAGTGGATGGAAATAGTTTTACTTTATTCAAATAAAGCTATCAGAGTCTACCTAAGCTCGATCTCGATCTAGTAATTATATAATCACCAAGATGGTTCTTACATAAGAAATTCACAGCACAAGCCTTGAGAAAGAAACAGAAAAGAGATCATGATGCATCTTCAACAAAGAGGAAATTTTTGCAAGCAGAGTGGTTTTCAGATACCCCTCATCGAGACAGAACAGAACTGAGGAAGGAATCTAATAAAGTCGACTAAGACCTATCTGTATAAACTCTCAAGAACAGAGAAACGAGTGAATACGTATTTACAGAAGACTCGGAAATACAAGAAGAACAGATGTTAGGCAGGATTCGCAAAATCTTAAAACTTTATATACCATAAAGACCCCAAAAGGCTACGAGATACAGTAATCTATGAACCTTACACAAAAGGTTCCAATTTTTATCTACGAGTCGTGAAACGAGATGGGTCTTCCAGTTAATCCAAGAGGAGAGCGAGAGAGCTGCCGACCGGTGATCTCCCTGAGGACATATCTGACCTCAGGTTGTCTCGGTGACCGATCCACGATCTTGAAGTTTGATTCTTGCTTGATCCTCGTTACTTGACTATGCGCTGGATGATTGCCCTTGTTGTTGTTGCTATTGCTTTTACTCTGCTCCATCTTGGAAGATTGAACAAGAAGATGACTCAACCCTCAGGAAAAAATATCAAATGTCTCTTCGTGCTTTCTTGTTTCTGAAGAGAAGCGAGTTACATATATATATACACACACATATATATATAGAAAAGAGAAAGACGACAAGTGTAGGAAAACAGAGAGAATATCAAACTTGAAACGTAACGGTGCAGTGATGGTAGTTAAAGAGAGAATTTGGTAAGAAAGATCTTAATGCCTTGGACCAAGGTTTGGAACTTTGAACAGTTTGACAAATTTAAAGAATCTTATGTTCCGTAACTACCCATTTGGATAGTATGTTCCCAACGGTCTCTCAAAAAAATGGCTTCTTGTCTGAATGAAACTAGCCAATAGATGTAGGTGATTCGTACCCATTTGCCTAAATAAGTGAGAACGTTGATCGGAGTGACTTTGGCTAAGAAATTTGTAATGCTCAAGGTTTACCAAAGACCAAGTCCATGAATATTTCAGCTATTAACACGTGTCCTTCAAGGGAGAACAATCCAGGTAGAAAAAGGATTTGAGAAAAGTTGGGACAAAAAGGCAGTCAAAGGTAATTGGATGGAAGTTCAAAGGCTGCACCCCGTCGAAATCCAAATAGGAAATCAAATCAAAGAAGGAAGCCACAACCTTCAGCTGGGTAGTTCCGTTAATTTCTAAGAGTTGCAGGGGCATTTTAATTTTGGCGAGTGTGAAGCTAGTTTTGTAATTGTTGAGGCGGTTAAGTTTGTTAAAAGGTGGGCGAACGGCTGTGACGAGTTTTGTAACTATGGAGGCGGTTAAGTTTGTTAAAAAGTGGGCAAACGGCAGTTGTTAGCGTGTTGTTGATATTAATATTATTTACGACATGACATCGATCCATTCTTGCTCATCCACGCATCTCCAAATAACCCAAATTAAACATAAATATAATTAAACAAAATTGCATTTCCATGACCGTGTTTTCTCTAAGTCAACTTTTCTCCAGCATCTTGGACTAGGCACCTCGAGAAGGATAAATTCTACTTACACACGTTTATGTATGAATGGACCGTATTTGTTGCAAATTGGGAGTATGAGTAATAATTGTTAGATATTTTCTGTTGCGGTGGACAACAATTAATTACATTTTAACAGTTTTAATAAATTATCGGTTAAGGCTAATCGTGTTTGATCCAGATAAAAATAACAAAGTAGCTCAATAAAAGATCTGAGTTAATGGGCTGAAGTCCAGTAAAGAAAATAGACTCCAGTCGGTGCTAATCGAATCCATATTGAACCTGTGATGGGAGGTTTGATATGGATACTATATATAGAAGGTTAACGTCTTATTTAGCTGCTTAAACAAATCATAAACATACGGTTACTCTGATCCATTTAGAGATTTACGTGATAAGGAAGCTACAGAAAGACCTTAATGACGTCTCGGGATTGACTCTCGTGAAGGTTTTGGTGGATTGTTCCCATTTTGACTTAAAAAAGTTCGTTTGAAGTCATAAAACTGAAATAAGGTATTTTCTATATTTCTTCATTCTTTTCCTTTCATGTTCGATGCGGAATCCGTAACTAAGGCTCGTGTTACGTACTACACGCAGTATCAAAGTGGATACAAAATCGGTTGGATAAAAACGAAGATTTTTCGGTTTGTTTTTTTATAAAGGTTTCGAAGAATAACGATTTGTTTTTCGATTTTTTTTCTTCCATATGGATGCTTGAATATGTGTTACATGTGGTCCGCATTGAAAAATGGGTTGAAAACAAGCTTTAGAGCCCAAAAATGGCCTTTTTTGATGAGTGTTGGGATAACCACATGTGCCCAACTCGTGCACAATGCATACATGAAGGTGGTGCATCTGGCGCATACATAACAGACGAGTGACGCATGGTAACACGAGATGAAGGACACGTGTGGCGCGTGTGATACAAGCACTAACTCGTGAACAATAACCACTTAGAGGCAGTGAGACAGGGGTGTGAGACGCATATGCCAACCACTGGTCTTGAGACGTGCTGCGTGCGAGTGAGTACGCATGTTTGGGGCATATGAGACGCATGTGCCAACCACTTGTCCTGAGACGTGGCGTGTGTGAGTGATTACGCATGTTTGGGGCATCTGAGACTAGTCAGGCATGTAGGGAGCATGCGTCACACGCACTATCAGGGCTCCAAGCATGTCAGTGCGCTTATTACGTGTACAAAATACGCACCTGACGCATCCAATGGCAAGTAAGGTTTGGCGTGTGCGTTGTACGAGCCATCCAGCGCCACACGCACTATGACATCAGTTTGATGTCAATGCTATAGTGCTATTGATGTTGGCCAAAAAACTAAAAAAAAAATCATAATTCCAATAATGGTGCCCCAGATTATTTTGGATCAATTTTTAGGTCCAATAAATTCATAAAGTGAGTTTTTTTAATTTTCTAGATTTATTACATTAGTAATAAATGAAGTTTAACTCCATAAAAAGGAAATAAAGCATTCTAAAGTCGTTTTGAGTGAATTTTCATGCTTTGAACTTGACATGAGGGAGATACTTGAGGTTTTGTATCTTATATGGTAAGTTTAGTGTTTGATATCACATGATAGTCACTTTGATTAGATATTTTCGCAACAAAAGTTTCAAATAAAGTTTACTGATAATGTTTTCAACTCTAATATGTGATAATGAGAATGTGCATTTGGATTTTACATTTATTGATGAAACATTGTCACATACTATATGCTCATAGAGAATGTGAGGATAACATATAGGTTTAACCCTTGTGTTTGTAGATATTTTTGAGTACTAATGAGAATACAGTCACCACAACAGCCTTTCGAGATAGTATTTAAATTGTTCTGCTTGCATGTTGGGGGATGTCTCTGGCTTATGTTTGGTTATTCCACCCAGAGGTGTTGGCCTTACATGGGATTTTAAGATGTGCATAAAGACATTAGATGGAGGAAAGTTATTGAGTGTCTATTCACCCACATGTGTAGTGTCATAAGAGTTAATGCATGTACTCTAATAGCTTTTATGTGGAGGTCTTATTTGCATGTTGTTTGTATTCAGCTTATAGGTGTTTCATGACATGTGTGATGAGATTCTAGGAACATATACTATTTATGGCTTTGAGTA
>JAOSBP010000007.1:9032721-9043591 GCA_027563825.1 Erythroxylum mucronatum | reverse complement strand
TTTTAACATCCATATCCATTTTTTAGGGTCGGGTAGTACGGATATGGATCGGGTTGAAAACCCATTGCCATCCCTATACCCTACAGAATGTGAAATGACAATTAGCCTTAGTAGTGACAAACAGTTCCCAGTAGAAGAAGAAGATGAAGCAAGTCTTAGAAATAAATTAATGGAAATCCTTGCTAAAATGAAAGATAACTGAACGAATTTGCGGTTAAAGAAAAGACAAAAGTTGGTTTCATTAACGGAGGGACATTCCAAGAAGAACTTCCTGAAGAAGAAGAAGAAGAAGAAGAAGAAAAGGGAAGCATTATAAATAGCATAATGGAATACCTTCCAGAACTTAAAGCTTGCCGAAATGAATTCAAAGAAAGAGTTTCTTCACCTGAATATCTTTAGCATAACATAGAATACTATTTAAGCCTAGTAATGCAGCAGAGTGAAGACATGGCAAGGGTTGGCTTTATAACTGGAGTGATATTCCAATAACAGCTTTCAAAAGAAGAAGAAGTCTCCATCCAAGAAGGGAAATTAGAGAATTGGAAGAAGGTAATTGAAGAAGATAAGCCAGAAGCCTTTGTCCAAGAAGAAGAAGAAGAAGAAGAAGACGAGAGGATAGAGGAGCTTAAGGAAGAACTGACAGAGGGACCAGTAAGGAAACTATTGATGAGGCGTCGGTAGTAACTTTAAGTACAGAGGGTTTCTACTTCCTCAATGATAAACTATTTGAGTTAGCTGATAATTCAGGGAGTTTCATTATCCCTTATTTTATTCACAATTTGTCATTGAAAAGGGTATTATTGAATTTAATTGGTTTTACTAACTTAATACATTATGTCCTTTTGATCATCTTGCAGGATTGTTTACAAGCTATAAAATCACTTTTTAAAGAAAAGGGTGGAAGCAATATGTTGATTATTGATCCAAGGTGACGTTAAACATATAGGTTACGTTGAGCTAATGATGTTAACAAGCACTACATGGTAGGTGACCCATTAATTAAGATAGGTTCAGTTTTATTTCATTTTATTCTATTTCGCGTGTTAGTATATAAGATTTTATTTTTGTTATATTGTTTCTTTTGTTTCGTTTTATCCTTTTCTTTTATGTTTTGCAATGATGTTAGTCTCGTATTGGTTAGACATAAATTAGAAATTGTCATATTAAGGAAAGTACCAACTTAACCCTCTCACTCATTATACATGTTTATATTATGTACATAGAGGACAACGTATGACTTTAAGTGTGGGGAAGGGGTTAATGATTTTAACGATTTTCTTCAAGATTATTATAATATTGATTATAAATTTTATGAAATAATATCTTGAATTAGTTGAAATCTGTCGATGAATACTATATTTCGTTATTGAATATTGTTTGAATTGGTGTGCAAAATGATGATAGTTATAGTAAAAGTAGTTTTCCAAGTCATATTTTTTGTAATACTTGAAATATTCAATTTGAATGAAATTTGCATATTACACACATATATACCATCTTTTTCGTGAGCTTTTGAGACTAAAAAGCAAATTTCAAAATTTTTAAACCTCATGTTATTCTTTTATGTGTGATATCATGTATTGTAGGATAATTTTAGAACTTACTTTTATTATACATATTGAGATCCTAATTGTTAAATTAGAAACATTGACATGATGAAGGCACTTAAATTTAGTAACTTGTTTATGCCTTTTTCTTTGAAAATTACCATGCCTTTAAATTGACCTTTAGGAATAACCAAGTTAAGCCTTAGACTTTTTCATTAATTAAACCCACATATTAAACTTTATCTTGTTTTTCTATGAAGACCGTTTTATTGTCTTGAACCTTTAAGGCTATTTACATTATTTATTTGTTGAGACCTTAAATTCGTGAAAGGTCCAATATTTCTTGAATTGTGGTACTGAATGTTTGGTTTGATTTAAAAAAAGAGAGAAGAAAAAAAAAGCAAAATCGTGAATAAGAATATGGTACCAACAAAGTTGCATTGAAAGGACCTATTTATATTTGTAAACAAGTCTTGAAATATATTATGTAGTAAATTTCCTTTAATTAACCTTTGTTATTATCCCAATCATATTATACCTAAGCCTCATTATAACCTGTATAAAGACCTTTGGATTTTTGTTTCTAGTTTATACACAAGTGGTGGAGATGTGATTTTATTGAAAGCCAATGGTAAAAATTTTACTATGCATTAATTGAGGGTTTGATACTTTTCACCCTAAACACATGAGTACATTGAGTGACATCTTAGTGGGGGTGTAAAGATTAATGCTTTTGACTTCAATGAGATTAAGATGTGATTACCATTAATATTGCTTAGAAAAGTTAATTTTAAGATAACTTGAATCTAATTGTATACTAATTTGACTCAATAGGATATGATGATGTATATTATGAATAGACAAATTGAGATTGACAAAGGTTTGATGTTGTAAAATTTATAATTTTGATTATGGTATGCTTAAGGACAAGCAAAATCTTAAGTATGGGAATATTTGATAAATGCATATTTGACCATATTTTAACCCCATATTTGATGTGTTTTCACTTGATATTTCATGCTTCTGTATATATTTGGTACCTAATTTGTTTTAAGTGTATATACAAAGTATAATTGCCTTTATGGAATTAAAGGAGAAGAATTTAGACAAAAGCACGGTGTAAATGAAGTTTTGACACACAGAAGGGATGCAAAACCGTGCATTTTCACGATATTCATAGGATGCACGGTATTCATAGGATTTTGGTTATGCATGATTTGATGCACGGTCGTGCACAAGACAATGCATCAGCCAAAACCATAGAATTCTATATATAATAGCGTGAACAAATACTCGAGGGGGAGGAGACAAAAGGAGTCGTTATGAACTTCTTAGAGGCAACTCCAGATGTGATCGTGAGCTAGAGGAGTGGGAAATACGGAGATTTTATCTACAGATCCATTGAAATACAAGATCAAACCTTTCCATCGCTAAAATACAAGATAGAAGACAATCAGGTAAATTTAGAATTATGATTCCGTTGTTTTCAATTCATATTTCTATTTATGTATGTTTGATTTCATATTTGCCAATATGTACCTAAATATTTCATTAGTATTTAGGTTAGATTAACCATATTTTGTTACCTTAATATGTGTTGACTCTTTCATTAATGCAATTGGTTGATTGATTTGTTGCAATCCAATAATGTGTTTTATTTATGTTCTAATAAACTCAGGAATATTAGATTATAATGTGATTTCTTATGTAAAGATTGAGAAATCCTAAGTTTGAATAGATCTATCGTAATTGAAAGGAGTTGATTGAAACCCTATAGATAGGATGACATAAATCTTCCTTATAAGATAACATAAATCTTCCGAATTAAGTTCAAAGCTAATAAAGGGACACATAAATCCTATAAACTTTAACCTGAGTAATTCAGTTGTAGACTTTAGGATTAGTTGTTAGTAGACTCATGATCAGATATTAGCATACCATAAAAGTCTCCATGGTCCAATATATCAAAAAAATAATTGCATGTTAACAGATAAATTTGTTAAGGGTTTAGGGGGACTCGAAACCTAGATACTAATTTTTTGATATGGATAATTTTCTTAATGCTTCCTTAATTCTTCGTTCAATATTACTGCCCATTTATTTTACTTGCTTTAGTTTTTATTTTGTTTATCAAAATCCAAAATCAATTCGTAGGCTAGATAATAGGAAATAGGTAACTACTAATACTCGTTGTTCTCGTAGGATCGACCTATACTTGTCAGTACTAACTACAATGATGCCATGCACTTGCTACAATATTTACTTACTCATAAAATAAGGTCAATCAGTCATCAAAATGCCATATAACTAACAATTTGCATCAATTCACACGAATCACAAAATTTAATTCCATACACAAAATGAGCATACTTTAACTTTCAAACATATCCACACCCCCTATTCGTAATATATAAAGTTAAACAAAATAAGAGCATTAAAAGCTTGTTTGAAAAGTTATCAAGCCTTTTTACAAGAAAGTAAACAACTTGTCATGAATTTCTCTTATTACTCAACTAGGTCATTATCTCAAATGACTACTAACACCACTTTTTAACTTCAACCTTTTTATTAGGAAGAACCCAGTGGAGTGAAACTATTCATGCTCATTTATTCACTTATTTATGTGGGATATAAAAATAATAAAAAATCACAATTACTTGATGCATGTTCATTTTATATAAAAAAAATCATAATGCTCATCAAGTATTCATTATCTAAATTCATAAAATAAATTGAACTTACTTATTCACTAATACTTATAATTAGTTACATAGACATTCCAAATCACCAAAAAATCATCTTCATAATGAATTGTCTCCGATAGTATGTTTTTCAAAGAAAAATAAAATTTCAAGAGTTACTTCTTATTGAGAAAGTCATGACAAAATTTATAAGCTTGAGTAGTCATATTGTATTGCTCCCTCCACCACACTTAAAATAAACATGATCATCAATGATTCAAACATGCAAGAATGATTAAAAAAAGAAAGAAAGGGGAGAGAAAATATAGTAGAGGACTTGAACTTCTCTAAGTTGAGTCACACGGTCTCTCTAAAAGAGATTCCATTCCATTAATTTGCCATTAAACTGCTGATTGGAATATAGAAAGCTTGGGAAAAATGTAAGTGAAAAGGAAAATGATATATCAAAATGTATATATATATATATATATGATTAAGAGTATTAACAAAAATGAAAAATGAATGTATAGAAAATAGATAATCAATCCTGCAGAGGAGGTGAAGGTTTCCGTGGTAACATATAGGGAATTAACATCCGGTGGTCCTATAGGTCAAGAAATCATCTATAGGTCATCATGGCATTAAAATCTCCACAAAATCGAGAAAAGTAGGCTCTTCCTCTAGTGGTGCAATAATCTCCTCTGACTTTTTATAGTCCGCATATTTGGTAGCCACCTCTACAACTAGCTTGTCAAGCTCTCAGCCCTCATCTGGCACTCCTGTATCATCCTTGGACTCAGTAAACTGGTGCTTCATCTCCTTACATGCAACTAACTCCTCGAGTTGGAGTAGTGGAGGTATAATCTCCATTACTAAGTGTAGTGTGATCGTCACCATGGTACTTCCCAACCAACGCATGTAATGCTCTATATAAGTCAACATGGCTGACTAGGCTACTGGCGTAAATCTTGGTGATGGTGGTGGTGGAGAGGGGGTCGGTGCTCACTCCACACTTGGAGTCTGGGCCTCTTAGGTTAGTGCCTCCTTTACAGCTCGTAGTGGTCAACCAACAGGCACAAATACTGTTCTCTGTTGTTTGTTCTATGCTCTACCATTTGCATCGCCTATAATATCTCATCATAATTGGTGGGGCAATAGTTGCCATTTTCAGGTCCATATCATCCACTAATAGTCCCAACCGTCGGATCAGTCTTATGATGACTAAGCCTTCACCGATGGTCCCAAAATTGGCGTAATTAAGGTATCTGCGTACCAACTAAATGAAAGAGATATCGAAGTGTGTCCTCTTCTTCTAGAACATGCAATATGTTAGGAAGAGGTCCCTCTTGCTTACCACTTTGGTGCTCTCCCTCCTTGCATACAAGGAATGCACCAGAAGCTTGTATGCGTATCACATCACAAGGAATTTGAATCATGAGACCTTGGATTTTGTGGGGTGATAGGGGTGAGTGAGAAACCTGAACTTGAACCATGACAGTTCGAACTGAACCTGAACTTAGGTTTGATTAATCTTGTTTACAGGTTCGGTTCATGCAGTTCAAGTCTGGTTCGCAGGTTTTCTTGAACACCCCTATGCACGATCCTTTGTGTAACATCTAATGTGGACCATAAATTGGTTGAAGTTGAGGTTATAGTCCATGCCTCAATTTGAACTTAAGGATAGATGTACCCTTTTATGACATTTTTGTGTCGTTTACCTCTAATTTATACATGTAACTCTAGATTCAGCTTTTAGTATATTAGACCAAGAATTTCAAACACATCAAACCACTCATCAAACAATATGATTCCACGTAAACCATTAACAAGATCCACCTTCCTCAGCATATCCTGTTCTATTAACCAGGGCGCCTCAAGTTCCGGCATCTAGAAAGTCTAGTATCTCTTTCACTCTAGCTTTGTGTTGAAATACAGCAATGGGTAATTTGACTAGCTTTCTGGGTTTTTGTGGCTCTATTGGAGGTGTTGATACTGATATTGGTGCCCATACTAGCCTCTGTTGCCTTCTTGGAGCATGTGTCCTCAGAGAGATAGAATGTCAGGTCACTACAATAGAAGGGATTTTTGGAGACAAAATGTTCGTCGTTGAAAGTCAAAAATTTGTTGATAAAAAGATTTAGCGACAAAAAAAATGTCACATAAGTTTTGCAAAATCCCAGTAGTAAAATATCATTTGTGACGTTTTCACAAAATTGTTGTAAATTACATTTCATTATAATGAGAGTACATTGCCAAAATTGAAAGGCGAGGAAATAGAATATCGTCGCCAATAATGTTTTGATACGCTTTATTTTTTAGGCTAATAATGTTTGGCGATGAATAGTGAAACGTCGCCAACAATGATGGACGACGATTATGTTTTCATTGCAAAAACTCTTTAGCTACATTTTCTAGGACGTAGCTAAAATTTATTTGCTACGTTTATATGAACGTAGCTAAAAAGTTTTGGTGACGAATTTAGAAACGTTGTGAAATCTTTTTAGCTACATTTTTTATTAAATATTACTATTAAAATTTTTAACATTTTTAACCCATCTTATTGTTTGAAATATTTAGAGTTTTTGATTTATAATTAATTAAACAAAAATATAATTAAAAATTAGAAGCATTTTATATACAAAATCAAATGTCATTAAACGTTAATTACCAATGTTAACAAAAATAGTTATGTATAAACTAAGACTCGTTTTCATCGTTACTAGAATTTACATAATTTGAACCCAGTATTTGTTTGACCATCTTTTCAAGCCTGACCAATTTACATTCATTATGGTCTAATTTTTGTCTATTACATTATAATTTAGCTTTAGCGACTGGTTCTCCTCTTGAAGATGAGTAATATTTGGTGGTTTTGAAGAGGATGAACTAATTAGCTTAGGGTCAAACCCAAGACTTTTGATATAGCCAGATCTTATACCAAACACGTTGTTGCCAATGTCATCTACATTGGGCTCATTTTTGACAGACAGTGAGGCTTACAATAGCTCTTGCATCTTATTCTAAAATTTAAAAAAATCAATATTTAATTAAAATATTATTATTTAGTACTACATAAATAAATAAACTTAAAAATTAAACAAATTTTTATACTTACATAATTATTCTGGGCTTTTTCAGATGTCCAGCCTTTGCCTTCCTTGTAGTATGTTAGTTTGTAGAGTGTGACCCTATCACACTCTTGTCCATGTAGTTCATTATGACTCTGTTTTAAAAAAAAGAATTAAAAACACAATAAATAATATTGTATTTATTGATATAATTATAACTTCTAAATAAAGAATTTACAAATTCATTTCGTACGATAACAAATGATTTGGAGCTAGTGTTGTGAGAAGTTTTCATTTTTCCTCTGTTAACCTTGGCTTTCTCACACTTTTCCTAAATAAAGAAAATAAATAGTCATTAAATTGTATAACAAGATTAATGGAAGCAAATGTGAAGTAAAAGAAGACAAACTTTAACATTGGTGGAGGCCCAATATCACACATTTGGCTCTAATTTTCTAATGTCACTCGTTCAGGAAAATGTCTCCTTATCTCCTCATCAGAAGGAAAATTTTGTAGTATTTATGTAGTCGATAATGATGATCATTGGCCTTTTGTTTTAAAAATGAAGTCACATAGCTTGAAACTTTAGGGTTCTCGACAATATTCATCTTCATTTAGGAACAATAAGTAAAAGTTAAACTAATATTTAAATAAGTAACACAAAATTGCATATAATTAAATAAATTGAAAAATAATTGAAACTTTGTCCAAAGCATCTTGTAACAAGTTGTCTTCCTTCAACTATTTGACATGCTGAAGGCAAGGCAATTCAATCCTGACAATGACCCCTAATTCACTAAATAATTTTTTCGATTGAATATTGTCAATAGGACAACCTTGCGAGGTATCAATATGCATAAACAACTTGTTGTTCATTGCAACATGCATGCGTTGCAAATCAGAACCTTTAGTGATAATTCTACCTCTTTTTTCTGATACCGGTATTAAAACCTGACAACAAAGGAATAACGATAAGAAAAATCATGAAAAACATGTAAATATATATTTGAGCATTAGTATAATTATAGGTTGTAAAGATTAACAGAAATGAAGATCCCTCAGCAGTAGTTGAGGCAGAAAGAGGTTGTTGTTGACTAGCTTTATTACTGGTTGAAGTCTTTTTTTATAGGGTCAGATTGATGTGGTTATTGTGGGGGAGGAACAATTTCGATAGTTCTCACCTTCTTTCCCTTGTTTCTACCAGGTGCCATTATATTGAATATCTATAACTCAAATATCAACATTATGCATAAACATAAGTCAAACATCAACATTCCGCGTTAATATAAGTCAAACACCAATATTTCGCATTAATATAAGTCAAACATCAACATTATGCAAAAACACAATTCAAATATGAGCATTCCGTATAAACATAACTAAAACAACGACATTCCACAAAACATAAGTCAAACACTAACATTCCGCATAACATAAGTCAAACACTAACATTTTGCATAAACATAACTTAAACACCAACATTTCGCATAACATAAGTCAAACACCAAGATTCCATATAAACATAACTCAATCAAAAACATTTCGCATAACTAACTCAGACACCAACATTCTGCATAAACATAACTCAAGTACCAACATTCTTTATAATCTAAGTCAAACAACAACATTCCCATAAACATAAGTTAAACACCAACATTCTGTATAAACATAAGTAAAACATTAACAATACACATTAATATAAGTGAAATATCAACAATAGGGATTACGATAACTCAAACATCAACAATACATTAAAAAAATAAAACAATTTATTTGCCTTCAATCATCATGATCAAGATCTTGAAAATCATCATCATTAATTACATTATGATTGGACTCTTCATCACTCATATATTCAGCCAAAGTATCATCATTGTCATATAATTCATCCCTAATATAGTCTTCGTCTCTTTTATTGATAAGATTGGCTTGTACTTCATCCACTTGTACTATATTGGGATTAACATTTCTCCTATGTAATGATAATATATTTGCATCTTTTATTCGAATGAATTCATTATTCAACTCTGATTCAATCGTTTGATATACTTCAACTACGATTCAATCTCTTGGTAATGCATCATTAAGAAAGTTAATTAACTTGTCAAAATACTTGTTAATCCATTTATTACAGATCTTAAAATGCAATAACTTGACAATAAAAGATAGCTATGAGAAATTTGAGCACCCTAAATATAATTCTTCCTGAGCAACTTTCAATAACTTCCCAAAATTATCTTCTTTAATACTACTTATTATGTTAAGCAGACCAGTTTCATTCATAGTCTCCATAAAATTCTCATAATCCTCTAACATCTCGCCAATCTCATCATCACCATCATCATTAATATCACACTCTTCTATGTCATTATTATTACTATCATCATAACTTGTACCAACACTTCTACTACAAATTGCTTCCTCACATTCACCATGATAAAGCCATGGAGTATAGAATTTATCTACGCCTCAGATTAGAAAGTGATTATATATGACATCTTGACTTTGAAAGTTGACATTTAAGTAATCGATGAATGGATAACGAATACAAAATTCATCATGCATTTGATCTTTTACAAATTGCATAAAACTTTTAACTCCTTCTACGTATTCAATGGACCATTTCCAATGAGACATCCAACTTTTATCCATCTAACTATACAATTAAAAAGTAAATAGATGAATTATTAAATGTAATTCTCGTGCTATACATCATAATGATAAATCAATTCAAACAAACACTAAGGTACGTGACGTTGTTTACACTTGTTAATCAAAAAAGAGACTTCTCGCTATGAATCCTCGGCTTGTGGAATATGTCACTGAAGTCTCATGGGAGCTGCATCATCGGTTTTCAGCCTATATACCATCCTATGAGTTTATTATGTCTCAAATCATTGTGAATTTTACATGAGTTTACAAGTTACTACTTCTCGATTAATCAATACAAGTTTTAAGAATATTGCAAATAACAACACAAAACCAACACCTCCTTTGCATTCACACAAAACCTAAAAACAAATACTCGTAATATTAAACACAAAAAGATGGTAGACACTAATTAGTTGGACAACTTATGTGAACCGAGACAACCGCAGACTATAAAGAAGTAGGAAGAGGTTGGACGATTATTGACACTCTTCAAAACAAAACACAGCTTACGAAAAAGACAATTTAGTTTATCATGTTGCTTAAACCTAGCTCGGTGGTGATCCTATTGCGATTTATCCTTAGTATTACATGTCAATT
Source organism: Erythroxylum mucronatum (assembly GCA_027563825.1). Classification (NCBI taxonomy): domain Eukaryota; kingdom Viridiplantae; phylum Streptophyta; class Magnoliopsida; order Malpighiales; family Erythroxylaceae; genus Erythroxylum; species Erythroxylum mucronatum. The sequence goes on along the minus strand of JAOSBP010000007.1, from coordinate 9,033,046 downwards.
TATCATGAACTTACTTTAAGCATAACATATAAAATCTAAATAACTAAATAACTAAATTGGTGAAGTCTTTTACGTCATACAGTCATCTTATTAACTTCATTCTTATAAGTATGCATGTTCTTTTATTTTTGATTCAAAAAAGAAAGTAATCATTATCTCTTAAAAAAGGAATTTATTGTCTTAATAACCCTGTGTTATTCAAAAGTTGCTAAAAAATCCTGACATATAAAAATTAGCAAAAAAAAAATCCTGAGTTGAAATTTTATTAACTCACAGCCCCTTAAGCAAATCTGGTCAACAAATGGACTTGAAAAGTCTATTTTGC
>JAOSBP010000007.1:8992888-9009502 GCA_027563825.1 Erythroxylum mucronatum | reverse complement strand
ATTGATTGGAAACCGAGTAGTCAAGGGCCACTGGCCGACGCGTTCAAGGCACGCTCGATGGTTTCAACATGGCTGACCCAAAGACGCGCCTTTCCTTGCGAAACTAGCTGACTAAATCAAACTACTGCATTTAACGCGCCAACATTGAAGTCCCTCGTCCGACTCTATTTCTCCGCCATCTAGTCGCGCGTGGTCGTTCTTTCAATCATTCAGCCTCTCATTTGTGAGAACTTGGTAGTTATCACCACGTCACATGCGCGTCGGTTTAATCATAAAGTTGGAAGTTTCTTCGGTGCTACTCGCCACTATTATTTGGCGGATATATCTGTACATATGCTTATGCTCTTCTTTCCCATAGCCAGAATCTTATCTCTGTAGTCCTTTAAATCCTGATTGACAGATAGCGGCGAATCCTAGTGAAAGCTCGAATATATGCCGATTCTGTCGCATACAGGCGTTTCGCAAACTCATTACCATCTGAGAAACTCTGTGTCTTCTTCTGGTTGTATTCGATTTTGTGGAGACATGAGAGATTTTACTTTCATTATTGCAATTTTAAGGCCTGTGCTTTATGTTCTTTCAACTTTCTTCGGACTCCCACCAAAATGGTTGCTATCTTTACGGCTTGAATCCTTTAGTTCTCGCACTGGCAGGGACTTGCAGCGCTATGACAGAGGCTACCGCCAAGTTGTTGGGTGAGTTAATGTTTTTTCTTCCTTGAAAGTAAATTTCTTTTCCGTGTTTGGTTGAAGAAAGTTCGGAAGTGTATTCTGTCTTTTAATTGGATCTTGCAAAGGGTTTTCATTATAGTGAAAATTTCCCTGGGTTTTCGTTGTGCAGATGCATTCCGTACAGATACAGGAAAACCAACGGACAAAATGATGGGGCTTGCATTCAAGAATTGGAAGTTCTCGTAATCAGTCCACAGAAGGGTCCAGGAATGCTATTTCCTAAGGTACTAAAAACTCTATGCCATCCTGCATATCATAATCTACAGGTTGTTACATATTGTTACAAAAATTTTATTTGTCTTCTCCTTAATTAAAGTTGGTTCTTGCTACTTTTCACTTTCAGGGAGGTTGGGAAGAAGATGAGTCCATGGAAGATGCGGCTTTAAGAGAGACAAGAGAGGAAGCAGGAGTAGTAGGCATTGTTGAAGTGAGTATTTGCAGAACTTACATTATTCACTTCATAGACTTCAACTTTAGTTCTAAACGTAATTTCTTCAAACTGATCTTTCAGAAAAAATTGGGGAAATGGTCTTATCCGAGCAAAAGGGATGGCAAAATGCATGATGGGCACATGTTTCCTTTGTTAGTTGAAGAAGAATTGAATGAATGGCCTGAGAAAAATTTCCGGAAGCGACAATGGGTAAGTGGATTTGCCACTGCTGATTTCTGATCCATGATCTTTCTGTTGGCATTGTTGGAAAAATATTGTCTAATTTGAAAGTGCTTGTGCAGGTCAATGTTAATGAAGCCAGAGAAGTATGTCAACAGCAGTGGATGAGAAAGGCTTTAGAGGAATTAATTAACCGAAAATTGCCTCAGCAACAGCAAAAATTGCTCTAAAAGAAACGAATAAACCAACAATTTGTATATAAGAACAATGATAATTTTAACAGTGCCGTCTGTTTTCGAACTGAGATGGTTGGTCAGACCTCAGTTTGTTGGACAACAAATGCTCTTTTTCTTCTTGTCCTTTTCTTACTGCTGATGATGCTTGCACTGCATTGAGAGTAGAGCACATCATTTGGCAAGGTTAGCAGGTGGTCCCACGAGAGATCAACCTGCAGGGATGGATGAAGACTTGTTCATATTTTCCAAGGTCGTTTTACTTGATTTGGTCACTGTTGCAATGTGATACTAACATGCTCTCACTCAACGAAAGGAAGGGTCAGAATTGGAAGGACAAAGCTGCTGATATCATACATGGAACTAGTTGTTCGGCCTAGAGTGATGAAACAGGAAGCTGCAACTCAGAGGCTTAATTCCATGTGAAGTGGACATGAATACCTGGGTTTTGCAGCGGAAAGGATTGTATATGTGGATTTGATCTTTTATTTTGGTTATCTGTAAATGGTTGTGTTGCTGGGTAAGATGAACCTCCTTCAAGGTCATCTTGGATCGATTTGTATTGGTGAGTGCTGCAGTTGGCTAGTTTAATGAGGATTAATTGTTGTAAAGGTCCTAAAGATCTCACGTTAGGCTGCTCCTGCGGTCTAGGGACGGTTTGTTTCCTGGGCAATCCCTTCATTGCTCATAACTTCCTTTAATTATTAAATTTCTGATTTACCCAAAAACAAAAAATTCGATTATTGCATTCTTTCAACTTGAAAAACTTTTGGTTCTTGCCTCATAATTCTCTGTTCCACAGTGTAATCAAAATTTGTTGTGTTTTGATGGTAAGTATGAGTTTAGGAAGCACACTGAACAGCTTGAAGCCATACGTAGTTGATCTAAGTTTACCGCCAAAGCCGAGTCTGAGAACGTAAAACTGGGTTTGTCTGTAGTTCTAAGATACAACATGAAAGCTCTTAGCTCTGCTAATTAAGGAAATAAATGTTCCATGTTAATTACTTCAGGTGTCATCAGTGGCATGAATTCCTCCTTTACGGGCTTGACGTTGTATTAGCATGTCAGTCAACATCCCCAGTGCGTTAGGAAGCCGATATCAGGCAAGGTTGTAGGTGCTTAAAAGAGCTGTCTTTGCAATTATTAGACGATGGTAACAAAGTGACCATCAGTTTTTGCATCAACAACAAAGTCCAGCCACATTCCCCTCTCTGCCTCTATATATAAACACGCAATTATTATTATTTAGAAATGTTTAAATAAATCGCATAGGATACACAATCTTTGACACCATGCAAGGGATCCCGAAGGGCACATAGGGAAAACAGATGACAAACTTGTATAAAAAAACTCTTTTTTGACAAGATCATTGACTAAACAAAGTTGGATTGGAGGTATTGAGGTATATGGTAGACTATTGTGGAATAAACTTGGGATTTTTTATAAACTATTGGTAAGTTCTAGGTATGATGGACGAAATAACAAAGCTCTCTATAGCTCTCCTAGCTTACGGGCACAACTCTCATCTTTCGTTTTAGGAACCTTACTCTCTACACAACTCTCTCTTCCCACTCTATAACAATAATCTCAACAATGCCTTCACTTTTTATCGTTAAACTATAATCAAGCACCAGAATTGTTTTGTATAGAGTTCCAGACTGTTAAAGATTTCTGATACACAACATCCTCGGAAGAGGCGAGTGCAGAGCATACTCATTCTATATCCAGTCTACTAAGTACATGACTCGAAACTCAAAGTTTTCACGAGAGGAAGAGACTTAGAAAGAAACACACCAAACAAACTTTATTGAAATCAAACCTTCTAATTTGATCATAATTCAAGCATGCTACTGAAGGATAATCTTGCTTTTATAGGTGAAACTAAGGTTAGAGATGTAAATCTATCTAGGAGACACACTTATTACATTTTTACAAAAGAAAGCTAAAGTACAATGATTATAACTTTATAAAAGCTACTTTCCAAAACCAAATAATAAGATGATAAGATGAGATCTTGGAATATTGTCTTGTGGCCATCTTTTATCAAAAGACTTCAAAGTAAAAACAAACAAGGTTCTCAAAAGTCGTGTCCCACTTTATAAAGTTAAAGTGAGGTTAGTATTATCTGTCAAATTCATCTTCTTGTTGATTTGTTCAATAAGTTGATGGATATCAGTGGTAGTCCAATTTGGAGGCCATGGGCCGGAAATAGAATTGGATTCTTGGACTGACCTTGATGGGTAACTGGATTCCATAGTTTTACGATAAGTACGACAAGAAATATCTCCTGCTATGATGTGAAGAACATTATCATGAACTGAAGTCCATTCATTTAGTGATGGAGTCATAATTGGATTGAGAAGCACAGTTTCTCCATGACAAGGTCCAAGAGATGTACAAATTGTAGATGGGACCAAGCTCGGAGATTGATTTAATTGGTCTAAGAAAGAGTGCAATTCTTCTGTCAATAAGGTGCTTTTTGTAGGCCAATCAGTAGATGCACGCTATAATTGAACATGGTTGAATGTGCATAATTGTCCAGAGTCACTCATACAATATGGACGATGGTTCAGATAGATAGCATAAGTGTTGCGATTATCTACAGAAGAGTCCCATAAACGATTATGAGTCAACAGTTAGGACATATCAATGCACCATTTATCTAATGGTTGGAACCATTCCAGAAATGTCCATAAAAGGGATCCAACATTGGTCGGATCAGATAGATGTCGATAAACATAAAGTGGTGAGAAGGAAATATAACATGCATAAAGGGCAGACAAAGCCCACAGATGCCAAAGAGTAAACTCATGGATATTGTCATATATATGATACATAAGTTTGTAAGGAGTGATAATATCAAAATAACTGGGAACTGGTAAGATGCCAAACTTTAGAAGAGTTAAATGCAGATAGTAAAACAAATTATGAGGAAGTAATGGAAGGAGATCAGCAACAGAGGTTGGGGGTTGAGAAAATAAAGGAGGAAACTCTTTTTTGTATTTTGCAAACCTGGGAAACTCCATTAACCAATACAATGAGATCGAAAGTTTCAAAGAAGAAGAGACAAACAAGAGAGGTTTATTAGGTCGAGAGAGATAATCAGCTAGGGTGTTTGAGTGACCTTTGATGTGGCAGATGGAGAATTTATAGCAGGAAAACCATTCCTGCCAATGAAGCAATTGACTATTGGGAATCTTTTTCTTGGGCTGATTAAGGATTTTTGGGAATGAGGTGTTATCCATTTCAATGACATAATGATAAGGAGTGAGGTGAAAAGCAAACTTTTCAGTACCTCTTTTGATAGCGAGAATCTCCTTATAGCTGATATGATAATGACATTTAGATGAACTAAATTGGCCGCTTGTATGTCCACAGTAATATCTTTTGTCATTGCTTTCTTCAATGAGCACAGCACCCCAGTGGGTGTCAATAACATCAATCTGTAAAACACGTTGTCCTGACAAACTTGCTTTAAGTGCTGGACAACCTTGGTCTATTCCTTAATCCAAGGTGGTGATTCTTCTTCAGAAGCTGTGAAATCTCGAATATAATTAACAATTTCAAGGAATTGTTGTATCTGCTTGATAGTGAGATATTCATCAGGAAATTGTAACAGCTCTTTTGCAATATGTGGACTGGGCTGGTAGAACCCATTTTTGAAGTGCATACCCATAAACTCAATTTCTGTAGTGCCAATTATACTTTTTCGAGGCTAAAAGCATAATTCCATACTGTTTAGTAATATCCAAGAATTTCTACAGTAAGGCCTGATGTTCCTTATGGGTCTTTAAGAACAATAAGATATCATCAATATAGATCAATGCACTGTAGAGGATAAGCTCATAAATCTTGGTCATTGATTTCTGAAGCAGTGATGGGGCGACTTTAAGCCCAAATGACATAACAGTCCATTGGCATTATGCATTGGGAATGCAGTTTTGTATCTCTCAGTTGGGTGAATACCCAATTGCCAAAATTCTACCTTAAGATCAAACTTGGAAAAGATGGCAACTTCTTTAAAAAATAGTACCTGAGTACTGATCTTTGGTAAAGGAAACTTGTCATCTTGCAGGAAAACATTAAGGGGTTTGTAGTCAACGACTAATCTCTTTTTTCACGTTTATGCTCTGAACGTTTATTGACATAGAATGCTTGGTAAGCCCAATCCGACTTTGCGGGCTTAATAAGTCCTTGCTTTAAAAAGATTGCACACTCATCTAGTGCGAGCTTTAGAACAACGGTTCATTCCTAGATGTGTGGCTTTCGTAAGATTGATATCTTCGTTCTTCTTAAAAGGTAGATTTATGAAAAAGTTAGCATTTTTCCACAGAGGATATGGGTGAGAAAAATGGGCATGAGATTCAGGACAATATTCCAATAGTTTATCTCAAAGTGTAGTATAACTTGTAGGAACTTAGGCAAGTTCAAACACATTTTTTATTTTAGTGTATGGATTGAAAAATGAGCGACATCTGAGGCCTGTGGGTAGGATCTGCAAAGTTGAGGCTTTACTGTATTTATACATACCAATCAGAATGTCTAGGCTAGGTAGATTGCTTCTAAGAACTTTAGTCCAATCTGTACATTGAGGAAAGAATTGAATTTCGATTCTTATTCTAGTTATCAACCTAATCTTGAAAGAATTACCATTAGCAGTAGTAAAATGTTCTTTATGAGAAGTCCATGTGTTAGATGATAAGATATTGGGCTTCATGATCATACAACTAGATCTAGTATTCATAAACCCGATAACTTTAATAGGCTTATTATATTTGTCCTGTTGAAAGAGTTGGATCGGGACATAAGATCGTTGAACTGGTGTATGATCTACTTTCATGCAAGTCTGCCGTAGCATATATAGAGAATCATCCTCTTGAGAATTAGAGGAAATAAAGGATTCTTTATCTTCTAATGTTAACACAAAAATAGCAAATTTGGTGTCCTCATTTTCTTGAGATTGCTCTTCAATCAATTCTTTAAAGTTGTTGGAGGAATGGATAGGCATAATGGGTTGCTCTTCAATCTTTCTCTTTCCCTTTGATTTGTTTGAGATTAATGAAATTGATTTTCTTGAGGATAAAAAAACGATTAAATGTGGGCGAGTTTAATAAATGTTAAATAAACTATATTTCTAATTCCATACTTCGTGCATCTTGTTTGTTTATTTGAGAGTTTCTTATTGTTTTTGGCACTTAATTAGTTTTATTATATTTTTAGGTCCTAATTGCCTTCATAAGTTAAAAAGACCAAAAATTGAATGAAAATGAAGCAGAAAAGTGAAAGATTAAAATTGTCTTTGAGGGAAAAGATCATATGGAGGTGGACACAATCATTTCCATAATTGTGTAACCTCGTAGATTATGTTTCTGCATGATTTTGAAGAATTGAAGTAAGATTGAGAGACATGGTCATATATCCAATCTATAAACCCTAATTTCAACCTATAAAAGGGCGAAACGAAGACAAGTTGAAAGGGGGATTCGTAAGAGGTTTGGAAGAGGCTCAAGGGAGGCATAGGATATATGAAATGACGTCCTAGAATGATAAAGAGAATAAAGAACAAGTAGGGAAATACTTTAAGTGGATTTAATGAAGATTGAAAGGGATCTCAACATGATTTTTTTAGTTTTTTTAATTTTTCCTTTAGCCTTGATGACATGATTATGAATTAAACTTTTGTTGGTACTTGGATTGGATGAACCCTGGGATAAACTTTATAGTGATTTTATTTTAACTTAATTCATTCTTTAGTTTCATTAAGATTCAACTATACATGCTTAATTATTCTTGAATTAATATTGTTAATGTATTATTTCATGATGATTTTATGCAATTGAGATGAAAAATCCTTTTATATAAATAGCTCTACCATAATTGAAAGGAGTTACTTGCAGATCAAGAGATAGGTTAACATAAATCTTCTAGATTAGGGTCAAAACTAATACTGAAATTCACGAATTGATTAATTTAATCTTAGGCATTTTAACTAGAAAGAGATTTTGGTTAATTAACCAAGGATTAGGCGTTAATAATCTTGGGAAACGTATTAGCATAAATCTTGGGAAACGTATTAGCATAATTGAGAAATTTTAACGATCCAGTGAACTATAAATTAAATTGATTAGTGAAATTATAATTACATGAGAAGTCTTAAGGGGGTTTTTTAAAAAAATTTCTAGGTTTAATCTTCGTTCTAGTTAGTCAGTTGCATTGGTTTATTTTAGTTTATTGTTTTAATTTTAAATTTCATTAATCATCACCACCATAATTTGTTACACTAGATAATAGAAAGACAATAAGTGCTAATAATTCTAATCCTTATGAGATTGACCCATATTCGCTAGTGCTAACTATAGTTGCATTGTGCGCTTACGATTAAAACTATAATATAATAATTTTCAAGTTTTTGGCACCATTGTTAAGGACTAGAATATTAGGAAAACCTTATTTTTATTAATCTAGTCTTTTTTTCTTTTAGGTAGTTTTTATTTCTTTATTTTTGAGTTTCTTTTTTATCCTTATAACTCTCTTTTTTGATATAGTATTTTAGGATAATTTTTAGGATTTTGATAGTTATTTGTTGAATAATAAAATTTGTATCAAGTACATGATCTTTCTAAGAAACAAGAATAATGTCTTCACACTATAATAGTTAATCGAGTATCAACGAGTAGGCATATAAACCTAAAAATAAGGGTATAGTTAATATAATAGTTACTAGTTAGAAAGATAACTGAGGAGTGCTATCAATGTCATCTTCAAGTAGGATGACGAAATATGGAAAAGAGAGATCCACAAGAACCACAAAATAGTAAGGAATCAGATGATCAATAAACCTGAAGGTCTCTATGTTTGGTGTGAATAAAAATTTCGACTAGACCATAAATGCAAGAGGAAGCAAGTTTATATGTACGTAGCAGATGAAAATGAAGAAAGATAAGAGGAGGAAGAACCAAAAAAGTGTTAGAAATAAGGCATTATTTTACTTTAAGCAATATTAGGAGTGACTTAGCTGGAATATCATCAGTTAAGGGCTAAGAAGCACAGACACGGATACAGATACGGATACGGGGACACACCAACTTCTAAAATTTGGTGGACACGGACACGGCATATATATATATTATAAAATTTAAAATTAAGAAAAAAATTCAGAATTCAGAATATGATATATATTGATTGATGTATTTCAAGACTTTCAACATCAAGATGTTCATACATATTTGATATTTTATAAACCCCTCTAAAAAAATATGGAGCATATATTCTATGAAGCATATATTCCATTAAGCAATGTCCGAGTGGTCTCTAAACGTGTCCGAGCTGTGTTCACCGTGTGTTAGTGGGTGTCCGACACGGATACGTGTCCGACACGCGGACACGGCTCCATTTTGCCTTGTCCGTGCTACATAGGTTAAGGGTAATTAGGAATTGGAATAGAATGTCATTCCATGTATTAATAGATTAAGGCAGCACATACAACTTTATTAACCATAAAGCTATGCTAAAAAGGCCAATGAGGCAGAGGAAATTGAACCAATGTTGATAACCATTGGAGGTGGATTAAAGAAGAAATGTTAGAAGGTTTGCAAGAACTTTTAAAGAAAAAAAAACATGAAGGTATTAAAGAAAGCTAAGTTTAATTATCAGTTGTTTTATGCAAAATGATGCATTGATAGATTGAGGGTGTTCTCCTAAATGTTAACAATACTTAGACGAATCCCTTATAGATAAGAAGGATCAAGAAGATCGAGATTAGAGGGTTAAGGTATCATTCTTTATATGCAATCGCCTCTTCTGGGTTATCGCAGAAAATATACTCTTATTTCTCCAAAAACTAAAGGGTTACATTTAAGGGGGGATTCGATTTCCCACATACAACAAGAACCCTATAAAGAAAACTATTTAGTGTGGTAGATTCTGTCCCAATACTACTCCAGAGAATATTGTGACCTACACCTAAAAACAAAGGTTATTACTCCTCGTCCAATCCAAGTCCAATCCGTTGTTTCCTTCTATCGAAAACGGCTTTAAAAGACTCACGCTCTGCACGCAATTGCTCCTGGAAAATGCTCTGCATGCTTGACTTGCCAACGCTTTGGGCCAACTTTTTGCTCTCTTCTTCTAGTAAAGGGTTGGACTTCTGCCAATGTGGCAACCATACTTAATACATAAAAAATTTCGATTCCAAAAAAGCACCAGGTAGAGATGTTCACACTGCTTATATTATGTTTGTGTGCTTTATGTGTGTGCATGAATATGAACATCTGTTGTGCACGATGAAAACTCGTCAAACCACTTTTTGTAATTAAAAATTTGAGAAGTAAAAGGAAGCAAGATCCCGTCAGAAAATAGCATGCCTGGTAGAAAAAGTGATTTCTGCTGCAGGTAAAAATACTGCAACGTTATCATGGAGTGCAGTTCAACACAAACCTCCCGGAGGATCCAAATAATTAAACCAAAATGTTCACTTCATAGGATAGTTGCATAATTTACCAAGTTGTATCCAGCTCCTGGTCCAATGACCAAAGAGAGCACATTTGTCTTCTTTACTCCACCTATAGAGAATCCAGTATCTCCAACCTTCAAGTTACATTCCGATATCGTTAAACAGAAAGCAACAAGCTGGTAAAGGATAAAGATAACTCTTTAACATTACAAAACAAGAGCACCACAGTAACAGTTACCTGGTCACTCCAACGAACTGATTTTCCCTGCTTCCTATATACTTGAAACAACCCAGAAAGAGCATTTACACCATGCGTCAGAGTTCTGGACCTTTTAATGTCATCTTCATCTACATCATCTGACCATTTACTTTTACCCAAGTCTTTCACTTGATCTCTATGTTGCTCAGCTTCTGTACCCCACATTTTCTCACCTTCAGAAGCAACTAAAATAAACTAAATATGAGGATCTAAATATATTGGACTGCAGTCACATATTCACAGGAGAATTTTAAAAAACATAACCAGTAGGCCATAAGAACTAAGTTGATGGTTCAAGTACAGACTGGAAAGCTGAAATATGATTTTCGTCACTGCGGCTGTTACTGACTAAATCTTGTTCACTTTTTCCTCCGTTATACATCCTCATACACAAGGGAATAAAAATGTTCCTAAAAGGAGTTCATGGGCTCATTTACAGCCAAAAATAAGTTACTTCCCTTCCACCAAAGAGTCAAGAAAGTAAGAAGAAGTTGGAGAAGCTATCTAATACATACCATAATGTGCATCATCTTTTTCAGGAGAAACTATGACCTTCTCAGGCTTTATTTCCTGCAAACTACAGACATTGTTGTCTGAGATTCCATCTTCAGTGTCCATATCAACCTGCCATTTTGACAAGAGAAACGAAGTGAAATCAACTGAAAAAAACAACTACAAGATTTTCAAAGTAATTAATGGACAGAATTAACCAAATTAGACTAAGAAATTGACGGAAATGATTACAATTTGATGGATCCCATTGTGATATAAATCAGAAGTTATAGAAGTTTCTAAGCACCAATCATTCCTAGGCAAGAGGTAGCAACAAATGAAATGTTAATCAGAAAAAAGTAGAAACTCATAATGCTCACGCTGGCTTCAGAAGTGTTGTACTTTCAAGTACGTGCAAAACCTCTCATAGAAAAGGAAAATAGAGAAGAAAAGATGTAGCAAATATTTCTAATAGGTTCTTTCTTATGGGGCTTTTGATCTTCAAGTTTTTCTGCAACCATCACTACAACGAGAATAGCTTACAACATTGATCACCAAAGCATCATGTTAATGACCTTAGAGCTGATCATCATTTTGTTGGTACCCAAACAAAATGAATGAAGATAGCTAAGACAGTGCATAAATATCCAAAAGTGACTGAAAGCGAAGTCAATTTCAATAAAAGGATTTCCGTGCAAGAATCAATTTTTTACCTCCTGAATAACACTTTCCTTCAGGTCATCACCATTGAATACTGACTGTCAAGTCAGTACAGAATCAGGCCATGCATGAAAAGAGCAAATTAGTAAGTAGAATCCCTGAGTTTCTTGAATTTCAAAACACTAAAGAACTAAACTGACTAAGGTTTAAGTTCGATGAGGTTTAAACATTTTACTTCTTTCTTGGCCTAACATTGCCCCTTTTAACCCAAAGTTAAAAATGAGAATTCAGGACAAACCCTGACATCAAGCTGCAAGTATAATGATGGAGCTTCTTCCCACTGGTCAGCCATCTTTTGTATTTCGTCCAGGGTAAAACCATGTACATTTCTAGCTGCACAGCCCTGAAAATTCAGAGGGTAATCATCATTCTTTAGACTAGTTAATGTGAGGATTACATCCTTATTTATACAAAATGCAAGTTAATTTTCCACAAGGACTACAATTCAATATCAAAGACTATCAACTGCATAGTTCTGTCCACATAGCATGTTGCCGAAAGAAATTCAAGTTAGTGGTGATATCAGCACCATCTGTTGATATTGGGGATGAGATTTCTCACCATTGTTATTTTTGCTTCTAGAATTGCTATGCCATCAAGTTATTCATTTCCTTATCAAAAGGAATGTAACAAAACATAATAAGACCACATCTAAGATTATGGTGTGAAGCTTTTTGATAATGCATGCTCAACACAAGGCAAATAGGTGTTAGTATTTTTCTTCACTACTATCTCTTCCTCAAGTTTATTTAATTATCAAGAGGACACCTAACAAAAAAGACAAACCAATCTGAACTTATGGTATGTGGACTCTGAATCATGCATACTCACCGCAGGGTCCTTGTATGAAGCTTCAGATATGTAAACTTCATAGCCTGATCTCTGAAAAGGAAAATAAGGATCAATTAGAAAGCAATTTAAGTGCATTTAACAGGGTGTAACAAAATCATTAGTAAATCCTCAAGGGAGTAACTAAAATATTCATAAATCCTCGTCATCATTACCAACAGAAAAAGGTGACATCCAAAAATAATAATAATAATTGTTTCTAGATGGAGACAATAAGCTAATATTTCTAGGATATCGATCATTATCTGAAACCAAAAGATACTTGCATTTTCAGTACCTGAACCTAGTTACTATAAAGCAACTCTGCTTCACTAAGAAATTCAGAACACAGGACAAAACTAAGCATGCCATGAAAAGAGCTCGCTTATGGATACAATCTAGAGATGAGTGAAATCACATTATTTTCCAGGCTCAACAAAATAGCAGCACAAAGGCATGCCATGCAAAATGAAATTTGGGCATATTATTCACAAAGGAACAACCAACCATAAGCTTTAGGATAACTACTGTTATTGAATATCACTTGAATGATTAATGGTAGTACAATCTCTTAAAGACTAATTTACGTCATCTGAACATGCCATGGATAGTTTCTTAGAATGTGATTTCTACTGGGTGTTGTTGTTGTTGTTGTTTGAATATGCCTTGGATAGTTTCTTAGAAGACTTGAAACCACCGACATGGTAGATTAAATAAATAGTTTATCACATCTTATGAAAAAAACTGGTTATAAACAAAATTGTGAAACAGCCCAGAGGTCCAGAAGAAACAAACTCAAGTGCAAGAGACAACAATCAAATGGATCCGCTTTTACTATCTAGGAACATATTATATTAGTAAGCAAATTTTCATAGTCTGGAAAAAAATAGGTAAAGCACATCCATAACAAAATCAGATATCATAATGACATGAGACACCATATCAACAACAATTTAGATAACAAAATGATCCCCCTGTAATTTTACCGCTCATCGAAAAGCACAAAATCTAGTAATCATATCATTCCACCACCAGACAACAACAAGTATAGAAAAATTAAGTACCAACAGTAATTATCAACATTATCTATTTCATTGAAAGACATTTGCCAACATCAATATTAATCAATGTCCCCTATTACATATCTAGCAAAGATGGTTTGACAAGAAAGCCACAAGAAGTAAGGACATAAAAGCAGACATAAAGATATAACTACAGCCTAGAAGGAAAAAAGCACTACAAGGGAACAGAGACAGAGAGATGAAGCTGCATGATGTTCCATCTGACAGCTTAATTTAATCACATCAGCAAAGTTCAAATTCCAAAGAACTGAATAAAAGAGAGAAAAAGAAAAGATCCTATAACACAATAATTAGCAAAAAAGAAGATTTGAATGATACGTTAAAAGGTATTGACAAATACCAAGATGATAAACCGTAATGGCCCTAGCCATAACTTCACAACCCAGCCCAACAAAAACAAAAAAGAAAGAGATAAGAACAAAAAGGCCGCATCATATTGTTAACACAACTGAGAGAACTACGTGGTGGACAGAAGGACCCACAGACGCCAGCATATTCCTAGGAAAATGGAAAATGAGAACACATACTCACACATGTTCTTAGAAAAAGATGTGAGGGTATACCTTTCCAATAGCCCAAAACTGAGCAAAATCAGCTACCCGCAGATTGCGGTCATCCACTAAGACGAGGCAACATACCAGCACAAAAGGGTCAATTGTCGAACATAACTGCATCTGTTGTTAGTGAAAATGAAAGCAGTGCAGAAGCACTGCATCACCACTAAATCTATCATTAGACGACATTAACTAGGTGAATGGGTGAAGGGCTTAACACGAGACTACACCTAGAACCTTTGATTGCTTTTTAAATCTATGAAGGGAAATCTTCTTGATAAGAATAAAAGAATCCTGGCAAAGTTTAATGGAGATATTTCATTTTTTTCAGTTGAATTGATCCAAGCCCACAGTTTAAGGATGTGGTACGTGACTTCACAGTACAACTAGCATCATCAAGAATCTAGCTCAACAGAGTTGAGTATTGCCCCAATATAACCAAATCAAAAGAAGCATGTCACAAGGCAGATTCAAAACCATAAGCGTAAATGCAAGTCTTACTTCAGGTCAAAGAAACTTATCATGTCAAGGGCTCCCAATATCCTATAGGTAACTAACATAATGAAACAACTAAACTTATATCAAACAGATCACGTACAAGGAAGTTATTGTGTGACACAGTCATTCCAAATAAAAACTTCCATACCAATCACAAGTGTAAAGGCTCCCTCCTCAAGGGTCTTCTTGAAAGCTTTCAACATGCTATCCCGATAAGCCTGTTGCATAGGTGCAACAAATTCAATGTTTGGAGAATGCTATAAAAAGAAATCATGTTTTGATGCTCCGACGTGTTTACATAATGTAGAAATTGGTATTCATATCTAGCTGGATTCAGATAAGTGTCTTTGTTTACAATTTCTTGAGGGTAGTAAAACTAGTTATAGGCTTTACCTCCTCCATTTCAGGCTCATAACAATACTCCATGACTGTCTTCTTTGTTGGTTTCTTGCCTCTGATTGAGCCTGATGACTTTGACGCATCACTTTCCTCAACCTTTTTATGTACACTTGTCAGCTTAGGCAAAACAAAGTAAATACAATGAACCTTATCACAACTTACAAACCTTTTCAACTTCAGTCATGAAATAATCATCCATAGAATGAATTCGAGGGGCGCTGCCACCATTTTCAATTTCAAGATCACGCATCATTTTTGCTAAGTAGCTCTTACCACTACCTGAAAGAATGACAAATGATGTGTGATTACAAAAAGGCAAAAATTAACCACATTACCATCTTTGCACCATATCAGCTTCTCACATGATCACTTCTCATGAACCAGCTTTCAGCTACCTAAGAACTTGTAAGCTTCTAGAGGCAAAATGAATATTATAAACTAATTCAAATATAAAAACAACGGAAATGACTTTCCATAACAACCTAACTTAAAATCGTAAACTCTTGAATAATTAATCTCATGATTCCTTAACTTCAAATTAAGATGAAATTCCTAAACATCTCCAGATTAATTTTGCAGTCCAAACCTCAAACAAATAAAGGAGTAAGGCACATTACCTGACAGACCCCGGAGGATGATCACTATGTGATCAGGACGTGTGGCTCGATGAGGCAACTTAAAGAGGCGGGAAGCAGTAACAATGTCATGCTTATCCGGCGAAAATTGCTTTGACAAATTAGTTTGGCCCTCCCCAAGATACTGCATTGAGGGGATCTGCCATTCCTTCAAAATTTCAATTGAAGAATGTATAACGAACCCATAGACATTAATATATTCCAATTAATCACATCACAAAGCATTACCCCAGATAAGGAATCCTGATGTGGGTTACTATGCAAATAAGCATTGCTTGCTGTTGAGCTGACTCGAACAGGAAACAAAGAAAACGATGATTTTGGCGGCGAAGAGTAGCCCTTGAACTCCGACTGAGGCTGCACCAAGGGTTCTATTGGAGGTGGAGGAGGTGGCGGCAGTGGCGGCGGCGAAACAGGAATAGGAGGAGGAGGAGCAGGTGGCTGTCTCGCATCCAAAAACCGTCCAGGGGATTCAAATTGAGATCTTGGAAATTGGTTAACTGCATATGATTGCGAATGTTGATGATTTCGCCACTGAAACGGCTCGTTCAGCTGGTTCCCGTAACATATGCTCTGCGATTCGCCTGCAAAGTCCGGTTGAAATGGACTGTACATATCGCCATTTATCCTAGTACCAACATCACGACCACTTTGTGCTGCGCCATGATCGCGAATCAGCCTCAATCTGCGTTCATCATCGGATGAAGCCAGGGATTGATGCGGAATCTCAGCAATCCTAGGCCTCTTATAGCTCCGATAACGTTCAACTTCCCCAACATAACCGTTATGACTCGAGTTATCGCCGTTATTGTTATAATCGTACATTGACTGCCCAAATCCTCCCGTATAACCAAAATTAGGGGTTTCCGGAAACGGGCTGGGGAAACAAGGGTGGGGTCTGGGGTGTTCCGACGGTGGATTGAAAGTATGGTTGTGGTTGTACGGAGGATACATGTAGGGAGGTGGGCAGAAGGGGAAGTGCGCAATAGAGCAAACAGAACAAACGTTGGCATGGGGGGGCGGCTCATGAGTGGGAAGTGGCCACCATTGTTGGTGGTGATGGCGGTCCATTGGTCGACGGAGGAGATTAAGACTTGGAATTGGGGTTTCCAAGTTTTTTA
>JAOSBP010000007.1:8980440-8991757 GCA_027563825.1 Erythroxylum mucronatum | reverse complement strand
AAAATATTTTGAATTTTATTTTAATTATAATTGCATTAAAAAAATTAAGCTTGAGCATTTGAAATTGTTAAAATCATCCTTTTGGGAAGATTGATCGACTAATATGAGCTAGCGGTCGACTAATATACGTTGAAAGTGTAACAATTGAGTTTGTTGATATATTAGTCAACCAATATAATGGTGTGGTTGATCAATGTCCCTCTAAAAGACAATAATTGACCAAGTTGAACAATGCTCTACAATTAGGTACTATAATAGCTAGTTTTTGACTTTAACAACTAGTAGAGGTCTGGAATCTTATATATATATAAAATATTTTCTCATTAGTTCTTGCATCAAGAAGCATTTGAGTGTTTTTACACATATTTCTAAGTGTTTTTCAATTATTAGAGTATTTGTTGTATCAGTTTGAGTGAGTTGATCCTTTCTGTTAAAATGATAAAGTGGTTATTTTAAGTTACAAGCTTCCATTAGGGTTTATTTATTATATTTAGGAGGTGCTCTAATTGACATTGAGATTCCTCTTTACAGTGAAAAAATCATCATCAATGCCCAGTTGCAGTCTCATTGAGGCGCAGGGTCTGAGGAGGTCCAATTGTATGCAGCCTTATTCCTACCTAGTAGAGAGGTTGTTTCCAATTGTAAAAAGTGTTCTTCTTTGCTAAGTAAAGCTTATATAAAGGTTATTCTTCAATTTGGATGAAGAATTACAGTAGAAATCTAAGAAGAGTCTTAAAAGTGGACACAGGCAATGGTTGTTTTCCAAACCATTATAAGTCAATTTGCATCTCTCTTCCATTACTCTTTTAACTTTATTGTTTAAATGCATTATTCAAACTCATTATCTTATTTCATATTTTCATCTTTTATAAACTATGATCATTAAAATTTTAAGATAGTAACTTTTAGTTTAAAATTTATAAACATCCAATTCATCCCCCTAGTAGGTACTATCAGAGACTAAAAAAATGGTGTCATTGTGGGTCTATTAGGCTAGCATTTTGAGCAAAATTATATTGAAAAGATCATAGTGACATATTTAGGAGCATGTTATCATCATTCAAGCAAGAGGGACAAAATATTAGTAGATCCACCTTCTTTAATGAAAATGACTATATTTATTGGAAAACATGAATAATTTTTTCTTGAAGTCCAAAAATATTGATTCGGGGGAAATAGTCTCAAATGATTTGTTCATTCCTACTAAATTAATAGATGATAGAAATGTTTCCCGAGCTAAAAAAGGAACGAGATCCTTAAAATAAGATATTAACCTAGAATAGCAAGGTCTTTTTTACATTTGGTTTTATATATTAGGAAGAAATGAATTCAATAAGGCCTTTATATGTGAAATGACCCATGAAATTCAACATATTCTAAAATTTACGCATAAAGCAATAAATTAATAAAAGGAGAGCAAAGTTAGCATGCTAACACACCAATATGAATTGTTTCAAACGAAGTATGATGAAAGCATATTTAGCATGTAAATTAGATTTATTGATATTATTAATGCTTTCAAGAGACCTAGAAAGATCTATACTAACATTAAAGTGGTAAGAAAGTTAAGTCACTTTCAAAAACGTGGGAAGCCAAAGTGATGGTCATAAAAGAAGTCATAAATCTAACAACACTACCATTGAAGGAGCTTATTTGATCTCTTATATACAAAATGAGGTTCCAAGACATGTAAAAAGAAATGATGCTTCTAAAGAAAAAGAAGTTAGCATTCAAAGTATTAAAAGAAGAATCAAATAAAGAGGAAGAGATGTCAACTAGTAAAAGCGATAAAGGAAACATTGTTAAAAAAATTTGATGAAAAAGAACTCCTAAGAAAGAAAGGACTTTAAAGGTGGTAAGATAGATTGAAAAAGCAAATCACATTATATTTTTTGCTTTAAATGTAAGAAACCTAAACATATGAAATCTCAACGCCCTCTCTTCAAAGAAAATGACAAATATAAGAGAAATGATAAGAAGAAGAGGAGGAATAAAAGTAAAGCAAAGGCACTTAAAGCCTACACTTTGGATGACACAAGTGATTCTGAAGTGAGCATTTGGAAGGAAGTGTAGTTCATATTTACTTTATGACTAAAGATTGATGAAGTGCTCTCCAACTCCAAATTTTGTGATAACAATAATGATAGTGATGCATATATAAGTGAGAATGAAAAGTAAAAGAGTGAATTATATAGTATCAAAGCATCTAAGAGTGTGGCCATCATTAATAATCATAAATTAGATGCATTAAAGCGTGAGAATGAAACATTGAAAGAGGAGGTTGATACCTTAAGGACTCATTATCTAAGTTTACAAAGGGAATTGAGAAAGATAAAAACATGATAGGAGTTTAAGAGAGTTTAAATAGTAAGCATAGAATTGGATGTAGCTATGGGAATGCTTCCAACACTAAATTACTTTTATCAAAGGAAAGCATTTACACAGTGAAAAACCATTGCCTAGAATGATAAATAAGCATGTGACATTCACATCTAAGCATATACATGTATACGTCATATCTAATAGGACTCATTCTAAGAGTATACATAATGCATTCATATATGTTTCACAATCTATGCCCATAACTCAACACTTTAAAGGAAAGAATAGATATAACTTCTTTACAGAAACACGTGATAGCATGAAATCTCACTCATACTCCATTAGGCCTCATACTAAGCATAATGTCATGACATGTGTTTACACTCCTTATAGTAATTAATACAATTAAAGAAACCTGCCTTATACAATTATATTAATTCTCTTCATTACCAAAAAAGATCATTTAATTCATTTATCTAAATGACAAATCCCTATCACTCGTATACATATAGAAGAACAAGGAATGCATTTATGCACCAAAATCATAAGGTTCATCAGCATACCACCTACCCATATTACTCATATAACGTAATGTGTTAATTTTATAGTAAATATGGGCACATTGACCATTTTTTTCTCACAAAACAAAGGTTAATGAGTAAACCCTAAAGGAAATAGGTTGAAAAGAAGGAGAATAATAATCAAGGACCCAAGCTCATTTTGGTACTTAAAACACATTAATTAGGCTTTTTACTATTCTCCAAGAAAAGGAGAAACAAATTGTATATAGATAGTAAAAGCTTAAGGTATATGACAATGATGCATCCTAATTTTTAACTTTTAGATATAAAGATGGAGGATTTGTTAGATTTGGAGACAATGCTAAGGGTAGGATAATTGGCATTGCAAATTTGGTAAAGAATATCACATTATTATTGATAAAGTGCTTTTAGTTAAGGCTACAAGGTTTTTATTTTTTTGAAGGAAGATCATGCATTGTATTCATAATAGTTGACAATAGCATTACAATTTTTAGGGAAAAGAGAAGGATATATATATATATATATATATATATATAGCCCAGACCACTCGTTTATAGATATTGTCCGCTTTGGACCTTTTTAAGTGGCTCGTGGTCAACACCCTTTGGGCCTTTTTAAGTAACTTGTAGTCCACACCCTTTGGGCCTTCTTAAGTGGCTCGTGGTCCATACCCTCACGGTTTTACTTTTTCGGTGTGTAGGTCGCTTTAGGACACTACTTCCGCAAGACTTCTTAGAAGGTCACCCATCCTGGTACTACTCTTGCCCAAGCACGTTTAACTTCGGAGTTCTGATAGGATCTACTGCGTTAGGGCATGAAAAACACGTCTGCAAGGGGGAGGTATCCACACCCTTATAAAGAGTGCTTCGATTTCCTTCCCAACCGATGCGGGATTTCTCCCTCCCTCGTGGAGATCCAGGGTCCTTGTTGGCCCATCGGCCCAGGTACTGACTTTGATACCAATTGTAACAGCCCAGACCACTCACTTACAAATATTGTCCGCTTTGGGCCTTTTTAAGTGGTTCATGGTCCATACCCTTTGAGCCTTTTTAAGTGGCTCGTAATCCACATCGTTTGGGCCTTTTTAAGTGGCCCATGGTCCACACCCTCACATTTTTCTTTTCTAGCGTGTAGGCCGCTTTAAGACACTACTCTCGTAAGACTTCCCAAAAGGTTACCCATCCTGGTACTACACTTGCCCAAGCACGTTTAATTTCAGAGTTTTGATAAGATTCGATGCGTTAGGACATGAAAAACGCGTCTGCAAGGGGAAGGTACCCACACCTTTATAAATAGTGCTTTGTTCTCCTTCCCAACCGATGTGGAATTTCAAAATGTTGGACCCCGTTTTTGGAGCCCAACATCTAGAATCATAAACCGAGAACGTACTACCCTGTAGGGTTATTTTAGTGAACCCTCATTAGCCATCGTCCCACAAGGGTGGTGTGCCTAGACGAATCAATCACCAAAATCACAATCTTATTGAACCTGTTTTGGGACAAATTAATGTCATAACTTTCACTAAAGGAATCAGATTTAGATTGTCTTAGGACGGTTTCAAATAGTACTTCGAGATCTAAAACTTTTGTGAAGACTTTGAAGAGAGATTTTGCCATTTAGAGGATCAAAATCTCAAATTTCCAACAGTGTAGAAGGATCAGACGAAGGTTTAGTCTAAGAAGGAATCAGACGGATGATTTAGTCTAAGCTAAATCAGACGATGGATTTAGTTAAAGCTGAATTAGACGGATGATTTGGTCAAAGCTGAATCAGACGATGGATTCAATCAAAGCTGAATCAGACGGATGATTCAGTCAAAGTTGAATCAAACAATAGATTCAATCAAAGCTGAGCTTTGACTCAGACGGAGGGATTTCTACAAGGTCTTCCTTACATCATCTAAAGTCCTAAAACACTACTACCCTCTCCAAATCGTCTCCAATGGTTCCTACATCCATTCTAACATCAATTTCACTTATATTCTTCCCAAATTCGTTTCTTCTAATGCGGTATCACTCCTTAAACTATTAGTTACCAATTTGGTTGTACTAAACTCCCAAATCTCAACCCAAATGACTCATCACATATCACAAATTATCATCCTTACTATAACTGTTCTGTATATATACATCCTATGCAGTATCACCACTTATAATGGCCATATCTCTTAACTCCGATGTCCAAAAATTTCATACTATATAGCGTTGGAAAATAGAAGGATAAACTACAAATTCCCAGAAGACAACTCATTAGTCTGGATCAAAAACAGTTTTTTTCCCAAAAGTCATAACACAATTTCTTACCCCTATGAAAATGTGAAAATGCAATGTACAAACTTTGAGAGTCATGAGCAAAATGCAATCATAGTCTATTAGCATCAAAAGATAAGAGTTTTACAATGCTTTAATGGGTATTTCATGCCACAATACATCAATATCTCAAAACCCCAAAATACAAAAGATACGTGAACAATTATTTGCTTAAAATGTAACTAAAGCCTTGTTTTACAAAACTAGCTTAAAATACTAAAACATTTCAAAAGTGGAGTAATGCCTCGACTCTTGGTTACTTGATCTCATGCTCTTCACCTGAAGATGAGACAGAAATGGAGAGGTGAGCTTAAAGCTCGTGGATAACAATTTTATAACCGGTAATAAGCAAAGCCGTTGAAATAATCATTTCCATTGTAAAAAATTTCATTAATGCAAATCATGTATGCATCACTCTTGTCAACGTATCATGAGCACATAAGCACATCAAAATAGTTTGAGTAGATCCATAAACATGATGAACTACACATTTTTACATAATGGTCCTGTGTAGTCGTAAACTTGACGTACTATCACAATCTCACATAGTAGTTTTGCGTAGACGTAAACATGAGGGAGTCCATGAAGAAGCTTTGTGCCACTAGCGGGCAAGTGGGAGAAGCCTTTAACTTGGTCAACGTGCATGTGACATACTTGAATAGACTACACCAAACCCACATAACATGTAATTCATGAATTGAAAACAGTTTGCCTAAATGGCACATTTTGGAAACTTGATTTCATAAACTTGATATCCTTTTAAAAATTATTTTCATCTTTCATCTCATAATTCAAAACACAATTCATATACTAAACATGTAACACATTTTCAAAGCATTCAAAGAGCAATAAATGTACATTTAAAAAGTAGTTGAAATCATTTATTTCCATTTCTTGAAAGGGACATTAATAGCTTATTACTTAATTATAAAAATGCAACCCACCTTGAATTCCTTGCTTATAACTTGCTCAAATATGCCTCTCCTCTTACTCCTCTTGTCTTCCTTGATTCCCTTTTCATAAGCAAAAATCTCAACTTCAATAGGGTTGCAAAAATTGAAAACCCAAAAAGCATATTCAATAAAATTGTTTCTAGAAAACTTAAACCCATTTATTTCCTAAACTTCATGAACCAAAACCCTTCCATATATCCAAAGTATAAAAATCAAACTTACCTTGAATCTTCACCAAATGAAAAGATGATTGGCTCAAATGGAAGCTTTCATCTTCCTCTACCTTTTTCCCTTCTTACACAACCTTAAAATCTCTCTAGAAAGCTTAAAAAAGATGAAACCCTAGCTCTCTTCTTTTCTCCCAAACCATCGAAACTCTTTCTCTCTTCTTTCACTCTTCACTCACTTTTTTCTCTTCTCAAGTGCAAGACAACGATTTCTTCTTCCCATTTTTGCCCTTCCTTATTAGCTTATGTCTTATTATTTTTATCCTTAAGTAAACTACCCAAAATACCCCTTTATACATTCTTACCACTTTTAATTCAACTAACCTATGCAATAAATTCTACTAACATAGACATTGAAAAAAATTGACTCCCAAAATTCACCTTTCGAACCTTATAATTCATTAAATTCATGCTTAATTAAAGAAAAAAATTCGGGGTATATATCTATATGTAGTGCCTAAGGTCTATTAATGAAGATGTAATGTTATTGTCAACTATATATATATATATATGAAGTGCCTAAAGTCTATTAGTGAAGATGAATGGTAATTCTATCTTTTTTTCATAATTTTTAACTTTAATAGATCTTATTCTTAGCTAACAAAGATGAATGTTTTAAGGTATTTTCCAATTTGTAAAGAGGGGGAAAATGGAAAGGATTTCTTTATTGCATCTTTTAGGAGTTACCAAGGTAGGGACTTTGAGAATGAAAAGTTTGAAGCCTTTTATGAAGTTTCACAACTTTTATACTCCAAGAACCCCTCAACTAAATGGATTTGTTGAGAGGAAAAATAGGATATTGTAAGAAGTGGCTATGATTATGATAAATAGTATGATATCCCTAAGTATTCTTTTATGGAGGTTATGGCTATTGCATATCACATTTCAACTTTAGGCATGAGTGCTACTTAAATACTATGGTAAATTAGGGAAGTTTGATTCCAAAGTAGATGAAGGAATTTTTTTGGTTATTTCTTAACTAACAAATTATATAAAGTATTTAATAGAAAGAGCCTTATTATTCAAGAGTATATGCACGTTATCTTTGATGAATCTAATCCTCTTATATCCAAGAAAGATATTAAAAATGATAATGTAGGCATACCAAATGAATTATAAAAATCAATCGTTAAAGAAAATAAAAGTGATCATCATCACACCTCACATAAACACTTTGTTTAACCAAGTGATAGATACAAGAAGGATGGGAAGCTTCTAAGATATTGGAAATTTAAGAAGAATCATCTTGGTTATCAAATTATAGGTAATGTTAAACAAGGGTTAACCATTATATCTCATCTTAGAGACTTATTTAATCTTGGTTTCATTTCTCAAATTGAACCTTAGTATATAGAAGAAGCTCTGAGTGATGAAAGTTTAGTTCTTATTATGAATAAGGAATTGAACCAATTTGAGAGAAGTAAGGTGTGGATTTTAGCACCTCAACCTAGATATCACCAAATCATAGGTACCAGGTGGATCTCTACATATATATTAGATGAATCAGGTATTATCGTAAGAAATAAAGTTAGACTGGTGCAAAAGGGTACAATTAAGGAGAAGGCATAACCTTTAAGGAATTAAACTAGTAGCTAGGTTAGAAGCTATTAGGTTATTACTTGCATTTGCATCTTACGTAAACTTCAAATTGTTTCAAATTGACGTGACAAGTGCTTTTTTAAATAGTCTTACTTAAGAAGAAGCTTATGTTGATAAACCTCCCAATCTTAATAATCACGATGCACCTAACAATGTTTGCAAACTTACTAACGCCTTATATGGTTTCAAAAATGCTCTTAGAGCTCAGAGAGATAGGTTAAGTTCATTTCTTTTAGAAAATGGTTAATCTAAAGGCGAGGATGAAAATTTTAATTGTTTAAATTTATGTTGATGATATTATCTTTGGTGTCACTAATGAAAGTATATGTAAATTTTTTTCCAAGTGTATGAATAGGGAATTTGAGAAGAGCATGATGGGAGAGCTTTACTTTTTTCTTAGACTTCAAATTAAGCAAATGAAAGAACATATCTTTATTAATCAAACAAAATACACTAAAGAACTATTCAAGCACTTCTAAATGGAAATGGATTACACTAAATCATTATGGACACCTATAAGCATCACAAAAAGTTGAATAAGGATGAAGAGAGCAAGTCGATTAATGTCAAGCTCCTCGAGGTATGATTTGTAGTTTACTTTACTGTACAACAGGTAAGCCTGATATTATGTTTAGTGTATGCTTAAGTGCTAGATTTCAATTACGTCTTATGAAGTCCCTCCTTCTAGCTATTAAACACATTCTTAGATATTTATGTGGTACCATTTCATTAGGGCTTTGATATCTTAAACATACTTTTTTTTTAACTTAATTGGTTATTAGGTGTGGATTATGTCAGTATTCTTTTAGATAGAAAGAGTACATTTGATGCATTAATATCATAGTTTAATAAGAATCAAAATTTGATTTCCTTATTAATCACGAAAGTTGAATATGTGGCTATTGGTAGCTATTATGCACAAATCCTATAACTTATGCAAAAACTTTGAGACTATGACATGAACTTACAAAGATACTAATGATGATACTAGTTTCATTTGTCTCACAAAGAATCCCCATTAAAAACTATAAAATCAAGAATATAGAAATAAATATCATTTCATTAGAGATCATGTGCAAAATGGGGATATTGAGGTAGAATTCATGGATACACATTATCAGTTGGTTGATATTTTCACCAAAAATAAGATTGAGGATAAATTTTGATTAGTTAGAAGAGAATTATGCATGAATGTTGAAAATTATATATGATTAATGACTATTTTGATGTTTATAATTACTTTTGATTCGCTTTTCCTTAATTTACTGTGTAATTTATATTAGGAAACTAACCGAGATCCAATGACTAGCACATTGTAAAAATAAAAATTACAGCTTCTCGGTGGGATATTAATAATTGAATAACTTGAAAAAACTTAATCATAAAAGTAACTAATTGTACCTTATTCAAATTCTTGCTAAAATTTTTCAGGAGGTGTTAACCATGGGCTATCTAAGCTTCCAACGTCTACTAGTATCCACGAAGCAGAGAAAAACAACTCAATATTTGAGAGGAATAAGCAAAAGTGCTAGCTCCTTTACACTTATTTCTTATTAAAATTAAATCTCCTAATTATAATTAAATTCAATCTCTAATTATAATTATAATAAAATCAAATATATTATATTTTATCCTTAAAGTTTCTCAAAATTTGCAATTATTAATTTAATGAAATATCTTTTTTCAACAACTCTTTATGATTATAAATTATAATTATAACTCATAATTAGAATTAAAAAAATTAAAAATCCTTTTAATTTATCTTT
Source organism: Erythroxylum mucronatum (assembly GCA_027563825.1). Taxonomy (NCBI): domain Eukaryota; kingdom Viridiplantae; phylum Streptophyta; class Magnoliopsida; order Malpighiales; family Erythroxylaceae; genus Erythroxylum; species Erythroxylum mucronatum. The sequence continues at coordinate 8,982,039 of JAOSBP010000007.1, read as the reverse complement.
AATTCTCAACTGATACGTATGGAAGTAAACTTGCTATAAGGTAATATTAGGCTCAATATGTCATAATAGAGAACAATGGAACAACCTAAGGAATATCCACTCTTCTATGGTTGGGCTATAAAAAACTATTAATGACTTTAATAGCACCATTCACTTTTTTTAAAGCTAATGGTAACTCAACTTGAAAGACTACAATAATGATCTAAAGGGTTATGTCACTGACGTCAAGGTCATGGATTTAAGATCTGGAGGTAACTTTTTTACCTAGTGTAATAAATAATAAGGTGAATAGGCATTAGAAAGAAACTTGATTAGGCACTAGTCAATAAGGAGTGGCTAGTTATTTTTCCTAATAGTTATATCTCATTTGGCAATCCAATATTCTTATATCATAGTTCCATAATTATACAGAAGCCAGTTTCTTCACAAGTTCAAAAGGTTCTTTATTACACAAGTAGAAGGGTTTGAAGAGGCAATCCAAAAAATACTATTACATAAGTTTGAGGGACACAAGTCATTTATTTGTACATGGAAATTGGAGATAGTGAAAAGAGAGATAAACTTCTCAATCATTATAGATATAGGGACTCTCATATGAGCATTAATGATACTAAAGCTAGCATGCTCTCAACACTATTTTAACTTTAATCTTATAGGAGGATAACTTATTAAAAAAGGAAAAGGATTCCAAATGCCTATTATGCAATTTTGGAAGTGTATTAAAACAAAAAGCTAGAGAGAAAAAAAAACATAAGATTCTTTCACATCTCTATCAATTTAAGGAAGAATGTCAATAAAATCTCATACCTATTAAAGTAGGATGGTGGAATAATTACTACCTAAGAAGAGATCAGTTAAGGAGTGTCCACTTTTTTTCAGAAAACATTAGCATCCAAAGTGCAAGCTCCTCATTCCCTAACATTCTAAAATGCTTCATTTCTAACTATTTTTTAGATGCTAAAATTAAATTATTAAGTAAACCAATTACATAAGTTAAAGTGGAAAATTTTTTCTTTAATATTAAACCAAGAAAATATCCTAGTCCTAATGGACTTTATCGCCTTTTCCTCCAAAAATCATGGCCTTGGATTGAGAGGTTAGTCATTAATGCAATTCTGGAGTTTTTTTAGAAAAGAAGAATGCTCAAAGAACTTAACAAAACTTTCACTACCCTCATCCCAAAAACACCTAATCTAAATCAACACTTGACCTCAGACCTATTTCATGTTGTAATACTTTGTATATGATCAATGTAAAGATCCTTGCCTTAAGATTGAAGCAAACCTTAAGGGTTCTTATAAATGATCGCAAGAGGCCTTTATTCAAGGGAGCTAATGGGTGGCAACATACTCCTTGCTTAGGAATTATTTAGGGGTTATAATAAGATGAATTCCCCTAAAAATTATCTTGTCAACTAGATTTCCAAAAGGCTTTTGATTTTGTAAGTTAGACCTTCATAATTTATATGCTTGAAGCTTTTAGATTCCTAATAATTATCATAGAATGGATTCACCAATACATATAGACCACCTCATTCAGTGTCCTAGTCGATGATACTCCTCCTAAGCTCTTCAATAGTGGTAAGGGTATTAATTTTAT
>JAOSBP010000007.1:8947571-8976937 GCA_027563825.1 Erythroxylum mucronatum | reverse complement strand
GTCGAAAAATATGGATTTTTACAAACAGTTATATGCATGGGCAGATTTGTCAAATTTATATATTATTACCTAATTTCTATTTTTTTCCATCTATATATCCAAACAATGGAAATTCTATTTCCTCTCACTTATTTTAAAAAACTCCAATCTAAACGAAGGAAATTAAATTTCACTTATTTTCCTTTCCTTTTATTTCCTCGTTTAAATTTACTCTCATTTCCTTTACATCTTAGATTGCCATACACAGTGGTTAAGGTTAGTTATGAATGAGTCAGATTACCCTACCATGAACACTCCTTCCTACGGGTGCAAATAGTTAAGCTAAAATCAGATGATAATCTAAATGCATAGATAAGAATAGTAATTAATTTAAAAAGATGTAATTAGCACATACTACCAAATTTTGTACGAAAAGTACAGACGAATTCGTTCCTCTCGTAAAATTCTATTGTCCTCTACCTTCACTACACCAATGCCCCACTTTAAACCCTTCACTACACCGTCATCAACTCCAACTCCTGTAATAAAGCCCTACACTGTCTCCCGCTCTCCCCAAGACAAATGCCAATTATCAGTCTAACCCCAGCAGTCTGTTTCCTTCCAATCCTAGACTCCGCTAAAGAACGCCAAATTCATGGTGCTATAAGCTCCTCGAATTTTGGTTCTACAAGTTCCAATTTTCTAGCAATAAATGGTGGGTTTCTGAGCATTAACGGCATTTCCAACTATGGGAAACGAAAACGTCGTTTTGACGGTGCTGTCAAAGCTGCCGCGTCTGCAAATGATTACTATTCTACTCTAAATGTTAGCAGGAACGCCACTTTGCAGGAAATCAAATCATCCTACAGAAAGCTCGCTCGTAAGGTTCGTTAGTTTTCGTCTTTTGGGTATTATTGGGAATACATTTGGAATGTGATTGATTCTTGATATCTTATATCCTTTGTCAACAGTACCATCCTGACCTTAACAAGGGCCCTGGCGCAGAAGAAAAGTTTAAAGAAATAAGCGCAGCATATGAGGTAAAAAAATAAAAAATGGAAACAGAAAGCGGTGGATCAACTGTGATTTCCCTGCCCCATATTTGTAGGAGAGAAGAAGAGACAATAGACAGGATTGTTTTTAACTTGGATAATGACCGTAATATATACTCTCATTCTCACTGATATTCTGAAATAAGATTGTTACCTAAATTATTCCAATATAGGAACAGATACTCCTCAATAATAATATCAAACCTCCGTTTAACAAATAAGAAATTAGGCGTGAAGTATTTATTGGCAACTCATTTAAGCGTGGTTCTTTACACAATCACCTTCTAGTTCTTTGTTTCTGTTACTTCCATATGTTGATCAAGTTTTAGTGTAGGTGCTATCAGATGACGAGAAGAGATCTTTATATGATCGCTTTGGTGAGGGGGGCCTGCAGGCAGAGTATGATGAGTCCAGTAGTGGACCACTGGGTGTAAGATCTTACATCAACTTTATGCTTTCAACCGTGTGCTTGTGTAGAAATTTCCTATTTACCATACTAATACTCTCATTAATATAAAGTTAATTGGGTCAAATGGTCATTAAGTGAGGGTTCTCTTGTTTTTCTTTTTCCTTCTGAAATAAAAAGAGCTGGTTGAAATATATGGGCCTAGAGAATCAAGTTTCAATTCATTGTCAACAAACATCAGTGATTCCCTATTCTCAATTCCCAATTATAATGTTAACATTTCAGGTGGATCCTTTTGAAATATATAATGCATTTTTTGGCGGTGCTGATGGATTCTTTGGAGGAAGAAATGAAGAAGGCAATATTAATTTCAACTTGAGAAATATGAGAGATCATGATCTTGATATTCGGTAACAATCATGAGCTTGCTTTCAACATTTATTTTAACTTACCTAAACTGTTTGTATTTCTTTGATTAGTTTGGATGAAGTTGGGTAAAGAAAAGCATGTCAATATACTATATTTTTGATATATCCACTATAGTTTGGAGTTAACCCTCCCCTAAGTTGAGATACTTCTTTAGCTTCATCCCTAGATGCATGAAATATTGTGCTTTTATACATCCATACATATATATATTAGTTGTCTTTGAAACACAATTTTTTGTATCCATAAAACATCTGACAAAAATTCTGTCATGATGCTTTTGCACCCTCATGTAACGATGTGACATGAGACATCATATAAATACACACACACACACATTGTTAGTTGTATCATAAACACAATTTTGTGTATCCTTAAAACTTATGACAAAAATTCTTTCATGATGCATTTGCACCTTCATGTAATGATGTAACATGAGACATGAAAGGGTGATTGGAAAACTTGAAGTTCTAATAGAAACTTGTACACCTAGACTTGGGAATAGAAACTTGTACACCTAGACTGGGGTTTTTGGCTTACCTATGCCAAGTCTGGAACTTGCCATTGTATTAGAGTTTCTATCAGATGAAGTTGATAGATAGACTACTTATTATGATTTTTGAAATAGCACCTCACTCAAATGACATGAACTCTTCTGTTATTCCTTTAAATAATAGAGGTACACACTATAATGTCATGCACTTTATTAGATTGATGTAGCATATCTTTACATTTTTCTCCCTTATAATGTGTGTTGCAATTATGTAGTTTGCTAATTGGAAAATTAGAATCTTTGGTTTCTCAATGACTCAGGCATGAACTATATTTGAGCTTTGAAGAATCAGTTTTTGGAGCAAAGAGAGAAATTGAATTTTCCTCTTTCGAGACGTGTGATAATTGCGGTGGAACTGGTGCAAAATCTAGTCATTGCATTAAATTATGTGCTGATTGTGGTGGTAAAGGAGGGGTAATGAGAACTCAAAGAACACCATTTGGAATGATATCACAGGTAATTTGACATGCTTGATTGATTTACCGCGTTTCATTCTGAATTCTTTTATCCTTTTTTTGTTGATCGTTTGAGGATGTGAAGGGGATATATTTTAGTCTATTATGCATGTATCATTTATCTGGATGGATTTATTTGGGTTTCTTGAATGTTATGTTTTCTTCTTTATTTATTTGACAGCATAATGTGGACTTCACAGAGAGGTTTAAGCAAGAAAGAAGCTCAATTAATTATTTTAGCTTCAGTCTGATTCTGAAATATAATTTGAATGATGAACATAACAACCCTGCCCCCCTAAACCAAATTTATTCTTCTGTACACAATGTTCTTTCTTTCTTTTTGTTGTGCATGTGCAAGACTTCAGGGGGGAAAAAAGGCAGCACATGAGAACAATAAATGAATTTGGAGCTAAAGAAGCAAATCTAAAACTTCAACAACAAAGTTGGCCTGATGAGTAATTAAAGAAGACTAAAGAAAAGAATTGATGATATCTTCTAAAATTCGAAAGCCAATAATTTAAATAACAACTACCTAGTGGCACGCACTATCGGTTCCAAAATTCCGGTGTCTAGCTATCTGACCAATTATTCAACCAATTCGCTATAGTCAACAAGTTTTGAGGGAAGAGCTAAAAGCGTAAATCAGTTATTAGGAAGGCTTGGTAGAGATCATCACAGCAGCAAAGACTATAAACAGCAGTCTATAGCTAATTTCCAAAGCAACAACTTAAGCAAATGTACGGAGACATTAACATTTAGAAATGGGAAAATACATGGAATGAAACCTTCATACAAGATGCTAAAACGAGATGGAAATGGTTGTCTTGGAGACTAATCCAGCATGAGATCACACTTTGGCTGGATCCAACTGTTTTTCCAGTTTGTAGTCTCCTCCCAAAATATCAGATTCTTGAGTGGGTTTCATAAAAATGAAAGGGCAGGTAATGTTCTTCTAGTCCACCTCTTACATAAAACTTTATAAAAAAAATGTCTTTAGATTGAGTGCATTGACATCTTATAGGAAAAGGCAAGTTCTTATGGATATTCAACTTCTTCAAGAGCTGAACCCCGAATCTGAAAAGAGAGTGCCACCTCTAGGCACAATGCATGTTTTGGCATTTAGGCATTCAGCAGGAAATTTAAACTGCTCGAGTAGCTCTGCACTGAGTAAGGACAAAGAGTTGATAATAGACTTGTATCATGTATACTCTAACTTCTTCATTTCCCTTATCTAGTGGAAAGTGGGAAATTGATGATATAGATCTAACAGCAGGAAAACTGAAAGAAATTGCCGCAGAAAGGTTCACAAATTATCTACATAAGGAAGTCGGAATCTTTTGTTTTTGATTCCATGGATGTTATCTCAAGCCATAAGCTACACAGAGTTTGACTTTGTTAAATGCTTTCCTCTTAAACTTCTTCTTGCTGTATGTATTTTGGTATTTCCTTCCATTCATGACAATTCTCTATGTATTCTGTGTATTACTTGGTCTAGCAACACTATATTGAAACTTTAAGATATTTTATAGATGATACTGTGGATTATATAGGTGTCTACATGCTTAAAATGTAATGGAGTTGGCAAGATAATCACTGATCACTGTCGAAGTTGTGGAGGCAATGGCAAAGTAAGGTCCAAAAGAAGTATGAAAGTGGTCATCCCTGCTGGCGTGGGTAATGGAGCAACTATGCAAATTAAAGGGGAGGGTAATTTCGACAAGAAAAGGTGGGAATGATTAACATTTTTGCATCTGAATATACCGTACAGATAGATTTTTCCCATTGATCTTTGAAGTGGTGGTGTTTTTTTATTTTCTTCTGTGACTGAAACAGCACTTTTAATTGAGAGAATTTGAAGCCTATGAAGCGTAGATAAATTGTTTGCCGTTGTATATTTCAATTGTAATTGCCTTTATATTCTTTGCTTAGACAACGGCCTTGTTTGAAAGGTTGAATATCTTTCCCATTTTTATTAACACTAAATGCTTTCTAGCACATTGTATCCTAGTTTATGTGGCTCTTGTATTTGCAGGTTAAAATATCTGTGTAATAAAATCCTAAGGTTTATCTCTAGAAGAGAAAGTTTGGGTTTGATTATGCTGTATCATTGCTCTATTTTTCTACTTCTTTCTTTGGAATCTGTGTGGTTTATCCAACCTTTTGTTTAATTCCAGTGCTGCTGGTATATCCTATCTATCCATAGTTTGATAGGATTTTTTTTATTGGAGGCAGTTAAAAAGGAAATAAATAAAGCTTTTTATCACCAGTGTTGGTTGCTCTCAGAAGTCTCTTTCGCATGTGTTTAGATCTTTGAAGGTTTTGTTTGATTCATGATTATGCTATTTGAAGTATAATTGATGTGGGTCCTAAGGGTGTACTCCCCATATGGGGTTTCTTTCGCTTTAACTACCTATGATGAAATAAAATGGAGATTATTGTCAGCTGTGCATGTTTGAAATATGTACTTGCATTCCACAAATTGTTTACATTTACTATGATTTGATTGTTGGAATGCAAGGGAAGCCCATATGTTATCAGAAAAGGTCACAAATTTCTTTCTTGTATTCATTTATCTTACAGAGGGGTTGCTGGTGATCTGTTTATCATCCTCCATATAAATGAAAAGCATGGAATCTGGAGAGATGGACTCAATCTTTATTCAAAGGTCAATATTGATTATACTCAAGCAATACTGGGTGCTGTATTAAAGGTAATTTTAATCTGTAATATTTTGACGAAAAAGACAAACTCTTCAATTTGTTTTCAACTTTTCCAGAGACTTCTTTTATGAGTGGATCAATTGAAGTTGTTTTCCCAAAAAAGGTGGTGTAGGACAAATAGTAGAATTATTAACTAGTAGCTAAAAGGACAAAATTGAGAAATATGACTGATATTAGGCTGCTGGAATATCAAGGTTCAAGGTCGAATTTTTGCTAGGAATGCTGAAATTTCAGATTTTGTATAGCTGAAATTTTAAGGTTTGATTGTTGAAAATTTAGGCTTATGATTTTATGGTTTAATATGGCTAGAATATAGGTTTGAGATGGCTGGAATGTAGGTTAGGTTTGCTAAATTTAGTAAGGAGCACAAAGAATGGAAAGTAGGAAACTAGGAATCACTCCTAGGGTCTAAGAATCACTCTAAGAAGAAAGCATCACACCTTCTAGTAAAAAACTCAAGTTTGTTGAAGAATTCCAGATTGCTTATTATTGATGAAGAGTTGAATACACACATACATAGAGAGAGAGTCTTAAAACCCTTATTTTAGTAGGAAAGAATTTCTAACAAATTTAAATCCTATTCTAATAAAAATTCTATAAGTCCTAAACAACTAGGATAACATATGTAAAATAGAATATCATGTTTAACTTACTACTGCTTCCTATCTAATAAGAAATCCTAACATAATTTAAATTTCAGCCCTTATGTTTTGTTGTCAACTCAATTCTCAATCTTCATCCCACCAAATTAAGACTTATGATTGACTAATCTTTTTCTCTTTTATTTCTTCTATATACTTTAAGTTCTTTTGCATCACAAGGCTTCATTTTTTTCCATTGCCTTGAAGAGCACAACATCTTGTGTAGTACACTTCTTGAAATATCATCATATCTACTTGTTCTTTACCTTTCAATAATATAAACCAGAGACACTATTGTATTGAAAAGTTAGATTTATTTGCTGATCAGTTTCAAAAGATCAGTATTCACTTGTTACGGGTACTTTTCTTCTTACATCAACCAATAAAATAGTTATTTTATTGTTTTTCTCATTCCACACTTCTTGTTGCAGCTGGAAATCCTTCTTTGCTTTCTTTTGGTGTTAAAGATGGGTTGCAGTTATTCCCATCACCTGCATAAAATTATCAGTTAACTGTATATGCTACTTGAGGGAAAGTAGATCATTATAATTGTATTTAAACTCTGATAACTTCTGAAAACTCTCTTTGCTGCATTTTCATATTCTTTTTCTGTGCGTATTTGCTCCATATTTCAATTGTTGATCTGCATATTTGGCTCAACATGGTTAAGCATTATCTTTTGTCTTCTGTACCCTTTACTCATTTTGCTGTGATATTGATTTGATGCACAGTTTCCTTTGAAGTTTCCAGTGAACTACAACCCATGGGCCTTTTATGGCTTTTAGTAAGGCATTTTAATTGTATTTGAACAACATCAGGTAGAAACTGTAGAGGGTTTGAAAGATCTTCAGATTCCTTCTGGAACTCAGCCTGGAGAGACAGTAACATTGTCAAAGATGGGGGTCCCAGATGTTAACAAACCTAATATTCGTGGTGACCATCACTTCACTGTAAATGTTGTGATCCCAAAAGTAATCAGGTCTGAGTATAACTTCCTTCACAAAAGAATACTTTTCTGTAGGACTTACGATAATTCATATCTTTTTACGCGTATATATATGTGTATGCTTGCGTCCATATGTCAACACATTAGAGTTAGTAATCAGATCCCGTCTCCCGTCTCATTGTAGTCAGCTTCTGTGCATTGCATATGAAAGGCATTTCAATAATCTCCATTTGCTTAAATTAATGCATGTCCTCCATTTGCTTTGATGATTTAGTCTTTGCTGATGAGTTAAGCACATGGACTCCTGAATCCAAACTGTTCACTGTGGTTTCTGTTTCTACAGCTGCAGATATAAATTGACTTATATTGATATTATCATGAAACTATATTTTGCTAAAATGAGCAGTTTAGTGGATTGAATATTCCTTCCATTTAAGGGACTAGTATATACAAGCAAAGGGCAATGTCCATGTATTGTAGACATACTCTACGTAATTGAGATACAAGTCATCTTTAGCATTAAATAAATCTGCTGTTCAAATTGCTTGGCTGAATATTTTTTACATGGTGAATGTAGGAATTTTTTAGTAGCTCTAATCAGTTCTTTCAAGTTTAAATCATTTGGTTATGCTGTTTGCAGTTGTCAATATTTGGATGAAGGTCAGTTTTGGACTCTTCGTCTCCTTGGCATGTAATGGTTGTCTGGGCATAAAGTTTGTCAGTCATATTGTGGTCTTCTGTTTTGAATATCTGACGTTATATTGTTGATTAGAGACAAAATTAATTTGTAGCATACCCTGGTTAGTTTTTTACTTGTATGATGATGAAAAGTTTAAATTTTTGGTACTTGTGGGAAGTGAATGCCACTGCTGTTTAAAATTGGAAATGCATGTCTGGTGGGAAGGTGCTGCTTGCTTAGGTTCTTTTCTCATTATTTTTGTTGATATGTTTATGAGCTTACTCTGGGCACATGACAGTGATGAGGAACGCTCTCTTGTAAAGGAGTTGGCTTCACTTAGCGCCTACAGAAAAGAACATGCGGTTGCTTCTAGCAACTCTGGTATTGTCCATTTTTCTCTTCTTTGAGTCTCCATGAAACTATATACATAGATGATGCAGCATATAGCATATACAGTCCTTTTGTTAATGTATCATATTTGTGCATATGTGGGTGTGTCAGTGAAGGAGTTGTCTGCATACAAGAAGTTGGGTGCATAAGGGAAATTAATGATAACTTATTTGGATTTTGAATTACCTTATGATGAATACCTAAAGGTTTGAGGTATCTAAATAGGGTGACATTTACTTTTGGGTCTCAAACCATAACGGTAAATACTTGATCTTCCTTTTAATACTCTTCCCTGTAGTCCTAAATTCCATCTCGCTGTGAAGGATGTGATAGTTCCCATAATGAAGTGTTTTTTTTTTTCATGATGATGCTTGTTAGGATCCCCAAATATTATTGTAAGTTGATCCACACACTTGTGCATGTATTTGATGATATGTTTATGACAAACTTCTTCACTGGATGTGTCTTGTATGTTTTTGTAATCATTTCCATACATGGTGGTTACTCTGGCTTTGAAGTTATCATTTTATAACTGTGCATTTTCAGGGATATCTGATCCTAATGCTGACGGAGCAAGGAAAGAGCCTGCCCCAGGACATGGAATCAGTCGTGTTGCATCGCTGTGGAAGTCAATTAAAAACTTGTTGGGGTATATAACTCCTTTCTCATGTTTTGAGAACTTCACTAGAAGAAAATGAATGAATGAGAACATAAAGGAGTTGCCTGTGATCTTAAGTGTTCTGTATGTTTATCTTTTAAACAGGACCAAGATTGTGTTAAACTAATGATCAAAGAACTGATACAGGACATGTTGGAGACTATCGAATTAACCCTGTCCTTGTACATCTTTAATTGTTAGTGAATTTGCAGGCGAAGGCAATCGCAGGAAAGGTTTGCATCAGTTACTGTCAACACATCAGTTCTGTTGCGGCAGTCTAGCAAACATGATTCCTCGCTTATGTTCTCAGCCATAGCTGTTTGCATTTTAACTTGTATCATGTGTTTCAAGCTCGGGATTGATAAACATGCATTATCTCAGAGAAGAAATGGTTGCCTTCATTCCAAGAAAACATGAAAGAAAAGAAAGCTGTTTTTCAGCCAAGGTTATGATGAGGCAAACTGCTGAAGGTATAAATTTTATCACTTTGAAGCCGTGATGTTGGCTGCGTACAGATTCTGTAGAACCGGTCTAAATTGAAGAATATGAGGGAGGAAGATACATTGATTTAGTTGACATGAAGCGGAGATTCCCTTACTCCATGTAGGTGGGCATCCTTTTGCTAGGAGAGAAAATAGTCAGTACATGGTGATAATTGGCTAATTGATGCCTGAAGGAGTACTGCCATAAGCAAGCCAATGAAATCAAGACATTATCTCTTTGTAAAGAAATGGTAAGACTGATCAAATCATAATTCTTTTCATTTATCCAACGCACTGAAATTGTATCTTAAGAGCAAAAAATGGCATTCCCTCGAGTGAAACAGACAAGTGTATTCTGATCCTGTTAATATTTAGATGGCATCTACTCTCTCCATGATGTTCAATGACTTTCACATGTAACAGCACACCCTGTGTTGACTTTTTCCTTTATGTGCAAGTTTAACTTCCTTAAAACGTCTGTCTAATTTGGTGTAACTCAATACCAATGTGTTCTTTAGAAGTTTCTCTCTAGAAGTACAACCACTTCATCTAAATTAGCAATTAGTCTGCCGCAAATCATCAACTCTTTTGATTCAAATTGGAGCTGTTTGTCAGTCGTGTGTTAGGTGATTGTGTTATTCTGAAGTGAAAGAAGTCGAAACAAGTTAACAAATACAGCTCGAGTCCTTCTACCATCACTTAATGTCTCACCAAATAGCTGATGACTACTCAAACTTGTTTGAAAAGCAAATGAACAGCTAAAATTTCTCGTTATTCATGCAGTTGGGTTTCATGTCTTGCAAGTCACAAATATTTCTGTTACGTTTATATTGTGGTCTCATCTAATCTTGGCTTCTCAGTCTACAGTCTACTTCTATCAAGACTTCACTCATAATTGGCCACCTATATTAGATACTTCACGGGTAGCTTGCTTCTGTACATATAGAATTCATCAAAAACAAGCAAAAACATGTTGAATTCCACTCTAATTCACTAAGGCAGGCACCTTCTGATTTGATGTGATACAGATTAGTTGGAACATAGAGGGATTCGTGTGAGAATGGTTGAGCGTATATGAAGTCTCTAACACAAAGAAGTTTACTTACCAAAAAAATAAAACAGGATCGGCATATCAAATCAAATTTACATGGCAAATCTCATCTTTATAATTTTAATAGATACAGTTGACTGTATTGATTCTGTCGTTGATTGCTGGACTGCATGACAGAGTTTGGGCTTATCAATTGACTTGTTGGAAGTACACAATCATACGACATAATACGCTGGAGATCTGAAACAGTTCATTATTGTTTATTTATTGGTCGAGTAATAATTAAGCCTTTATTTAGTTGAGTTTATACTAGTAAAATTTTTTTCGGTAAAACGTTTTTCTGTAAATTTTTTCTGAGAAGAACTTTTCTAATAAGCTAGTTGACTGTTTGGCTGTTATTTAAAAAAGAGGAGACGAACTTTTCTAAGAAGCTAGTTAACTGTTTGGTTGTTATTTAAAGAATAGCTTTTTTAAAAAAGCTTCATACAATAGACTGTTTGTCAATATAAAAATAAAAGACACTTTTAATTTTCACTATATTTTATTTGTAATAAAAATTATTTATGTATATATAATTTATTTAAAGTATATTAAACAAAATGCAAAGCACAATATATTAATTATTATATAATTTTAAACCATATGAAATATAAATAAAATATATCTAACCAAATCTTTTATATAGAATATAACATAATTAAACTAATATCAAAAATAAATATTAAAACATATAAAAAGTCAAATAATATTATATAAATTTCAAAATAAATATCCAAGTTGAGTAAATTGTTAAATACATAATAAACGGGAAGATGAGTTTGAGGATATTGTGGGAATTATATGTAAAACATAAGGACAAAAGAGACTAAAAATAGGCTCATTAATTGATCTGAAAAATCGCTTTTTTGAGAGCTCCAAATTTTAACTTTTTAAAAAGTTGTATTTAGGTTGCTAAAAAAGTCATATTTATTAAAAAGTAGCTTTTCATTTTACACTCAAATACTCAATTTTTTTAAAACAAATCTTTGCGAAAAAAAAATATTGACTTTTGAAAAGGTCAACCAAACAGGTTAGATTTAACGAGGTAGATGGGAAGTTACAATCAGGCAGCTGTGCCAGCTTATAGCTTGTAGAACCAACTGCCACATGCTGTTTTCGAAATTTGATGACAAAAGAAAACAAAACATAAAAGCAGCACATGAGAATGATTAAGGATACTAACATGCTACAGGTATGGTTCCTAACCCTCACGTTTAGTCGGTGGGTGAGAGCTGCCATGGTTGCTCGTTAGCAACACCAAGCCAATCATGCTTCCTTTCTCCCTTTGTTTCTATCTCTTTCTATTTACGTACAATGTATATCATTCAGATGGGTGGGAGTGGGACAGTGTAAGTGTTGCATATGGCCAAATGTTCAAGTTAGAAAGAGAGGTATGATTATACGTAATGAATTTGGTCGGCATGTTTTTACAATGAAAAACAATTAGTTCTATGATAAGTGTCCCCTTCACGGGTGTGCATTTTCTTTTTGCTAGGATACGATAATGTCTAGTTCTCCACCTACAGATAAAACCGCGACTGTCTCAGGCTCTTACAAGAGGAGCTAGCATAGAATTGAACCTGGGACCTAACCGAAATCAAGCTCCACTCTCAACCATTAAGCCACACCCCTTGAGAGCAATTGTATGCCACTTGTTCTTGAGTATAGTGGCTGCGGCCCTTTAAGGGGTGATCAAGTTGGTAGAGTGGAGGAGCATGAGGTCAAAAGATTCTGTGTTCGATTTCTCCTACCTACGCTCTCTCGATTGAGCCTGTTGTATAGGACTTGCCTAATATAGAGTACTTAATTGGCGTGATTTGCAAGTTATTGCATCAATTCGGAGATTTATCTAGTACGCATTTAAAGAGTAGCGACCGCGGGTTCTTCCATTAAAAAAAATAAATAGTAGCTACATAATTAAGGTAATTGTTTTAAGAAATTAATTATAATCACTCATTGTTGTAACCACCTTATTCCACCGTGTCTTCTTCTATCTTCGGTATTAACCTTGTATCTTTTCCTCTATTGCTATCCGCCTTATCCTTCCCCAATTTCCTCTCCTTTTCCACTCTCCTGGCCCTCATCCTTATCCTCTTTTCTGAATTTTCTCTATATATTATGACATATTTAGTAAAATATTAAATAAAAAATCAATTGTAATTCATATATATCATGTAAAATGTTTTAATTTAAATGATTATTTTTTAATTTTATATTAATAGAATATAAAGTATTTAATAACCTTTTTACGTAATAATGTTTATAAGCAAATAATAATGATTTTTGTTATTACAATTTTTATTATAGTGTAATAATGTCTAATTATTATTTTCAATATAATTTTTACTAATTAATTTTAAAATTAATTTTTATTGTTTAAATATATAAAATTATATAAAAATTTTATTATTAAAATAAATTTCAATATTGAAATAATTTTTATTTTTAAAAAGATTTTTATTTAAAATAAAATAAAATGTTCCATATCAAATAATTAATTATATTCATTAAATTAATAATGAAATTAGGTTATGATAAAAATGAATAGAAAATGAATAATTTTATGATTTTCATAAATGATTAAAACTAGAAGAAATAAAAATTGAAAACAAAAATTAGCTCCCTCTTCCACCTTTCCTCTGTGTGTGCATGGCTTGCATGCCTTCAGATTATGGATTCTTAGACTGCTTTAGCTTCCTAAACTTCTGCCTTCTCCTTCATTTTGCCTCATTCTTTTCTTTGTTTTCTTGCCACTCCGACCTTGCTCCTGTTGCTTAAGACTATTCCTTTCTATTTGTAGAAATGTGAAAAATACTCATCATTTCTTACCTCTTACTGTTCACTCTCCTGCTCACGCATCCTTTCCCAATCTCACTAACCCTCTCCTTCTCTCAGTCCTCCAACATCCCAGAAGTCGCTACTAATGCGAACATTCCAATGACCACTATGAGGACCTAGACTCAGATAGTTGGTGACTTTAATGCTGACTCTAAGCTTACCTATTACCTACTAGACAGAATAAGTGAACGCCCAATTAATTCTCCCCTTATCAACACCTTAAAGGTTGGAATGGACATGTGAAACTCTACACTTATTGGTTGCTTCATGGATAAGAGAGTACCATTTTCAGTTATAAAGAATTGGGCGAACACACACTAGAAGTAGCTTGGCTTAAAGGATATTCTGGTGAGCAATAAAGACGTCTTCTTTTTCAAGTTCTCTAGAATCAAGGCCCTAGTATGCACAAAGTAGCCAATCTTCTTACAAAAATGGAGACCTGGAAACAGATATGAAGACATTAGGCAATCCAATATTCCTATATGGATGTGCATCTGTGAGATCTCGATGGAATATTGGACTACATCAGGGTTGAGCCATATTACCATCTATGTAATTATGTATGGAGGCCTCTATATTTAGATAAAGTAATAGCAGAAACCAACAGGATCAATTATGTAAGAGTTTATGTAATTGGAAGCCATATAAGATCGGCCTGAAGAAATACCCATCCTGAGGCTGAATGACAACATGGAGATGGTTGAGGATTTGATAAAGATCACATATGCCTAGAAACCATCCACTAAGACACCAAAAAAGATATGAAAGCCCACAGGAAAACTCTTCAAATCAGTATTCTCATAAGAACTACTTGATGGGGAAAAGAACAACTATCAAATACCTATAAATAATAACTACTATACTGCTATAATTAAACAAACTTCAACTCCTATATAAGTCACTAGTCCTCTAGAAAATAATAGAAAGTTAACTAGATTAGATAATGAACCAAGGAATGCCATAGAAGAAAACATAAATCCTGAGAATACTACTGTAACATAATTAGGTGTTTTTTGCCCAAATCATAGAAGTTAGTGAACAACCACATTACTTATCCTAGTATTATTCAATGAAGATAAAGTTGAGATTTTGAGCACCATAGAAAGGGATTAGATGATACACTTTCAAATGAAACTCAAGGACGTGAATCTAGTGGTTCGTTTGTCTTTCATTTATGCATTAAATTATTCCTATCAAAGATATCCTTTATGCTAACAAATAAAGGAATTGTCACCAAGATCAAGATACCTTGGTTATTACTAGGGGAGTTTAATGCAACAATTCTTCTTAATAAATCAAAAGGATGCATATCATCTAGAGTATTCTATAAGGTGCCAAAAGATTGAATGAATAACATTCAAGTAACAAATCTGCCTTTTGGAGGAGATTTTTTCACATGGAGTTACAAATTTAAAGATCATACATTTATAAGGAAGAAACTTAATAGAAGCCTCATCAACCTGGAGTGGTTCAAAGCCTTACCTCACACTAAAGTAAATCATCCAAACACCTCTCTATTTGATCAAGCTCCTATTGTTAGACAATATTATAGTCCCAAAGAAAAAGGTAAATCACCTTTTAGATTCAATAACTTCTTAACTGATCTTTTAGGTTTTGAAGAATCTCTTCAAAGAGGCTTAAGTTCAATACTCTAGGCACCAAGCAATTCATCTTCACCAGGAAAATGTCCAAAGTCAGGGAAGAGCTCAAAGCCTTGTATAATTTTAATATAGTCATCTCCTTCACTCAGCTAAAGAAGCTTTGAAGAAAGCATAGTCTGCTCTATATTTCATTCCTTACACCCCATTCCTATAAGATAAAGAAAAACAAGCCATACTTTATTATACTCGAGCCATTAATGTGGATTACTCCTTAATGAGGCAAAGTTATAGAGTTAACTGGATGAAGGAAGGAGATAAGAACTCAACTTTCTTTCACAGAGTTGTAGTTGATAGACATTCTACAATAAGATCATACCTTTGACTTCCAATAGTTCCTCTATCTTCAACTAATCTCAGCTCTTAGAAGAAGCAAAAGAGTATTTCACTGATAACCTAAGAACCCCCTAATTAGCCTATTCCTTTGTTAGAATAATCAAAGAAACACTCCAAGACCAAATATCTATGTAACAAAATCAATTACTCTCAAGCCAAGTCATTGATCAAGAAGTCTTCAGTGCCTTGAAATCACTACATCCATTTAAAGCTCCTGGACCTAATGTTATGAATGTCAATTTTTTCTTCAAAACCCAATCAATAACTAGTTATTTCATGAAAGATGCAATTATGGAACTCTTTGAAAAAGGCAACATGCTCAGAGAAATCAATTTCATCTTTATATGCCTCATTCCAAAAGGAATAGAACACACAACCATGAGAGATTATCTCCCAATTCCATGTTGTAATATTATGTACAAAGTCATCTCTAAAGTTTTAGCTAGAAGACTCAAATTAGTACTTCAAAATCATATAGAAGACATTTAGGGAGCATACATACCAAGAAGAAGAATTAGAGACTATATATTTTTAGTTCAGAATTTATTCAAGCATTACACAAAAGAAGGGATCCTATAAAAATTATGATATAAAAGTTCAATTTTAAAAAACATATGACATGGTGGATTGGTTATTTGTCAACAACATCATGCAGGCTCTTAAATTCCCTAATGTTTTATTTGAGTGAATCAGGTAGTGATCAACGACATCTTTTAACATTTTAATTAATAAATAGCCTTCAAAACTTATAAAAGGAGCTAACGGAATTAGGCAAGGGGGACATTAGTTATGGAGGTGCTTAACAAACTACTTGAAAGAGTGGTGGAAATAAGTGTAGTGATTGACTTATTATATGCAAATAAGAATTTATCAATTTTATACATCAAGTGCATGGTACAGCTATAGCTAGCATAGACAAGCACAAGTTAATCTCATAAGGATTATAAGTACTAGTATTTTACTCTTTTCCTATTATCTAACAGTCGAATCAAATTGTGGATTTAATTAAATTAAACTAAGATTGAAACTTAATGAATTCAGATAGAGGAAAATACTATGAAAAGTAGATATCAAACAAATAGTATCTAGGTGATGAATCCCTCTAAGAATTCTTAAATATTAACCCTTTATCATGTAATTGAATTATAGATTATTGGACTGTGAAAATTCCTATTTTATGTTAATATTTTTCTCAAGACTATTAACAGCTAATCCCTTTGTTGATTAACAAAAATCTCTTTCTAGTTAAAACCCTTAGAATTGCATTATTGATTTATTTTGAATTTCATTATTAGGTTTAATCCTAATCTAGAGGATTTATTTCGATCTATCTCTAGGTTTTCATGCAACTCCTTCCAATTATGGTGAATCTATTCACAAAAAAGACTTCTTAATCTCAATCATATGAAATTAAATCATGAACTAATATTCATGTCATATTAAAACAAGAATATAACACATAATTGAATCTCAATAAACCAATCAATAAAACTACATTAAATATAAAAAATCAAATCATATTGTTATCCTAACTTATTGTTCATTGCACCTAGGCACTAAAGAAATTTAGTTCCAACTCATAGAAAATGAAATAAATAAAAAATATTCAGAAGGACAAATAGAAAAAAAAAGAAATCATATTCTAAATCTCCCTTTTGTCTTTAATGAACTTCTTGCAATTTGAATTTAATGAAGCTCTCTATTAGATCTTGTGATGTATTCTTCTTGTTTCCTTTTCCTCTATTCAAAAATGTTACTTCTCTATATTTCTTAGGACTCAAAATGCTCTAAAACTTGCCTCCTCCTATTTTGCCTCTAATCACGTCCATTTATAGTAAAAACTAGGATTGTTAGGATATACACAGTTGTGTAGTGACTGTGTATCTCTAAGAATACCTAAATTTGTGGTTCATATGGCATAGAGACTTACATAGGCAATATACATGACTGTGTATATTAACATACACGAGTGTGTAACTTAACACGACTAGAAATAATATTCTTCAAATCTCCACACGTTTATAGAGAGTTATATAGTTATTGTACATGATCATGTAGGTCCTAGTTGCTTCATATCTTCATTCGATGCCTCAATTTCATCTTAATTCCTCTCCTTTTGGTTCAAAAAGGCAATTGTCACCTACAAATACACTTGAAGCGAACTAAGTGCCAAAAATACTATAAATTTATTAAATAACAAGCAAAACATATTAAATATGAGTATATAAATATAGTCAAATAATCATTTATCAAACATCTTAACACTTAAGCTTTTGCTTATCCTTAAGAAATCATAATCTAAATTATCAATCTTACAAACATCCATCCCTTATTAACCTCAACTTGTCCACCCACACTCTAAATCATCGTATCATATTTATCAACTTAATATATAATTAGAATCAAGTTATCTTAGAACTGACCTTTATAAGTCAATAACAATAATAATTCCACTAATAACTTTTTTGAAATCAAAAGCACACATCTATACATCCTCACTAAGATTTCACTTAATGCACTCAAGTGTTTAAGGTAAAAAAATATAAGTACTCTCAAATCAATGCACAACAGAATTCTTAACCATAAGCTTGTAATATTATCGTATCTCCACCATTTATAAGTAAACTATAAACAAAAATAAGGTATAATTGGGATAATAAAAAGGGTGATAAAATTGTTGGGAATTTACAGAAACAAGATTTCAAGAAACTTGGTTCTTCACAATATAGGTCCCTCACA
Organism: Erythroxylum mucronatum; assembly: GCA_027563825.1. Lineage (NCBI taxonomy): Eukaryota > Viridiplantae > Streptophyta > Magnoliopsida > Malpighiales > Erythroxylaceae > Erythroxylum > Erythroxylum mucronatum. The sequence continues at coordinate 8,958,889 of JAOSBP010000007.1, read as the reverse complement.
TCTATTGGTATCGTAACTTTAACATTTTTTAAATCATGCTCGCAATATATATATATATATATAATTTATTATTATTATTATCGTTGTTGTTGTTGTTGTTGTTGAGCATTCATCATGTACCAAAATATTAAAGAAATATTGTACCTTTTTAAATTTTACGTTTCAAACAATCAAGTAATGTAAATAGACTTTAGGGGTTTAAATTAATAAAAAGGCTTCAATAAAAATAAGGTAAAGGCTAATATTACAAATTGTAGTTAATAAGAAACAATTAAAGATTATAAATTTGAGCACATCACAAAAAGTATTTGTATAATTTTTAGTGATTTATTAATAAGAAACAAATAGCTAAGAATTTAATAATTTATTAATAATTCAAAGGTAAGTAATTAATGTGAATTCAAGAAAAACATGAAATTATGAAACAAAACTTAAAATCTTAATAGGATAGATAAGTGTATTTAGGAAAGATGAGAAATGAAATTGTTCATATTATAAAAATCTCTAAAAGCAATAGTTTAGAATTTAGGAAAATTTGATTTTAATTTTTTTAATCCTATTAAGATTATTATTTTTTGGAAATATGAAAATGAAATTGATAAATACTCTTCAAAAGGAATAAAAAGGCTAAAATTTAATTCATGCGTAAATTAAGAGGAAGAAGATACTAACAAGTCACTTTAGGCTAATAAAGGACTAAACCATGGGGAAATGGGAAACTATTTATAGACCAGCAACATCCCTGAAGATAGGATTAGGTACAACAGAGTTGATTAACAATACAGGAAATTAATATTCATTATATAATATTCTGATTTATAGCAAGGCGAATGCTAATTCCTGTTATCATTCCATTAATCATGATTACTTCCCTTATCCATATAATTACATTATGACTAAGTTTTCTTTTTTCTTAAGTACTTTCAAAATTATGTAGTTTTTTTTCCAAACAATATATATCATATAACTAAATGTTAGTATGTAAATATTTGAATCCTCCTTTTTAATTCTTTGAAGTTAATTAGCCCATTCCACTATGTTATACCATCGAGTTTTGCCACAATTCAAGTTACATATTAAGAAATTGTAGTGAGATCTGATCCTGTGTTTAGTAGATTAAATACAAAAGTTTTGTTATTTTATTTCCCAAAAGGCAAGACCACGTTAAAATCTATAACATGATTAATGCACAAAATATAATAAAGTATGAATCGTATTGTAAAGCTCAATTTTTTTTGTCATTTCTCGCAAACCATTTCTAAAAGTAACTCATCTCAACCACTATATTCACATAAATATCTAGGCTTTATTAGTATATATAGAACATATTGAGAGAACTCTACAACTGTTATGGAGAGATTTAGGTCAGAAGTGCTAGTTCCTTAAGAGCCTAAGCATATTTATAACAAGTTTTGGACATTTTAATAATTTAATTGAAATATAATTCTAATTTTAGTTAAATTTTAATAATTAATTCTAATTAAATACCATTTGTTCCCAAATAAGATTCAATATTTCATAATGATACTTATTTATTAAATATATTATATTTAATCATAAAGTTTATCAAACTTTACAATCAAGTACAACTCGATTAAAATACCTTTTTGGTCTTTAACTTGTTCTATGTGAATGACCTATTAAGTTCGTAAATATGTTGACAATGGATATAAGTTATAACCCTAATTATATTTGTGATTAGATAAATTAAACTTCTTTAAATTATCTTTTTAATTATCTAATTATCTAATTTATATACATATATCAAGATTAGCGTCTAGCAACACATTATGACCATCAAAATATTTAGGAATGTTAAAGTGATTTTAATTAAGCTTTTTTGTATGATTTTGCATATATAATTCAATCCTTTTATCATATAATGTATTTATTAAACATAAAACATGAAATTAATGTCAATTCTATTTGAGTGTAATCATGTTATTTCTCTACTATTAGTAGTTGATTCTATTAATGAAATTGAAAACTATTTTCAAAGTGTCATTTTACCTTAAACAAAGATTTATGGAATCAATACTAATCGAGAATAATGGAACATTCTCCCTAATCACTTTAGGCTGATGAATCATATATTGATCACTTAATTATCTTCATATAATTCACACTATATCTAATAACTAATGGCTAACCTACCTTTAACTAGAATAAGTCATAAGTAGTATCAAAATATAGTAATTCCTATATGAGATGCTTTGAAGAGCTCAATTTAAGATCACTTATACAATCATCACAATAAGAATATTCATAAATATACAAGTAATACTTCAAATGAAATTCTCATATGGGGTTAATTCAGTGAACTTGTTCTCTAACAAGTACTCACACATTTATTTAAGTATTTCCAAACTTTAGTCTATGAGGTTGATTACTTTCTTCATAAGGAAGAAACATAATATGTGGTAGTCTTTTATTGTTTATTAATGTCCAATCTCAATAGAACAATGACTAGGAACAATTTAAGAATAATATGTAATTATGATCTCATCGTAATTTCATTTATAATGTATATTTACCCTATAAACTTTATCATATATATTTAAATATGTATAAGATAAAGAATGCCTATAAGTATATGTCACTAAACTATAGCCAATGATTGATTGTAGGGCATAAACTAACAATCTTCTCCTTGTATTAATCAAATAATTTAAGTATCTTATACCATATCTCTATATGAAAATTATGCTACTGCCAGGACGACAGTTTGGTGAGAGAATTGTACAAGATTATCTATAGTGGGTACTTGTTTAAATCTTATAACTTTCATCCTTATTATCATTATAATTAAGAGAAATTGACTAAATGCATACTTGGATCTTTAACAATACCTTAACTCCTTTTGTATGCCCAATAGCTTTAATGTTCTACAGTACATTACTACCTGAATAATGCAAGAAACTATACCAAATTTATTAAAGAATTTATTGATCCAATTAACCATTTTCACTAAAAAAATGTATTATGGCCTAATTTGTAATTAATGCTATATTAGAATCTTTTCAATCTCAAAATAATATTTTTCTAAATAAAATAGATCATAACTAGGATTTACTTCTAAAATTAATATTCTTAAAACCTTGAACTCAAATACCAACTCACATGTTGAATGATATATATCTTTAAGACTTCACAAGTATCAAATATCTACTATACTAAACACCTTTAGTACGTTATCTATGTATTTAGAATATAATATGTAAACAACTTTTGTATATATCTCTATAAATCTAATTCTCATAATTAAGTTGTTTTCTTTTTATATCCAATAGGAGTTGTTCTTGAGCTATCGTATATTCAACAACTGAAGTTGTAAATTTTATTTTTCATAAGTAGTAAGCCTCTACACACTCCTACTGAAGAGTATAACTATACTTCTACTAACCATCTTACTGAGATGATAAATCCATAATCATATCTAATATAAACTCTTTTAATTTGCCATGAAAGTGAATTTTTCATCATCTTATAACCTTTCAACTATACATCAAATATATCAATAAAGGCACCATTTCTAATTAGATGTATTTTCATATGATTTCAACTTTTCAAATTTTATCTTACTCCCACTATTCATCTTGAGAACCATTCTCTTATAAGTATATATTGAAACAAAACAATAATCTCCAGTAGAAATTCCGCTGAGGTGCAAGGTCTAGTGTATATATTGAAACAACATTTGGTTTAATAAGGTCTATTATCTTATAATTGTCTATCATCCGATTTGGTTCTTAAATTATTAGATAATACATGCTTTAATTGAACATCACATCTAAAACTTGTTAACTTTGTCTCTATCAAAATCATAGCATTCCATATTTAATATGGAATCTTGATAATTAATGTAATTGGAACTATCAAAGGTAAGTTATTATACTAAGCATAATTATAAAAGAAACAAATATTACATCATACAATCTCTCATGTTGCAATTTTCTCCTCACATATATTCATACTCTTTTGAAATTTAGTTGTAAAGATATTTGAGGTATTCATTAGAGAATCTCATTCTTTATTAAAAAACTAAAAATTTTAAATCTCACAACGTTAATCTTATTGATGTGCTTTAACGTTCTTAATGCTTAGTTTCTACTTATATTTTAAACAAATTGAACTTTTTAAAATTTTAAATCAGTATTTCATTTGATATGTATGACTATATCACTTAAATTCATTAATAGTCTAATTAAATACAATTATCCTCTTTTTATGAATTGTTATTACACCTAACATGTCCCATATAAAAGATTTAACAATTCAATACTATCACCATCCTCTTACCAAAAGTTCATTTGATTATTCTTCAACTTAATAAGTTTTACAAATTTTATACAATTCGTAATCAAAAGGATACGTAAAACTTTATATGTAACATTATAATTATTATTACATTGATTTAACCAATATGGTATAAAAGGATAGTCTTAATTATCTAATTTTGCGTTCTTCCCACTTATACTAAGCATAAGTTTGTATAAAAATAAATTCATCCCATTTTTGAAGCATTAATTTTATGTGATTTATTAATAAGAAACAAATAGTTGATAGTTTATAAAAAAAAATCAAAAGTATGTAATTAATGTGAATTTGAGAAAAATATGAAGAAATTTTCATAAATCTCCAGCATTTTTGTCCCAATCAAGACTTTGTTTGAGTTGGTGACAAGCGAACCAAACAAAAGGAGTGAGAACTGAGAATGCACAAGAGACGGAAAAATTATAGCATCCGAAGCAAACAAAAAGTCAAAACTGCATTTCCCTAAACAAAAAGGAAATGCCAAAAATAAAAGGACAGCCTGAGTAAATATTAATAATAAGATCACCCTCTCCCTCAACCTCAAGACATATAACAAATAAGTTGTAAATCATCAATTGACCAATTAAGTATGTGATACGTCGGAATTTAAAAGTTCTTAGAGTTCTAGATTTACATCATTTAAATTCTTAGAATGGGATCGTAGAAGCTTAAGATTAGTCCGACTAAATCAGGATACTTAATATAATTAAAAAAAAAGTGAGCGATACAAGAAAAGGCAATAAAGAAACGTAGTTGACCACCAGCACCAGGCCAGCACACTTCACTACACCTGCATCCGCAGCTTTGCTGTTCTTATTCCTTTTACTCCTTTCGATAATATCACTCTTTACTTGTTTTCTTTTTAATTAAAAAAGTACGTATAATTAAACGCTACTGGCCCTCCTCTTAACTCTTAAGCCCCACACCTCTCTCATGTTTGCTTTTTCTGTCTCTTTCCAACTCCTTTTTAACACTTCACTTATATCTCTCTGTCATTCAGTGTGAGAGACTTCTTCCTTCGTTCAGACGGCGATGCCTCTTCCTTAACCCCCAACGACCGACGTTATCATCTTCTATCTTTCACTACCTGGAAGGATAGAACACGCTGAGCACTGCAGCCATGCACAACTTGATCTTTTTCTGTTTTGTCTTAGTCCTTGGTGTTCCTCATTCTTTGTCAGATCTTGCCTCCGACCGCCAAGCTCTCCTTTCTCTCAGGTCTGCCGTCGGTGGCCGGACTTTTCGCTGGAATGTCACTCAGTCCACTCCTTGCTCTTGGGCAGGTGTAGGTTGTGAACAGAACCGTGTTACTGTGCTCCGTCTTCCTGGAGTATCTCTCATTGGTCAGCTTCCGACTGGAGTGTTCTCTAACCTCACCAAGCTCAGAACCTTGAGCCTTAGACTGAATGCTCTTACGGGTCAGCTACCTTCAGATCTCGCTGCCTGCACTAGCCTCCGCAACCTCTTCTTGCAGGGAAATTTTCTCTCGGGTGAGATCCCGGATTTTTTGTTCAGTCTTCAGAGTCTTGTGCGCCTTAATCTTGGTGAAAACAACTTCACAGGTGGCATCTCTGAGAGTTTTAATAATTTCACGAGGTTAAGGACTTTGTTTCTTGAGAACAATCAGTTATCTGGCTCTATTCCGGATTTGAAGTTGGAAAAGCTGGGGCAATTCAATGTGTCTAATAATTTGCTGAATGGCTCTATACCTGAGAGATTGCAGAGCTTTGAATCTACTTCTTTTCTGGGTACTTCTCTATGTGGGCGACCTTTGGATGCATGTGCTGGTTCTAGTGGCAGTGGGACTGTGGTGGTGCCTAGTACACCAAATGGTGGCATTAACCGAGGAAGGAAAAAGAAGTTGTCTGGTGGGGCTATAGCAGGAATAGTAATTGGATCTGTGCTGGGCTTCTTCTTGATTGTTTTGGTGTTGATGTTCTTGTGCAGAAAGAAGAGTAGCCAGAAGTCAAGATCGATGGACATAGCATCTATTAAGCAACATGAACTGGAGATTCCAGGAGAGAAGACAGTTGCGGATGTAGGTAATGGTCCTGGGACTGGCAATGGCTTCTCAGTCGCTGCTGCGGCTGCCGCCGCAATGGTTGGTAACGGTAAAGGAGGTGAGGTGAACGGGAAAAAGCTTGTCTTTTTTGGCAAAGCTTCCAAGGTTTTTGACTTGGAGGACTTGTTGAGGGCCTCTGCAGAGGTTTTGGGGAAAGGAACATTTGGAACCGCGTATAAAGCAGTATTGGAGATAGGAACTGTGGTGGCTGTGAAAAGGTTGAGGGATGTAACTATTTCAGAGAGCGAATTCAAGGAGAAGATTGAGATGGTGGGAGCCATGGATCAAGAAAATCTGGTACCTTTAAGGGCTTACTATTATAGCAGGGATGAAAAGCTTCTTGTTTATGATTACATGCCCACGGGCAGCTTATCTGCACTTCTGCATGGTGAGTACTTCTGACTTTTGACTTTTGGTTCACATAATTCTGTGCTTTTTAGGATTTACGTTTTGATGAATGACTGTAAGGGTTTTCTGATTAGATTATTTCTAGATAATTATACAATTACACAGGGTGAGTTATGTATTCTTTGCTTGTTCTTTTGACAAAAGATCCTCAACTAAATCCATCTGCAAGGATGATGATAACGTACGAATGTCCCTACATCTGCGATAGGAGTTCCCTAGTGTTGATGCTGATAGCTTCTGTCCATTAAATTGGTAGTTAGAATATTCCTGTCAGTTAAGAGAGATAGTTGCAATCTTCTTTGAACAAGGTGGACATGGTTTGCCACATGAATCCTTGTTATATGGCCTCTTTTCCTGAGCCAATCTGAAATTAGGGATGATTAGTAACTGATCACATTATATTTAATCATAGGCAACAAAGGAGCTGGTAGGACGCCCTTGAACTGGGAAATAAGGTCTGGCATTGCCCTAGGAGCTGCTCGAGGCATTCAATACCTACATTCTCAAGGTCCCAGTATATCCCATGGAAACATCAAATCCTCCAATGTCCTACTGACTCAATATTATGATGCCCGTGTTTCTGATTTTGGGCTTGCCCAGATTGTTGGTCCTTCCTCCTCTCCCAACAGAGCCACTGGCTACCGTGCACCAGAGGTTACTGACCCTCGCAAAGTTTCTCAGAAGGCTGATGTCTACAGCTTCGGGGTGTTGCTGTTGGAGCTGCTGACGGGGAAGGCTCCAATACATGCCCTTTTGAATGAGGAGGGTGTTGATCTCCCCAGATGGGTGCAGTCCATAGTTAGGGAGGAATGGACCTCGGAAGTATTTGATCTAGAGCTGCTCCGTTACCAGAATGTCGAGGAAGAGATGGTTCAACTCTTGCAGCTGGGAATAGATTGTGCAGCCCAGTACCCCGATACTCGTCCTTCAATGTCCCATGTAACAATGAGGATTGAGGAACTCTGCCAATCCAGCCGTCGAGACCCACAACCTGAGGTTCTCAATATTACAGATGATGACTCTTCTCGGTGACTATTGTAGAAGGCTTTGTTTCATGCCCGCAATTAACTTCTCATTCCTTCCATCTCTCTCTGTCAGCCTGCGAGCCTTCTATTTTTCTTTTTTCTTTTCCCTTGTTGTATTAGCTTTCTTTAATCAAATACTCGTCGGGTGGGCATCTGTTTATTAGTTCTAGTTGGTGGACGGTGGTGGTTGTAATTATTACCTTTGCCTTCACTTTAGCTTTTGGTTTTGATGCAACATTTGATCTGTTCAGATTGAGATGTTTTAAGTTGCTTTTTAAATTTGGTTGTAATTTTTTTAAATTTTCCCCTGATGCCTTACCTGTCAAAGTATCTTTTTGTTGGCCAGTACAAAAGCTGAGATTTAACTAAAAGCCAAGCTTGTCGTTTTTAAATTATGTGTAGACGAGATTTATCGAAACATCAGTGTAACTAAATCTATCCTCTTAAAAATGTAGTAATGTAATCTACACCTTGCTTTGTCTGCAATTCTTCAACCCGGTAGTCATGTAATCATACACCTTGCTGTCTCTGCAATTTATTTTTCAATACAGTTTCATGGAATCCAAGTTCAGGCCATTTCAGATTACCAACCCTTTACAGTTTAAAGGAGATATGTAGATTTCAGGGCAGTTATGCTGAAAGAAATGCAGAAAGATAATTTTGAAGTTTACATTTTGGGAGCGGCATCGCGTGAGGTCCGGATGAAAAGACAGTGTTATGTGGACCTAACAGTTGGAGCTGTAAAGGAGAGAGAGAGAGAGAGAGGGAGTTGTGTGGTCCCTGTATGTCTGTTCATGTAATGGTTGAAACTTTCTTGTCAGGAATTTGAACTTGATTATTTGACAAGGATTAGTAGAACGTGGATATAATAATACAATAAGTGTCATGGTCCTCATAAAATAATAAGACATATATACCATCCTGTTCTCTTACAATCAAGGGATTGTGTAAAGCAACGGCAGGAACAGATTCAACTGTGACCTTTGTGCGCGGGAACATGTGATTTTCCTTTTCTTTCCTGTCATATTTTGTCTTTGTATTAATGTTATAAATATTGGTCGTACAATATTATAGCAGTACTAGATAATACTATGTAATATTATATAAAAAAGATTATTTAATCTTCATATATATAAAAATTAAGGACGATATAAAGAACTTAAAATGATATAATTTTATTATATAATAAATAATAACAATAATAATAACATTATCCTAGTAAATGTTTTGCAGAGATAAAGGGTATGAGGAGGTTTAGAAGTACGTAGGCTTACTCTTAACTAATAGAGAGATTTTTTTACGGTAGATTCACATAAAAAAGAAAAGAAATATATATAAGAAATAAATAAAAATAATAAAACGATACATGTTAAAATAATAAAAGTAATAAAAATAATAAATAAACATTAACATAAAGGATAATAAATATTAATAAATAAGTACAAATAAAAATATAAAATAAATAATATAATAAATATAGAACAACTTGATTCGAAATAATTATAATGACTTGTTCTCTTCTGCACAACTTGATTCACAAGTTCATGAGCTTTGATCCACAAGGGTCAATCACTGAAGATGAAGAAAATAGTGAGGAAGATGAGAGTGAAGAAGATGATGAAATGGAATACATTACATAAATTAGTCCAACTGATGAGTGGTTGACATTTAAGAATAATATGGCAACCAACATGTATAATATATGGACAACTAGATCCAATGACAATGATGTATATTAGTAATTTAAGATATGTTTGTTTCATATGGTTATTAGATTGTTGAAATGTTTTGATTTCGATTAATGTACCTGAATGTTGAACATCTCTGTTTGTTTACTATTAGTAATATATAACTTTCAGTTATTGGATTGCTTTTGAAATGCACCCATGTCAACATCTCAGTTTGTTTGACTATGTGTTCTTGACTTATTAGATTGCATGTGCATGCTTTAAATTTTTCAGCAAAGTTATTTTTAATATATGTTATTTCTTTGATAACTCTTACATTGTCGTTCTTTTATTAGGAATAGCTATGGCTGCCCATTGGAGGGGAATGAATAAGCAGTATTGGAAGGATGATGAGGTTGAAGCTTTGGTTGACGTTTTGCAAGAACTAGCTTGTAATGCTGTATGGAAAGTTGATGGGGGATTTAAGAACAACTGCATGGTTGAAATGCACAAGATGTTGATGAACATGATTCCCAATTTTGATAAGGATGTTGATCCCCACATTCACTCTAAGATTAAATGGTTAGGAAACAAGTACAATCCAATTTCTGAAATGTGTAAGCAAAATGGCTGTCAGTGAGATGATGTTGAGCATAAGATCAATTGTGAGAAACAATGGTTTGATGAATGGTGTTTAGTAAGGACATTTAGCTCAAAAGTTGATTGAACTCTTATTTTAGTAGTTTCTTTTCTCATAATTATATTTTTTCTTGTTATTACGTTTTTAATCTTCTTCTTCTTGTAATTCTTTTTTACAGAATCACAAGAATGCAATTGGAATGTGGAACTTTAAATTTTCATATTTGCGGAAACTGGATATGGTGTGTGGTAAAGATAGAGCGACGGGACTCGAAGCTGAGGATATAGCTGAAGCAAGTGCTAAGGCTAATAGCCCAAAGAATATGACAATGTGTTCTTCATTGGACAGTGAAGATGAACTTGTTGTGGTATCTGATACACAAGGATCCTCGGCTATTCCTTCAAGCAGCCATGGAATAAAAAGGTGAAAAAAACCTGTCACCAAGAAAGGAAACTTCTTACAAGAAAAAAAGACCAGCAATACTTCAGAATACTATTGAGTCAAGGTTAGACAATTCCACTTTTAAGTTTGAGTCTATTTGCAAACAAATGGCCTCACAATATGCAATTGTTATAAATGCTTTGATTGCAGAGTCTAAATATGATTCCCTAATTGATGAGAAGATGCAAGAGCTCATGAGTGAGCTTCTTAATATTGGCATATCTCAAATAGATGTTGGTAAGGCTGCTCTGTTATTGTGTAATGATCTTGCCAAAATTCAGGTTTTGTTCTCTTTGCCAAGTCATTTAAAAAAGTCTTTTGTACTTGGATTCCTCTATCCATCTTCTAATCTATGAATCATTCGAGGAAGCATATTAATATTTTTGTAAGTATTATGAACTTATGATGCTATTGATGTTGCCTAACCAGGTTATTTTGTATCAGTTGGGTCTTTTGTAGATGTGATGCAAATAATGTTTGTAGTGTTAACCTGGTTATTTTGCATCAATTAAAGGCTTTTGGTTAAGGTATTGTGTATACGACAGATATTTTATATCATTTGCATTATCAGAGCAATGTAAATTGTATTAAACTATATTACTTGATTTTACTATAGCAATGAAATGGTGGATATTATGGTTATGTTGATGAATTGTTGTAACGCTCCAAATTAGGGGTTAGCAAATTAAGCAAATTTAGTCCGATTTATGTTCTGTCTCTTTGATATTTTGGCATACATTCATGGCATTTCTGGGTAAAGT
>JAOSBP010000007.1:8925446-8940565 GCA_027563825.1 Erythroxylum mucronatum | reverse complement strand
GTTGAGCATAAGATCAATTGTGAGAAACAATGGTTTGATGAATGGTGCTTGGTAAGGACATCTAACTCAAAAGTTGACTGAACTCTTATTTTAGTAGTTTCTTTTCTCATAATTATAACATTTTCTTGTTATTACGTTGTTAATCTTCTTCTTCTTGTAATTCTTTTTTACATAATCACAAGAATAAAATTGGAATATGGAATTTTAAATTCTCATATTTGCGGAAACTGGATATGGTGTGAGGTAAAGATAGAGCGACAGGACTCAAAACTGAGGATATAGTTGAAGCAAGTGCTAAGGCTAATAGCCTAAAGTATATAACAGTGTGTTCTTCATCGAACAGTGAAGATGAACTTGTTGTGGTATTTGATACACAAGGATCCTCGACTATTCCTTTAAGCAGCCATGAAAAAAAAAGGTGAAAAAACCTATCACTAAGAAAGGAAAGTTCTTACAAGAAAAAAAGAGACCAGCAAAACTTCAGAATACTATTGAGTCAAGGTTAAACAACTTCACCGTTAAGTTTGAATCTATTTGCAAACAAATGGCCTCACAATATGCAGCTGTTACCAATGCTTTGATTGCGGAGTCTAAATTTGATTCTCTAACTAATGAGAAGATGCAAGAGCTGATCAATAAGCTTCTTAATATTGGCATATCTCAAATAAATGTTGGTAAGACTGCTATGTTATTATGTAATGATCTTGCTAAAGTTCAGCTTTTGTTCACTTTACCAAGTTATTTAAAGTCTTTTGTACTTGGATTCCTCTATCTATCTTCTAGTCTATGAATCATTCGATGAATAATGGTTGGAAATATTTTTGTAAGTATTATGAACTTATGATGCTATTGATGTTACCTAACCAGGTCATTTTGTATTAGTTGAAAATTTTGTATTTATGATGTTAACAAAGTTTGTAGTTATAACCTGGTTATTTTGCATCGATTGAAAGCTTTTGACTAAGGTATTGTGTATAGCTATGATATTTTACATCGTTTGAATTATTAGAGGAATATAAATTGTATTAAACTATATTACTTGATTTTACTATAGCAATTGAATGGTAGATATTATGATCATGTCGATGAATTGTACAATATTTTAGATTATTAATCTATATTTTGAGGATATTATGTAACTAAAGATATGTTAATGCAAGAAAATACTATAATATTTTTTTAAAGAGCTATTGGAAAGGAAATACTGTAATTTACTTGATTTTAAACATTATGTTATTATAAATAGGGTCCATAAAATATAATTAATTTAAATATATTTAAATTTTGATATAAAATAAAATTTTAACAAATTTTTATTTCTCAAGATTTTTAACAAACCAACCATCATTAATGGTAATAGTAATTATTCCTTCATCTTAACCAACCATCGTAATTATAATGATTATATGTATTCTCATTATTTACTATATTCATTCTCATTCTCATTTCTATTGCCTATGTGAACCAAGCACCCTTTAATTAATTTGAGACCAAACTAATTTCCACACAACAATAATTGCTAGTAGAAAAACTGTTAAAAACTAAAAAGTTATTACATCGTTGGTTACTGTCACAAAGGTCACCTGCATTTGGATTATTATAACCCAAATTAACCCAAAGGCAAAAATTAGTCACTATAACATGTTATGCCCTTTGAATTAATGATAATAAATTATAGCTTCTACCAATACTACGCATATATTTCTTATACAGCTAATAGTTGCAGCTGTCAACAGCTAATACAAAAGATTTTAAATCAAGATGTCAACAGTTAATAAAACTTACAAGTCCTCGAGATGGTTGAAATCCAGTGTTCCAGTTTAAGCAGCACTTAGTTACGGTGACAACTGAGCAATGGCCTCATCATCAGCTTTCATTTTGGCTCTGAATGAGTGACTGTGAAGATGTCGTGTAAAACTGGTAGTTGTATCCAAGAAATATAAGCTAAATGTCATCAGGCAGCAGCATATAAACATGGGTATGGGTCCAAAGATCCACATGAAGAGAGGAAATGAAACATAGAAAGCTCGCAATCCGAGCGACCAAAACAAACTACCACGGTTCAAGTTTCTTGCAACATACTCAATTGAACTGGTTTCACCTATGGATGTAGGCACAGTGACCAAGAAACTGACATGGGCATAGTATCTGATAGACTGCACGTTGCAAACGAAGGCAACAAGAAAGCACAGCAGTATGGTGAAGTACTTGATAGAAGAACAAAGAGGAGTCTTGTTGCCATAAACTAGTTGTGATACTTTATTATCAGAGTTTGATGTGCTGCTCACAAAAACACTGATCAACGAACTAAGGGTGATTGCTGTTGTTGCCAACAGTGTAGACGCCATGATGTTGTTACGTATTGTTTGAACTGCCAGAACACCATTCTTCAAGGGATCCTGAAAGTACATCAAAAGATTCACACTTCACAGAAGCTATTCGAGCAGGAACAGGTACATTAGTGATTCATTAGGACTTTGATTATTGCATGCATACATCTCAATCATTATAGGTAATCAAGTTTTTAATAGTTATTCCGCAGGCAATTGCTATACAATCGAATCACTACTTTACTTTTGTCTGAAGAAAAGGGGAAGCTCCAAAAATTTCCTACCATGTTGCCTCAGTCATTGTTAGATTAGAGTATCCAATTTATGTTAATAGAGGCGTATTTTTTATGATGTGAAAAATGAATGCTTAAAGTGGCAAACAAGACAAATCCCAAATTCTCAGCTGAGCATAAAACCCCATCTCTCAACTCTCAACTCTCACCTAAACCTAAACCTAAATCCACGAGATGCAGGTGCCCACAGCCAATTAAGAACACAATTTTGCAACCTTCCAAGAACACACCATAAGTACTGAAGTAAGTAACCCAAAACCGCCCACCATCCAAGAAACACTTTAACGCAGTCACTAATTGCAATTAAAATTGACAATTGACAGTCTACAATGGTCCGCAAGAAAAATCCTGTTGAAACCCAGATTTGGAAACCAAAGCTTTACCCGTGAAGAAGCTCCAAATGATCTTAAGAATTGAGAAGGAAAAATTTGCAAGAGAGAGAGACAGGGGGAACTAACAGCCATGAGAGCATGAACCCATTGGTGGCGGGATTGCGAGTTGATTCCGATGACAGTGAAGGCTGGATACCGAACAACAGTGTAAATAAGCCAAAGGTGATACGCAGCCATCATAAACAGGCCCAATGGTACCAAAACATAATCTAAACATTCTTCCTCCATGTTCTGTTCTTGCTTCTTGGATTTTACGACACGTGAATGAACTAGTTGCACGTTCTTTTTGCCCTGTAGCATTTGATAATGGCACCTAGAAGCTGTCTAGTGGACAGAGACTTCAAACAGTGACAGAGGCTGTAGCATCGGATGGACGTGGACATGGCCCTTTCGGGCTTAAGTAGTTTAACAACAGTTCTCAAGGATCCATCCGCCCACAATATGAGGGGTCTTGATTCTACTCTTACAAGTTACAGCAAGGGTTAAAGTAAAACACTGAGTCGTAATAAAGAGGTATTTACTCACTAAGAATTGATGAATTTCTAAAAAGGAAATGAGTATAAATTATAGAATCAAATACTTAAGAATAAGATTTAATAATAAGAAATTATTAGAATATAAAGATATTATCAAATTTGATTGATTCTTATATATTAAGATTTTTATCTTTAATTTTTTACCTACATTAAGTTAACTAATTTTTTTTAACTTCTTCAATTTTATTCTTATCATAAAAATCATTTACATTTATTTAAAAATTAATAATTTTAAGTTATTAAAAATAATTTTGATTAATCATCATTTCTATTCTAATTTTGTATTTTGATTCTTCCATTAATGAGGCCTAAATGTCAACTACTCTTTAATTTATTTTTTATTTCATCCCCTAGGAGTGGTCAAGTTGTTGAAGTAGAGGGTATAGGGTCATAAGATTATGTGTTCAAATCTCCCTACTTACGCTCTCGAGATCGAGCCTGTCATACAAGACTTGTCTAGTGTGGAGTACCCGGTTGGCTTGATTTGTAGACTATTGCATTAATCTGGAGGTTTACTTAGTGCGTATCCAAAAAATAGTGACTGAGGATTTCTCCGTTTTCAAAAAATAAAAACCTTTTTGTTTGATCTATGTAATGAAGCCTTTATTTAGATGAAGTGAAGTTTTTTTTTTTGCATGATTGGTTAATTAGTCAAACAATTCATTTACAGTTATAGATATTATATGAGAAATTAAACTAAGTAAAAGTGCATTTTAATTGTTTTATCAAAATACAAGTCAAATCTTAATTTTTTATAGTATTTAAAATAAGTTATAACATTTATAAAACATTCAAATTAAATTTTAAATGAATAGAATTATTGACGGATGTATATCTTCTTTTGTTAATGTACCACGTTATTGTTTACGTGACATATATGTATTATTTTAATATTTATATGAGTTTTATTATGCCACGTGAATGTGAGATCCATTTTAATTAAACTTTATTTAATTTTAATCAAAAAATTTAATTTTGATTATTTCTGATAAATTCTAAATTAGAACTAATTAACCTAATCTAACCTAAATAATACAACTTAATCCTAAGTAACATCATATTAATAAAATAACCTAAATTACACTTGAAAGTTCTCCAAATTATGAAAAATAGGATATCTCTCTCTTTCATAACCATACATGCAAGCGATAACACCTTCAAGTTTCTTAAACACTAAATCCTCTTTAATGATGTTGTACGCTCTAAACTCTTTTCTCTAAACCACACAATTGAAACTGTAAGAATATAACATAGAAAATTTATTTGGAAAAAATCTTCAATCCTTTTCTATTTCCTTTGTGCATTAAGCAACATTGAATTACCCTCTTAGCAATATCTTTGAACCCTACTAACCTGATATTTGGGGATTGATAAATGCATGGGTAAGAATTTCTTAGAAAAGGGGACAATATGCCTTTTAGGATTGCATGCCTTTAGGCTATATTTGATTAGATGTAAGGTTTTAAATGGAATGGAATGAAATGAAATAGAATGAAATGGAATGGTTTATAATGGAATGGAACGTAAATGAAAGTAATATTAAAAAAATGTTGTTTGGGAGGGATGAAAGGGTTTATAATGTAATATAGTGAAATGTTGTTTAGATGAAGGATTTATAATGTAATATAGTGTAAAGTTGTTTGTCATTTTACATTTCATCCTAAACCTCCCAAATTGGAAGTTTTTATTTTTACTATTTAGGATAGAATGAGATGCATATGAAACCCTCATCTTCCATCTCATTCCATTCCATTATAAACACTCCTCCCAAACAATAGATTATTGCATTCAATTTTGTTTCATCAATAAACCCCCAACAAAACATAGCCTTAAGTTTTTCATTCTCTCTCTCTCTCTCCCCTCTCTCTTTCTCTCTTTTTATATTTTCATTATCCCATTATCTAACCAATCCAACCATTAAAAATTATTTTAAATTTATAACCAATTTATATCACTTGACGTATAACCTTAAAATGATTCCAATTATAAGCTAAATCACATTATTGGTCGAGTTAGTATTTTAGCAACCCTATTATTACCAAACCTTTGATAAGATTTTATCATCAATTTATTATCTTTAAGTTGAGCTTGCTTGATTCCTCCCCCTTGAGGGGTACTGAAGGATGACAAAGGTTATTGAAGCCACAAGATTTTTCTAGTACTAGTTATCACAATTATAGAGTAGTAAACTTAATTAGTTAATTTTTACTAATAGGAGTTAGGTGAGTTTGTTACTATTTTTTTATTTATCTAATATAGGAACACAAAATGTAAACCTTTATAAATAACTAAAAAATATTATAGAATAAAAGAACTTTTCTCTAAAGTTAATAAAGATGATTTTAATATTTATTATTTCAACAAGCTAATTACTTGTGTACATCAAGAGGCAAGTTCATTAAGAACTTATGTAGGCAAGAAATTTTAAAGGCAACGAGGATGCCAAACTTTATGAACAATAGTTCTTAAGAGAACAGAGAAAAATTGTGGATAATATCTAATAAAATTTATGTTATAATTAGAGTAAACCAATCAGTTAGACATGTTGTAGTTAATTTATCACTAACTAAAACTTATCGATAAGATATAACAAAATTTATATTGTAGTTAAAATAAATCAATTAATTAGACATGTTGTAGTTAATTTATCACTTACTTAAAATAATAATCATACATATATGTATGTAACACAGGATATTGTTTAAATGAGAAAGAAAAAGAAAATTTAATAAAGAGATAAATGAGTAATAATTAATGAATCATAAGAAATAATAAGGATGCCAATCTGGTTTCTCTTAACCTCAGTATGTGTAAAATTATACAAAAATTATTGGATCTTGGTTGAATACTTCATAAATTCTCACTTTTGAGATAATATGCATATGCTTATCTCACCCACAATGTTTGTTTGTCTTTTAAAAGCCTTCATATCCTTTAAGTCATAAGCACTTGGAATCACTTCGAGACCTCCCTTATCTTTCAATTAACATACTTCAAACTAAGCTACTTCTGCTATTGAATTTTTTTATAATATCTTTAGACCAAATAAATCTTCTTAGCATATAATCAATGATTTTAATCAGGTTTCTTAGGAACCATATATGAGATTACTAGTATACCTGAATGTTATTGAGCACACAGTTAACTAGTTAGGATCTTCCAACTATGTAGTGGCTTCTATTACACCAATTAAGAATTCTCTTGTGGATCCTCTCAATTAATGTTTGAAAATCCTTGAAAGAATTTTTTTTGTAGCTATTGGAATTCCAAGATAAGTAAATGAAGCTGACGTAGCTTTCAAATTATTAATATAATTAAACTAGTTACATCGGAAAAAACACTTTCAAAAGGAACATACAACTTTTGCCTTTATTGATGGATAACCCAACATTCCTTTGAAAGTGCTCAAGCCAATCATTAGATCACTTACATATTTTGTATTAGCTTTGGAAAATAAGATTAAATCAATAGCTTTGGACTTGCCTTGGTCATCTTTAGTAGGATTAGGGACAAAATGGTGCTTAAATGACATACCATGGATGAATGGATTAGGCCATGGGTATGAATCAGTTAGACCATATGCATAGTAGCTCTTAACTTAGCTAATTTTTACCTTTGGATGAAGATCATTGGTGATGTGCCAAAGTTAGTGGGATGAATCATCAAATAAATCGTAGGACATGGCAAAGAATGTGGATTAGGTGTCTTATCTTCATTTATCACATGTTCCTTTTACCTAGACGTGGGTTAGTGGTAAGATATGTAAACCACCTACTAAAATAGTGCCTAAAGTAGTTAGGGATGTCAACCACCAACTAAGTTAATGACTTAGTGGCCTTATGCCCACTTTCTTGTATGCTTGCCCGATAAGTTTCCAAAGGCCTATAAATAGCTCATTTGAGTAACATCTTCATTAATTAAAGATTTGCTTCCTTTGTATCAATAAAGAGTAATATTAAGGTTGGCAATTTTACTATAAAAGCTTTGTGAATCTGTCTCTTCTTATTGTTATCCATTTTCTTGTTTTTGGCTTAGTGAATCATTAGTTTGCTTTATCTTTAGTGTGAAACACCTTAAACACAAGAGATTTGGTAAGGTTAAGTTGAATTGAGATGTTCAACTACCACGCTTAGACTTTGGCTCATTTTGAGCATGGAATTGGAGTTCCTTACAAAGTCTTTGTAATAGTTGGTATCAGAGTTGTGTTGGTGATTCAATAGCACGTGGCAATAATCTTAACAAGCATACTACATAAGTGGAAATGCTCTCATTGATTCTTTACCTTTGGGTGAAGAAGATGTCCTTTCTTACACATCACGTTTTTAAGCTTTAAAGAGATAAATTAAGCATTATAAGATCAATGGGACAACTTGATTAAAGCACAAGAGGAAACAAATTTTGAGATCATAATCCTTAAATGTGTAGTTGTAACTCGAGATACGGGATAAGCTAAAACCATTATTTTCAAGGTTTGACAACCTAAATTTTTTAGGGCATTTAGAATGTTAAGGAACTTGAGAACTTCTTGCGAGATGTAGAGTAGTATTTTACAGCTACTAAGTACCAAAAGCAGAACAAGTGAACGTTATGACAATGTATCTTGATAAAGATGCAAAATTATGATGGATAATTCAAACCTCTACTAAAATTAATGTTGGGCATCCTCTTATGGATACATAATATTCTCCAATAGTTGTCTACCTGATCATTCACTAGCCATCACCAGTTCTGATTATGTAAGTTTCAAGATTTCCTTTAACTTTAACAACTTCCTTATTGATGTACTAGGATTTGAAGATTCATTATGGTCTAGTATCAATGTTGAATTTCATGGCTCTCAATAACACAAATATATGATGAGAATCAAATTTCTTAAACATATTATTAAGTAACTGTGTAAGGAGAATGTATGCAATATATATATATATATATATATATCATCTTATGACTACTACTAATAAGGCACTAAGTTTGGCTCAGGATAAACTTTTTAGGAATCCAAATTGTACTATGCTCATGCAAAAAGAAAAATAAGTAATGTATAACCTATCAAAGGCTCTATCTTATGATCATTTATTAATGAAACAAAGATCCAGGACATAATGGATTAAGGGCAGTGACAGGGGATCCTCCTTTTTTTTTCCACATATCAGTTATATCCAAGATATGCTCTAATAGAATCTCCAGCTTGCTGATTAATTACAAAACCATATCTAAAGAATAACTTTTGCTTAAAGAGGATATGATTATTTTTATAGTTACATGAATGCTCCCACTAATGCCCAGTCTTTAATTGATTTAATGAAGAATATCATAGAAGGTTGCATTTTCCCAAAAGAGGAAGAATTCTTTCTAAAATAGTAACCATACATGAGATTGATCAGGTTGTTAAAAGCCTAAATTCCCACAAAGTACCAAGCTAGATGGTTTCAGCATGCTTTTCTTCTCTAAAACCTAGCCAATCACTAAAGATGTGGTACAAGATGTTGTTCTTAAATTCTTTGAGAAGAGGAGACTGCAAAAAGAGATTAATAGAAATTTCATCACTCTAATTCTTAAAGGTAAATAATAGAAACATTAATGGGATTTTAGACCTATTGCTTGTTGCAACACCATTTTACAAAATTAAATAAAAAATCTTGGCAAATAGGCTCAAGGAATTCCTAATTAATCATGTTGACAGTACACAAGGGGCTTACACACCTGCTAGAGGGATGGCTAACAATATTCTACTTATGCGATAATTCATGAAGGGATATTCCAGTAGCAAGGGTGGAAAGAATTGTATCTTGAAAGTGGATTTAAAGAAGGCATTTGACAATATAAATTGGACATTCCTTTGTGACATTATGAAAACTCTGGAGCTTGTAGAATGTTTCATAGAATGGATGAAATTGTGTTTCACTAATCCTACGTTCAACATACTCATTAATAGAGAACTCACAAGGACATTTAGCAGTTCCAAAAGCATAATAGAAGGAGATCCAACCTTACTATACATTTTTGTTCTTGTCAAGGGAATTTTTGATAGATTCTTTATAAGAATTGTTGAGAAAACTAAGCATTTTAAGTTTTACTCTAAGTGTAGAAGAATGGGGCATCACAAACCTTATTTTTGTTTATGATCTAATAATCTTAGCAAGAGTTAACGTAATTTCAATAACAGTTATGATGAAGGCCATTAAGATGTTTGCCAGGTTATTTGAACTTCATGTAAATATTGACAAGTGTTCTTTCTACATTTCTACGAGTTCCTTTGATCAAGAGCATATAGTGAAGGTATTAATGGATTCAAAGGTCTTCCTTTACCTTTCACTTACCTTAGAATCTCAATTCCTACGACAAGATTAAATTATAGAAGCATTAAACCATTAGTGGACAAAATACAAGAAAAAAAAATCTCTGGATGGAGTATGAAAATGTTGTCACTAGTTGGTAAAGCTTAATTAATCACAGTTGTTTTGAACTTAATCAATATACATTTCGCTACACATTTGCTATTCCCAAAGCTGTGAACAAGGCAATTTACCAAATGCTCAAAAGATTCCTATGGTGAATGTAGAGTTGCTATCAAGTGGTCTTAGGCGTACAATCCATGAAGGTATGGAGGTTTGAACATTGTCCCCTTTAGGCTGTTAAATACATGTATGTTTCTCAAGATATTATGAAGGGTAATTGGTGATCAGCAATCTCTTTGGTGCAAATAGGTACACGAATATTATATCAAAGGTAACGATATATAGGAAATTGACCTTTCAACAAGGAACACTTTAGTTACTCTGAAAGAAATTCTCAAGTTTAGAAGCACAGATTACTTTGGCAAGAAAGTTGGGAATGGACACAAAACTTTTTTTTGACATAATAACTAGATTACAGGAGGACCTCTAATGAATATAGGAGATTTACAAGCTCTAAAATGAAGAATTCATGGAAATCAGACTGTTGCAAATGCTTTACTACACAAGACCGAGATCATGACAAGAATTTCTGATAGGAATATTCAACATGAGCTCAACAGATTGGTGTTACATGAGAATATGGAAGACAGAAATTGATGGTGTCCATATAGTAGTGGAATTATCAATAATGCATCATATAGGAAGCTATTTCAATAGAATCTCAATTATGTTCCATGGAATAAACTTGTTTGGTGTAAGTTTAATCTCCTTAGAGATGCTACTACTATGTGGAGAGCCATCAAAGATAGATTACTCACCATTGTGTGTACGAAAAATTGTTGTACTCTTTGTAAATATCAAATGGAGAGTGCCTCTCACCTATTCTTCACATGCAACTTTGCCAAAGAAGCATAAAGATTAATATTACATACATTGCTATTGGCAACAAATTATCACTTAGATTCTGAATTTGTAGCATATCAAGAAAGACATTAAATGGTATTTCTACACTGCTATGTCCTACCTTGTGCTGAATGTATGGGATGAAAGGAACAGGCGAAATTTTAGCAACACAGAAAGGAGATTTGATACATTCACAAAGTATTGATATGTGGTGGTATTAGGAGATTGTTTACAACAATTATTGGCTTTAAGTAGCACAATGTTTTAACTTGGTTATGGAACTCCGATCTCTTCGTTGAGACTGTAATTTATCTTGGTTCGCCTTTTATTAGCTTAATTCAGTTTTTTTCAAAAATTGATATGATATAAATTGTATTTATAATAAATATTAATTTCCATTATTCAATTAATATAATTTATCATTTAATTAATATTATTAAATTAAATTGGATTTAAAATTTAAAATATGATTTACTCTTTTGCCTTGGTTTATTTCGGTAGATTATTTTTATCTTGGTTCCGGACCATTCTTTTGAGTACAATTTTGCTCCAGTAGCCATTCTTTTGAAATGAACGAGAAGTGTCTGTGAGACTCCAGTAGGGCTGTGTTCCACTTCCACGTCCCAAGCTCTCACTTTTGACTCTTCCCGCTCTGCTCCTATCTTCCTCTCCGGGTTAGGTTATACCATCAATGGCGACGCGAGTAGTATCTCAGCCGAGAGCCTCGAAGACCGAGTCCTACGTGGACAACAAGCGCAAAGAGGACGTCCGGCAAGCCAACATCGTGGCGGCCAAGGCCGTAGCTGATGCAGTCAGGACCAGCCTCGGTCCTAAAGGCATGGACAAGATGATTTCCGCCGCCAACGGCGAGGTTATCATCTCTAATGACGGCGCTACCATCCTTAACAAAATGGAGGTCCTCCAGCCCGCCGCGAAGATGCTTGTGGAGCTCTCCAAATCGCAGGATGCCGCCGCCGGAGACGGCACGACCACTGTTGTGGTCATCGCTGGAGCGCTCTTGAAGCAGTGCCTCACGCTTCTCTCCAGCGGAATCCACCCTACGGTAATCTCTGATTCTCTTCATAAAGCTTCGATTAAAGCTTTGGACGTGTTAACTGCAATGGCGGTTCCGGTGGAGTTGTCGGATCGTGAATCGCTAGTTAAGTCTGCTAGTACTGCGTTGAATAGTAAAGTAGTGAGTCAGTACTCGACGCTTCTCGCTCCGTTGGCAGTTGATGCGGTTCTCTCTGTTGTGGAGGCTGCGAAACCAAACTTGGTGGATCTGAGGGATATTAAGATAGTTAAGAAGCTTGGGGGGACTGTGGATGATACTGAGATGGTTAAAGGTTTGGTTTTTGATAAGAAAGTGAGTCATGCTGCTGGTGGACCGACCAGAATGGAGAATGCTAAGATTGCAGTTATTCAGTTTCACATTTCTCCACCAAAGACTGATATAGAGCAGAGCATTGTGGTTTCTGATTATACACAGATGGATAGGATTTTAAAAGAAGAAAGGAATTATATTTTGGGTATGATTAAGAAGATTAAGGCAACTGGGTGCAATGTCTTATTAATTCAGAAGAGTATTCTAAGAGATGCGGTCACAGATTTGTCTTTGCATTATTTGGCCAAGGCGAAGATATTGGTGGTTAAGGATGTGGAGAGAGATGAGATTGAGTTTATTACTAAGACTTTGAACTGCTTGCCTATTTCAAATATTGAGCATTTTAAAGAGGAGAAGTTGGGGTATGCTGATCTTGTTGAGGAGGTTTCACTTGGAGATGGAAAGATTGTGAAGATTACTGGCATTAAGGATATGGGAAGGACGACAACAGTGCTTGTACGTGGGTCAAATCAGCTGGTACTTGATGAGGCAGAGCGAAGCTTGCATGATGCTTTGTGTGTTGTTAGATGTCTTGTGAATAAGCGATTTCTGATTGCTGGAGGTGGTGCTCCAGAAATTGAGTTGTCTAGGCAGCTTGGGGCTTGGGCTAAGGTGCTGCATGGGATGGAAGGATATTGTGTGAGGTCATTTGCGGAGGCACTTGAAGTCATACCATATACATTGTCAGAGAATGCTGGGTTGAATCCTATTGCCATTGTGACTGAACTGAGGAATAGGCATGCCCAAGGAGAGATCAATGCTGGCATTAATGTGAGGAAGGGCCAGATTACAAATATCTTGGAGGAGAATGTGATCCAGCCATTGCTAGTGACCACAAGTGCCATCACACTGGCAACTGAATGTGTCCGGATGATCTTGAAGATTGATGACATGGTTACTGTTAGGTAGTTTTAAATGAGAGGGGAGGGCTTGTTTATTTGCAAGCTACTATCTATGCTATGTGAACTTATGTTTTTCTCTTCTTGGGGATGATATGGTTAAAGAAATTTGGTGCTAAATGTTTGGCTTGTACTTTGAGATTAGATGCTAATTTGGGATTAGAGTCTGAGTGGTTTCTGGGGTCTCTTCTTAGCACCTAGTTGATGATACTCCTTTCTCATGCTTGCAACTGATTTTACATCCAGCTCGCGCTGGAACTTTGAGCACATTTTCTTTGTGGAACGTCTAAAATAATGTAACTTTGAATGTCCTAGGTCACTCTAAGCCATGAAACTTCAAGTGGTAGTTGATGTAAACAACAACACCACTAGTTAGAAATTTCGCTGAGGCGTAGGGTCTAATAGTACATAGTTTTATTCCTAACTAATAAAGAAGCTGTTTTCAAAAAGTGGTAGTCAGATGTCATTGATAGGAATAAAATCAGCGGGGATTGGATCAAACTTGCTGTTTGTGAATGCAAGGAAATGATTAGTATGTAACTGGAGTGTTTCTTTACAGTTCAGATTAATCTTTTCAAAATTTTTCATTTAGTTGAGCGTTCCCAGTCTTGTGAATTCGTTATTTATTGTAAAGTGTGGCCATCCATCCTTTACTAAGAGCACAGCTGAGGAAACTTGGTTCGTGAGGTATTGCAAAATGTGACAGAAAGATTTTCAGAGATCTTATATTATCTCACATCAAATTCAATTCATATCCTTGTTTAGAGATTGATGGCCTACAACTATCCAATTTACTGGGGAGGAATTGTAGATATGGTTGGTGTCAACGTTATTTGCTGTACAAACCACGATTTACTATGTTATTTTCATTCTATGGGCTGAATTCTTTATCTCGGCTTGGAATTGGATTGGCTTAGATTATTCTATTCAAGTCAAAGTCCGACTGGTCTTAAAGTATTTGGGCTAAATCTAAACTTGATTAGGTTTCAACAGTTTGAAAGTTTACTAACATTAGGCCTTGGTTGAAGTGCCTTAATTGATAAATATAGATATAAGAAGCAAAACAACTAGTAATCAAAGTTCTGGAGTCATTTTGTCAAACATTTGGTAAACATGAACACAATTTTGACAATCCATATTAATAAAACAAGACACAAGCTCATGATCACTGAAGAAGAAGAAACAAAGAAGCATAAATTTCTTTTCAAATGAAAGATCAAAACATGAACTCCATGGTAGTGACCTAAAAGCTCCTTTAAGGACATAATACCGAAAGACAAGGAGTTAAGTAGGCTAAGATTGGTAGAGGTTGTAGAGACACAACAATTGAGGGAATGAATGAAGGTAGAAAAAGCGAGTTTTGTTATAAATTAAATCATGAAAACATCATAAGTTTTCCCCCTCCATGTACGTTATTAAGATAGAGAACAAGTGATAAAATAAGTAAAGATTATCGAGTGAAGTCGATATGTTAAAGCTATCATTATCATAAATTCATTCTCTTCACCCCTATCTTTCACTACACCATTGACGTATCTATGGTTTCATCGTTCATTTCATGTCATGCCAATCTTGTATAGTACGAGTTGATTTAAGCTGAAAAGTGTTGTCTTTGTTGCTTAACAGTTTATGCATGCATGTTTAGAGAATGTTATTTGTTCGCTTATGTCACTACTATTTGGCCATAGTATAAAATGGAGGTTGCTGGTCGTGAGAACACTGTTCATCTCTTCTCCTTCTCCTTCAACTGTCATGGATCTTGATTTTCTAACTCCACTCCTACCTTATTTCCACACTTTACTGCTCTCTTACCTATATTGCATTCTACCATCTTCCTTCTTAACAGCAATGTACACTGGACGGGTCGGCCTTATTGGGCCTGGGCCGATCGGTCCATATGTTTAAGAAAGTCCAGCCCAAGCACGGTGCGATATCTTCGCTACTAATCGACGAGACGACTTTCCATGCAGAGATAGAGATCTTT
>JAOSBP010000007.1:8911144-8925346 GCA_027563825.1 Erythroxylum mucronatum | reverse complement strand
CCGACGTGCCTTTTCTTGTTTTGCAGGTAACACAGAACCAAGAGCTTCGCAAGCGATCAACGCATGGACCATAACGATAACGTCCCGTTCGGCCAAAACCTGGCTGAACCATACACTTTGTACGTTACCACTTTTTTTCACTCTTCACTCTTCACACCTTACTTCTTATTCCTCACTTCTTCTACAAGTTTTAACCTGTCTTCTACTGATTTAAGCACCATCCTCACACCTGTCTTCTACTAATTTCCAGCTTTTATCCAACAATCCATAAGCTATTCATAGAAACAACATAGTTTAGTTGATGTGTTGATGAGCAATGATGACATATTTTTGTTTAAAATTTTAAGTGAAAAAGAAGCTAAATTATTGTTACAATCTGGAACATGGAATGTTTGTTACAATCTGGAACATGGAATGTTCAAAACAAGCCATTGTTACTTCAAGCTTGGAGGCCAGGTCTCAAATTGGAAGATCTCGAGCAAGACAACATACTTATTTGGGCATGTCTACATGAGGTCCCTCTTGAATACTGAACCATAAGTGAATTGAGCGATCTTGCAAGTTTCATAGGACGACCAATAACACTGAATCAACTAACAGTTGAAACAAACACATCAATTATGCTAGAGTTTGCATATTGATAACCTCATTGTCTGACTTACCTAAAACCATTCCATTCATTAGGCTGAATGAGGAGTTAGAACCCATAAAGGATCAGCTAAAGGTCATGTATACATGGAGGCCTCATTTTAACAAGAAATAGAAATGGAGGCCAATAGGGAAGGTTTTTATAACAGGAATATACCAAGAATTGATGGAGTTAAATGTAAAGCTGAATGAATTGAATGAAGTATATGCGTCTATTATTCCTACTATCAATAGTACAAGCAAGAATTAAGAAGCAATTGATAACATTATAGTAGATAATTCAAAACCAGACAGTGAGCTGATTGAAGAAGTTGCTAATTTAATTTCTAATGCAACAAAGAAAGATAAAAAACAAACCACAATTGCAGCAAACCTTTACATAACAAATATTCCAGCTGCAGACAAAGTTATAACTCCTACTGCAGGGGATAATGTAGCAGTTCAGGTGGGTAAGGAGGGACAATAGACAAAGATACAGATGAATGGGTGTAACAAACATACAAATGAGAACGAGATAGCTGATAAAGTTGAGCAATGTTGACTTGAAATACCTGGACGTCAGAATCAGATCCAATAGAAAGTACAAAAAGAAATTCCTAATATAGAGGGTAAAATAGCAAATTAAGTGAGCAAGGAGGGACTACAAAAAAGGTACAAATGAATGAAGTTAATAAGCTTACAAAGGAGAATGGAAAATCTGATAAAGTTGAGCAGTGTACAATTGAAACACTTGGACGTTGGATTTAGAACTAGTAGCAAGCACAAAAACAAATGTTTAATGTAGGTGGTAAAGCAGTAGGCCAAATGAGCAAGGAGGGACTATAAACAAAGGTACGGATGAATGGAGTTAATAAGCTTACAAAGGAGAATGGAAAAGCTAAAAATGTGGAGCAGTGTATAGTTGAAACACATGGAATTTAGAATCAAATTCAGCAACAAGCACAAAAAGAACAAGAATTCGAGACAGTAGCTAGAATAAAATCTAACAGGAAGAAAAAAACCTCCCTAAGGGAGTCAGCCTCATGAATATCCTCACTTAGCATGTAAGAGAGGATAATACCCCAAATGAAAAATTGATGATCAAGCACATCATTTTACATAATAAAGTAATAATTGTAGATATTATAGAAACTAGAATAAGAAAGGAACACTGCAGTCCACTCGGGAAGCTCAATGTAGGTTGAATCCTCCGATGATGGAGGTCGTGAAAAATGAAGTGTTAAAGCTTCTCGAAGTTGGGGTCATTTACCCATTTTCTAATAGTAAGTGAGTAAGTCCGGTTCAGGTAGTTCTAAAGAAATTTAAAGCAACAGTGGTGGCTAACCAGGAAGGTAAGTTAGTCTCCACCCACATGCAAATCGAGTGGCAAGTGTGTATTGATTATAGAAAACTGACTGCGGTGACTTGTAATGACCATTCCCCCTCCCTTTTATTGACCAAATGCTTGAGAGATTAGATGGCTATGCATATTGTTGCTTTCTAGATGGCTTTTTAGGCTATCTTCAAATCTTGATTGCACCTAAGGATTAAGAAAAGACAACCTTTACATGCCCATTTGGTACATTTGGTTACCGAAGGATTGATATTTGCTTAATTGTTGATGCATTTAATCCATGACACTTCGTGATTAATGCTTTAAAGTACTTAAGACACTCACTTTAGTTTATATTTGATTTTAGGCATAGTTTAGAAGCATAATAGCTATTCACACTCAATTGTCTTTACGGGGCAAGAAGAAGAAGGATTAGAATGAAGAGGAGGTAAGAAAATGCAAAAACATGAAGTATATGCGGTGTATAGCATCTCACGACCATAACTAAAAATGTCATGGCCATAACTGGCATCTCATGACCATGACATTTTTGTCATAATGTAAAGATGTTTCACGATCGTGACCCTCTTTTGTGCCATTCACAACCATGACATTCCAAGTCACGCCCATAACTTTTGTGCCACCTGTCCCCAAAAACCTAGTTTTTAATATAAATGCATTATATTGACAGCGAAAACATTCCAAACTTGAATATTCTTCCTTTTTGGGGTTTTAGGAGTAGAAAAGAAGACAGAGGCGATTCATGGCTATTTCTTGGAGATTCATAGAGAAATAGAGGGCTAACTTTTCAACACCGATTAGGAGCTAAAGTCGATGCCGAGGAGTGCATTTAAACATATCGTCTTTGTGTATCATGTTCTTTCCCTCTTTTAGGATTGTTTCTATGTTGTATTTATTGATTGGGTATTGTGTAAGAATGATCTTAATACTCTATTAGATTGTTTTTTTTTATGAAAACCTATTGCTAGAATTTGAATACAATATGTAATAGTCGTGTTTGAATTTGTATGTGGCAACTAATGGTATTAAATCATTAGGGATAATGTAAAATCGGTTAAATAACCCGAGCTTTTATAGTTATTACTTCTATTGATCTGTTTTTCTCACTCATAACAAGGCTATCTGATTAAACTTAGAGAGCTTGTTCTAGGTTTTCTAATAGTTAAAGTTAATTAACGAGCTCATTTTAATTAACTACGACTTAAGGAAAAACTAGGATTAACAGAGCTTATTGTTAATCTACGATCAATAGTTTAAAGAGAGGTGTGAAGACGATAATGTAATGACATATGCTAAAATGTGTGTAGGCTGAGATTAAACCAAAGAACCTGATTTCAAACCATTTATCAATATTCTCACTTTTCTACTATTTAATTTGAGTTGCTTACATTTATATATTCAATCTTACTTTGTTTTCTAAATTGCATCAAACCTAACCCCTCAATTTTACATATACATCTAATTTAGGAAAGTAATTGGATTTAATCTCTGTGGGATCGACCTAGACTCATCACTGCTATAGTTGTAGGTCTAGTTATTTTGAGTAGTATTATGACGCGCTAAGTCAATTCTGGCGTTGTTGCTGGGGATTAATATCCTTTGCTTTTTGAATTTATTTGTTTTATTTTTAATTAACTTCTTTTCTTGTTTGGTTAGTTACGGTGCATGATATGATCTTCTCATTCTGGTGAATTGAAATTTAATCCAGGAATTGAAAGAATGATACACTGACTAAGAAGACAAGTTACACAAAATTGCGAGGATCCATCACCATCTGAAAGGAGACTTAATTCTTCACTAGGAATTCAAATAGTTTTAGATTTGCTTTCTAATTCTTCTATTGAATCCATCTCTAAAAAGATTCTAACATAGCAGAGCAAAATAGTGATCGCACTCTTAAGTAGTTGGTTGCTCTTGATTTATACCATCAACCTCTGTGCGTTAATTTTCCTATTATTGATGTTGCTTTTAAGCTTAAATCTGGTCTAATTCAGCTTTTGCCTACTTTTCGTGATATGCTAGGTAAAGATCCTCATAAGCACCTTAAGGAGTTCTACATAGTCTATTCTAGCTTGAAGTCATTCAAGATGCAAGAAGAGAAGATTAAGTTGAGGGCATTCCTATTCTCATTGGGGGACACGGCTAAGGATTGGTTTTACTACTTGTCCTCTAGATCGATCACTACCTGAAATGAGATGCAAAGATTTTTTTTTTAGAAGTACTTCCCTGCCTCTTGAGCTACGAACATTTGGAAGGACATATGTGCAATTTGATTTCATCATGGAGAGATATTATATGAGTATTGGGAGCATTTCAAGAGGACTTCTATGAAGGACTTCTGCCACAAGAAAGAAGTATGATAAATGCAGCAAGTTATTGAAGCTAGAAATCTAATTTCCAACATGGCTTCTGACTCTCAACAATTCAACATTCAATAAGATCCCAGACGATTAAAAGTTAGTGAAGCTAGTGCTGCCACATTGGAGTAACAAATAGCTAGGTTAACATCTCTAATGAGACAAATGGCTGCCAATGATGCTCAACAAGTCAAAGCATGTAGAATTTTCACAATGGTAGGACATCCAACTGATATGTGTCCAACTTTGCTAGAGACATCTATGGAATAAGTGAATGCTTTTGGAAGTTTTCCGAGTAAACCATAAAAAAAGTAAGATCTTAGCTACTCCTATGCACACAATTCAGGATGGAAGAATCCTCCATTTAACAATTATAGACAATAAGGACAATAATAAAGCTCTTATCAATAACCATATCAAAGACAAGCTTAACCATCAAGCTCTGGACCTTCATTGGAAGATATGATGAAAATATTGAATTAGAATACCACACAATTCCAAGAATAAACAAGAGCTAGTAAGTAGAATATGGAGAATCAATTAAGTCATATAGCTACTACTGTTAGCCAATTGGAAAATCAGAGTTAAGTTAAACTTGCCTTTGATTGTAAACCTAAAAGAGAATGCAAGTGCTATCACCTTGAGAAGTGGTAAAGTGGTAAAGAAATAGAGGCACCACATAAGACCCTTGTTATTGGCAATGATGAAGAACTTGAAAAGAAACTTTAAGTGTCTCCAAAAGAAGCTAAAATGGGAACTCAGGTAAATTCTCAATCTCCTGTGATTAAAAATTTTACTAATACTTTGCCTCCTTTTCCTAGGCGATTTGCTAAATCAAAGAAAGAGTTTGTATAGATTTATTATGATTTTTTAAAAGGAAGAAGAAACTGTACAAGTCTTATACATATATTCTTGATCAGTAATGAAATAAGCATCTTACTCAAAGGATCAACTTAGCAACTTACTTTATCAATCCTTATTGCTTATATAGTGGAGATGTATATACAAAAGTCAATATTATGAGTAGCCATTTTGAAGTGAATGGAAGAAAATGTATTTTCTCTAATAAGGATTGATCAAAGGTGATAAATGAAATTAAATTGTATTGTTAAGATTTAAAGAGTTTTACTAGATCATCTACAAAGAAAGAATTTATGATTAAAAAATATAGGTATATTATCTAAAAACAAAACTTATAATTGCAATTATTCTTAACTTTTTAATAATATATTTTTATTTTTGTAATTATTAATTTAAAAAATATATTAGTAGTAGAGATTATTTAGTAAAACTACTCCAACATTAAAAGAACTTGCTATTTGATTACTTAGTCCAAATACTTTTGCTTCTGGTTGTGAACGTAATTAGAATGTCTTTTAATATGCTTATACAAAGAAACAAAATTGTCTAGAACATCAAAGACGTGATGATCTTATTTACATTATCATAATATAAGGATGACGAATAAGTATTTTATTAAATGAACATCTTTTAGAAAAATTCTACTTTTATTAATAATTTTATAATTGATCTATTATCTATTTAGAGTACCTAATAAGAAGAGAACATAAGATCTAATTGATATTTTTTAAAAGAAAAATGATTTAATTAATTAGCCCAAAAGGATAGCCACAGGCTAATTACAAGGCAATGTTGTTAAAGATACAAAAGATACAACAAAATGGAAACTTTACATGTTAAGCATTAAGACTACTAAATGAACATCTTCTTCAAAGAGAGGAACTCAATTTTTAAGTGATATTATGAGCAACTAGAATCTCTCTGATCCAACAACTCACTCTATGTGCAAGATCATATTTGTCGATTTCGATATTTATGAAAATCCTTAAGTTTCTTTCTTTCCATATAGAATATATAGAGCAATTGAGGCTGAGGCTAAGGCTAAGGCATATTTGGCCAATGTTGTATGGACAATTTAGATTTGTGAAATGAAGCATTCTGGCCCAGATGAAAGAAAAGTAGTCGCGTTGAAAGAATAGATGAAAAGTTGTTTCAGGTACTAGGTTACAAAGGCAACAAACTTGATTAATGGAAATCTTAAGTCTGTCTTTTATGTTCAGTCTTCTTCTGGTAGTTAACCATGTGATGAAAGAAACTTGGACATTAATCATCCTTTCAAGACAATATTATACCAAGGAATAAAAGGAAGATATGGTCTAAAAGCTTCTAGACAAGAGGAACCGGAGAATTCCTTGTTGGTTTTGGAATTCCATATTGCTTTATCCTTCAAGAGAGAGTTAGGATTGTAGGAGGGGAAGCAAGGAACCAATATGTCTATACCTCTGACAATGGCAAGCCATCTATTACTTTGGAAACTTTGGGGAGAATTGGAATTCTTGTTACTTGAGAAGAGAGATCACATCTTAAAGGTAGGGAATTTAGAGGAGCTTGCATACTCTAAGCCGTGTGGCGGGCTTGAGGGTTAATCCTCTTAAGTCGAACATATTTCTTGGAGGAGTGTGGGATAGAGACCGTGAGGTAATTTTGCAAATGTCGGAGTTCCACATGGGTGAATTCCCGGTTAAATAATTGGGGGTCCCCTTAACCCCTCTAAAAGTCTCTATTGCTCAATACTCAACTTTATTAGACACGGTGGAGAGCTATTTTACAGCTTGGAGTGGGAATACTTTATCGTATGCAGGAAGGGCCGAACTCATAAATTCCGTAATACAGGGGGTATTGGCTTTTTGGCTACAAGCTTTTCCTATTCTGGTGGTGATATTAGATAAAATTGCCTCACTCTCCCGACTCTTCCTATGGGGTGGGAAGCACTTCTGGGTTGCTTGGGAGAGTATTTGTATGCCTAAGGCAGAAGGGGGGTTAGGGTTGAAAAATTGTAAAACGTGGAATTCAGCTTTGCTAGCTAAATTGATATGGAACATTCATGCGGAAGCAAATTCTATGTGGGTTAAATGGATCCATGCAGTCTACCTAAGAGGTGAATCAATATGGGAGTGGCAGCCTCATCCCCGGGACTCCCCTCTTATGAAGAAGATTGGTGTTATTCGGGATTTGCTGCTGGAAAAATTTGGGGGTCGAAGAGCTGTCAATAATGAAATGAACAACCTGTGTATTAACGGACATTGGTCTTCCCTTAAAGTCTATGAGCTACTTCGGCCTAAACACATTAGTAGACCTTGGATGTCGTTAATTTGGAAGCGATACATCCCTCCTAAGTTCTCCTTTATTGCGTGGTTAGGTTTGCAACATCGCCTACCTACGAAGGATCACCTCCCTTTTCTTGATGTGGATCCCAAGTGCATTTTGTGCAAAAGTGAGGTGGAATCTATTAACCACTTGTATTTCCAATGTCCCTTTACTAACTTGATTTGGCAGGAAATTCGTCGATGGCTGAATATTACAAGACTTATAGGCTCCCTCTCTCGTGCTGTCAAGTGGATCAGAAGTAAAGCTAAGGGTGCCCTATTGAGAAGCAAATCAATTCGTATTTCTTTCCTATGCACGGTTTATACTATCTGGAAAATTAGGAATGCAATGCTTTTTGATGGTGCTACTTTTATATGGTCTGATGTGCTTGCCAAAATCAAAATGTCCACTTACAAAATATTATTTCAATTATACCCTATAGACCTTATTACTTCTCAATTGTAAGGGTGGGTGCGGGCACTAGGGGAAAGACTTTGGCTGCATGGATTATGTCTCCCTGCTGGTTACGTTACCAGTGGGGGTTGGTGGTTGGTGCAAGTTGGTCCTGACTTAATGGGGTGCTGTGGTCCATTTCCGGAGAGTCAGCCTTATCATGGGGGTAGGCTAGGTCTTGGGAGTGGCCGACCCTCGTCCAGTTCGGTGGACTTCCCTTCAATTTTCTTCTGTGTTAACAGGTTTATGGAATCTAGTGAAGCAGGAAGACAGGGGGGCTGCATGGGCCATGCACTGTCGGGTGTTGGTGCTGGGTAGGCCAATGAGGAACGATCCTTCCTGCCTGGTGCTGGCGTAGTTACTGGTTGCATGGGTCATGCAACTCACCCCTATGTACGCGGATGTGGTGGGCATCTTGGCTACTGCACAATGCTAGCAGATTCGGTTGTGGTGCCCTTCTCCAGCAGCATGGACTTTCGGTGATCAGCCTCAATTGTTGTTGACTTTTTAGCTCTTTACTAATTCAGGTGTCATTACATTATTGTAATTTTTGGCCCCAGTGATCCATCGGCTGTAATGTACCACAGTGAAGTGTTTAACCTCATTATGGGTGTAAGGGGGAATATTTGGGTTTCTTTTGTCTTATTTTGCCGACAGGGGTATGCCCCTATTTTGGATGTATATAACCCATTTTTGATAAATACCATTTACCATTTATCAAAAAAAAAAGAACTAAATGACCTCTCTATTTCTAATATGAAGTCTAAAAGGTAAGTAAATAGTATGTCTTTTTCTAAGTACGAGGATGAAAGGCCAAGAGTGCTCCTTTTCAGTTAATTGCCAAAAGTTGGATTCTCTCAAGTAAAATTCACTAGTCCACTCGCTCTAAAGAGTTTTTTTGTCACTGAAAAGCTTCAAAATCCTCTTTGCCATTAGGATTGTTTGATTATCAAGTTAATCGAGACAAATCCTAGGTCTCCTTTATGCTTATTCCATCATAGTTCATCCCATTTAATTTCATATCCTTTAGGATTGTGAGATTTTCCAATCCATAGAAAGCTTTTCTTGCATTTTTCCATCTCCTTATTATCTATTTGATATTGATTGTATTATTCATATTGATTTTTTAATCAAAGAAGAAAAACAATCTCCTCATCTTTCTTATAATAAACTTGAAAAGAAAATTTATGAAAAAATGCATTTGCAACCATAAATGAATTAAGTACATTTACTTGATATTTGATTTTAAATATATTTAAAATTAAAAGTATAATATATTTTAGTAGAAATTAATTTCAAACATTCTCAATTTGTAATTTATTTAAATATAATAGAAGATGTTGATACAAATATTTTGAACAAAAATACACTTTGTGAATACATTTTGAATTTTTAATAATGTTGGGATGCAATTAAAAAAACACAATTTTAATTGTTAGCATTATTTAATATTTAATAATTTATAATAGATCCAATTTTAATTTAAATTATTAGATTTTTTCGTAATTAATTATGCATCGTAGACATTAAATATTAATGTATTCGTTTTTAAATCTCTTCTGCTGTTAATTACGGGTTCTAATCCACTTGTCTAATTAATATTTTAAGCAAGTAGAAATAGAAGGGGAAAACGATAAGAAAAGAAAATAGAGAGAGAAACGAAGTCTGCACAAAGTTGATCCAGTGGCGTCTCCAATCCATTGTGCAGCGAAAGCGGTGGTGAATTAAGTTTCCCTGTTCATTGACTCGCTCATGTTCTAAAGATGGAAACTTGTGAATTTTCTCTAAACAACTTTAGTGATTGAAATTTATAAACCCCAGTGGTTGAGGTGACTGAAGCTTTGCAAGGTACACCACCTGTTTGTTGATTGTCCTCGAACAAAAAATTATTACTTTAGTAGTTGGTGTTCCTTTTTGTTCCCCCCTTTGAGTTAATTTTGCAATAGTCTCTTCCTCTAGGCATCATGGCCTCCGACGAGGAGATTGTGGAATCATCATCTGTTGATAGTCAAACAATCCCCACGGATACATCGACGGCAACCATAGTTCAACCAGTTGTGGCTCCTCCTATTGCTCCATTACCTACAGTTCCATTAGCACCTCTACCCATCCGCGTCTCTGCTGCTTCTCGTCCGCAAAATGGCGAGGTTAGAGCTAGCGATTCTGATGACTCTGACCAAGATGATGACACTGCTCCTGTTGGCACCACTTCTGGGGTGGGCTATGAAATTTCAGAGGAAAGTCGACTGGTCAGAGAGCGACAACAGAAGGCAATGCAGGAACTTTTGATGAAGAGACGTGCTGCTGCTCTCGCGGTGCCAACCAATGACAAGGCTGTCAGAGCTCGTCTTCGACGCCTTGGTGAGCCTGTTACCCTTTTTGGAGAACGGGAAATGGAGAGACGTGACAGGTTAAGGATGCTTATGGCCCAGTTGGATTCGGAAGGCCAGTTGGAGAAGTTGATGAAAGCTCATGAAGATGAGGAGGCTGTTGCTACTGCCACTAGAGCAGATGATGCCGAGGAGGAAACGGTTCTGTACCCTTTTTATACTGAAGGGTCAAAGGAGCTCTTAAATGCTAGGATTGATATTGCCAACTATTCTGTTTCACGGGCTGCATTACGTCTTCAGCGTACAAGGAGGAAAAGGGATGATCCAGATGAAGATGTGGAAGCGGAGATTGATTGGGCTCTAAAGCAGGCAGGGGGTCTGTTTCTTGATTGCAGTGAGATTGGAGATGATAGGCCTCTCTCTGGTTGTTCCTTTTCTAGTGATGGAAAGCTGCTGGCTACGTGGTAATCCCTTTCTCTGTAATTTTACTTTCTATTGCTTGCTTTTTAACAATTTCCTTCATATTATTTGGGTTATTAAAATAGAAACTTATTGGCAATGTTAAAACATGTTCATGGCATCGGCTAGTGTTATCCCTACAAAAGAAAAGAGAAAAACATCCACTTAGAAATTCTCTATGGCCCTGCTGTTGTCTAACTTATTAGCTTGTCAATATGTATGACGTTTTCACTTGTTGTTCTGATTTCTTCACAGTTACCTTAGAAATGTCATTCAAGTACCTTTCATGGACACTTTCCTTGCTGCTGCTA
Source organism: Erythroxylum mucronatum (assembly GCA_027563825.1). Taxonomy (NCBI): domain Eukaryota; kingdom Viridiplantae; phylum Streptophyta; class Magnoliopsida; order Malpighiales; family Erythroxylaceae; genus Erythroxylum; species Erythroxylum mucronatum. The sequence goes on along the minus strand of JAOSBP010000007.1, from coordinate 8,914,287 downwards.
TTTGATAAATGCAATTTGCTAAAATCTGAGCATCATAAATTATGTGCTGCTTGTGGAATAACCTCAATTTACCATTGATTTTTTTAATGGATTACAGAAGCATACTATCGGGTTATTAAAGTTCCAGAAATTTGCAAGATACCTAGTAGAAATGTCGATTGTTGCTATAGGTTACATTATGCAGTTATTTTAGTATTAGAGGTTCTATTGCACCTTTAAATTTGTAGATGCTAGTAGTCATGTTTATTGTTTCTTTCTGCTCCTTCAGCGCTTTGAATGGAGTTGCTAAAGTATGGAGTATACCTCGAGTAAACAAAATCTCGACTTTGAAGAGACACACAGAACGTGCAACTGATGTTGCATTTTCTCCCGTCCCTAACCATTTGGCCACTGCATCAGCTGACAGAACTGCATGTTTATGGAACACTGATGGTTCCCTGCTAAGGGTTTTTGAGGGTCATCTAGATCGTCTTGCTCGCATTTCTTTCCATCCATCAGGAAAGTACTTAGGAACTACTAGTTTTGACAAGACATGGAGGTTATGGGACATAGATACTGGTGTAGAGTTACTACTTCAAGAAGGTCATAGTAGGGGAGTCTATGGGATAGCCTTCCATCATGATGGATCTTTAATAGGGTCTTGTGGACTAGATGCACTAGCACGTGTTTGGGACCTACGAACTGGAAGAAGTATTATGGCTTTAGAAGGGCATGTCAAACCAGTAAGATTTCAACTATCTTCTTTTAAATTCCTTGAAATCTCCCAGCTTATGCTGAAGACATAATTGTAGAACACGTAATATGTCTAATTGTTGCCCTATGTAGGTTTTTGGTATCAGTTTTTCCCCCAATGGCTACCATCTGGCAACTGGTGGTGAAGATAATAGTTGCCGAATATGGGATTTGAGGAAGAAGAAGTCCTTATATACAATACCAGCACATTCAAATCTTGTATCACAAGTGAAGTTTGAGCCTCAAGAAGGGTATTACCTAGTCACTGCATCCTATGACATGACTTCTAAGGTTATTTTTCTCCCAATTTTTGCTACTGTTTTTCCCAAGTTTTTTTGTGTTCTTTTGTCAAATCCTTTCTTCATTGGAAGGAATTGTCTATTTTCCATCATCAATTGGCAAGAGTTAATATTACTCTTATGGTGCTTGTATTAACAGGTTTGGTCTGGCCGAGATTTCAAGCCTATAAAAACATTGTCAGCTCACGAAGCAAAAGTCACTTCAGTGGATATTGGTGCTGGTAATTTCCATAAATGGCAAATAACAAAGTTCACTTTGATATTAATTTCCTGGATTGACCCACTTTTATCGACATTTCACAATTATATTTGTATATTTCTTCAGAAACAAGTTCGGTCTGAAATTTATTTTCAGCAAGCACTTTTAGATGTAAATTATGCTATACAGATTCTGTGAATTCTTGCCTGTGTTTAATCTTTTGAAGCTGAGCAGACAAGAATCCTTTGTAAAAATCTGTATTTTCCCCTTAAAAATAAACTTTTCATTCAGAGGAATGTAAAAACATTTTTAGGAATTGATGATTGCTTTTTTTGTTGTCTTGATGGCAGATGGTCGATACATTGCTACTGTCTCGCATGATCGTACAATCAAGGTTTGGTGCAGCAATAATAATGAAAACGAGACTATGGATATGGATTGAGTAGCCTTCTGTCATTCCTTGGTGTCAAAAGAAAAATCAATTATGCTTTAACATTGGCTGATTGAAACCTAAGTTTTGGGTTCTTGGGCTACAGTGTGCTTTGCTATGAAGCTCTTCTACATCTGTTCTTTCTTATAAGGTGCTTTTCCTTTATGATCCAATTAAATATTCCTGCTTATTTAAGCTGAGAGTTCCAACCCCCCCCCCGCCAAATATCGTTGTCTTACTTGATTTGTAGTTTTATGAAAAATGTGATTCGATGATGGCATTTCTTTTGCATATTTTACTTGTTATGGGATTTCTGAGCATTTTGATGATATATATGTTTTACATTTCTGATCAATTGAAGATGAGTAGTTGGTTTTGCCAATATTTAGGTACATTTTCCTCTCAATTTATCCCCCCCTGAATGGTTGCACTGCTGCATCCTCACACCTTGAATTAAGTTTAAAAAGATTCATAAGAATAGAAGTGGAGCCAAGTCAAAACAGCCGGTTATGTTGATGTTCAGATAGACATGTCTATCAAAATAATTTCAGGCAGGAAAACGAATGTGGATTGGCAGGATTAGATCCACCCCAAAGATGCTCTTGAGAAGCTGAGGCTTACAACGAGATTAAGATGCATGGTCAATTGGTTTCCTGTATTCCTGTCTTTTTTACTTTTTCCAATCCTAAGTCCAGTAGACCGCACTCAATTTTAAAATAGACCTGTAAAACAAACATTCCCCAGTCTAATGGATAGCTAAAATTCCCCGATTTAAAGGCTTTATTAATCTCAAGCGTCACCTGTGTCGAGTTTATTAATCTCAAGCGTCACCTGTGTCGAGTTTTAACGTATAACTTTGCAATGTGTCATTGGATTCAAAGAAAAAGACTAGGACTGATTTGATTATTTTACCTACTGTTAATGAATATGATGTTGCAAGGTGTTCTGATGCTGCCTACCAATCAAATGTGATCAAAGTACTCTCTTCTACATTTGTTCTGTACTGCAAGTACTTCAAATTCATGTGCTTTGCAGAAATTCTCTGAACCCATTCTACTCCTAATGGGACTACTTGTATTAATATAGCATTTTCAGGAAGGAAGAGAATCTTGGTTAAGCCCGCTCAATGAATGCCCAACACATCACAAGAATTCATAATTTGAGCAAATCCTGGCAGGTTGGCAGCAGATTCTGCAACTACATTGAATCCCGATCTTTTAGCCAGTCTAACAATGTCAGCCCACATGTGTGAAAACGCTCGAAATGATTAACAGTCTAGGCCTTTTCTTCTTAACATCCTTGATTGTTGAGGCTCATTTGTTGTCTTATATTGGTTGGGGATAATAATTGAAGCCAAGCTCTTACCTATATAAGGAAGTTGTTACCTCCTTATTTAATGTATCAAACAAAGTCAAAGATTTGTAGTACAAATTTGACTCTAGTTAAATTCCTCTTTTGAGGTGAGAGTTGGAGAGTTTGTCTT
>JAOSBP010000007.1:8869522-8885912 GCA_027563825.1 Erythroxylum mucronatum | reverse complement strand
AATATAATACATTATATTATTAAATTAATTAATTATCATTATAGCTAAAATTAATATATACAAATTAAATATTATTACAGTTTAAATTAATTAATTATCATTATATCTTTAATAGTTTTGGCTGCTCCAGACTTCCAAACTGTAATAGTTTTCCAAAAGAAAAGGGAAAAGGTTTAACTAAAGTTTGTCTTAATTATTACCCCAAACAAACAGAGCAATGTGACGTTGCCAAGAGAGGACTGTGACTTTCTTGTCAAAGTTGTTTCCAAGCTAACATAATTTAGCCTCTTGGGTCGAGCTCTCTTTTGAGTAGCTCAATCGAATCTAATTTAAATATATAAATAAAACTTTCGGACGTTCTAATAATTTATAAATTCTAATTTATAAATTGCATTTAAATATATAAATAAATCGAGCTCACAAAAGCTTTCAGACGTTCTAGTAATTTAACTGAAATTATAATTCTAAATAATTTTAATTAAATACCAATTATGTCCAAATAAGATTCAATATCTTGACCTTTATTTATTAAATATCTCATATTTAATCATAAAGTTTCTCAAACTTTACTATCAAATCCAACTTGATTAAGAAAACTTTTCTCTTAAACTCGTTTTATGTGTATGATCTATTATGTTTCTAAATATGTTGACAATAGATATAAATTATAACCTTAAATCATATTTAGGATTAGGTAAATTAAACTCCTTTAATTTATCTTTAATTATTTAATTAAATAATTTATATCTACAGATCAAGATTGACGTCTAGTAATACATTATGGCCACCTAAATATTAAGAAATATCATAATAGTTTTGACTAACCTTTTAGTCTATTATTTTTTTGTATAATTTAATCATTTCATCTTACAATGTTTTAACTAGACATAGAGCATGGAAATAATTTATACTCTATTTGAGTTCAATCATGTTACTTCACCATTAGCGATTGATTCAATTAATGTTATTTAAACAATATTTTCAAATTGTCGTTCTACGTTTAGCCAAGGATTTTCCAAATAAATACTAATCAAGAATAATGAAACATTATCCTTAATCACTTTAGGATGATAAATTGTGTATTGATCAGTCAGCTATCTCCGTATAGTTCATATTATATCTAATGACTACTGACTGAGCTACCTTTGACTAGAATAGGTCATAAGAAGTATCAAAACATAACAATATCCTTATATGAGATAATTTTGAAGATCTCAAATTAAAGGATTATTTATACAATTATCACAATGAGAATTTCTATAAATATAAAAGTAATGTTCCAAATAAAATTCTATAGGGTCAATTCAGTGAACTTGTTATCTAATAAGCAGTCACACATGTTTTTATCTTTATACTTTATATTATAAGATCAACCAATTCCTTCATAAGAAAGAAACATTATGTGTGTTAGTCTTTTTATGCTTCACTATGTTCAGTCTTAATAGAAAAATGACTAGGAATAATTTAGAGATAATATATAAATGCAATATAAATATCATAGTTATGATCACATCACAATTTTATTTGCAATATACATTTATCCTATAAGCTTTATCATGTACATTTGAAAATGGAAAAAATAAAAATGTCTTTAAATAAGTATGTAATTAAAATATAGCCAACCAACTGGCTGTAAGATATAAACCACAATCTCTCAGTTGTACTAATTCAATAATTTAAATATCTTATACCATATCATAATATGACGATCATGCTACTATTGGGTCAGTGCTTTAGTGAGAATTATATAAGATTCTCTACAATAAATACTTGCTTAAATCTTATAATTTTCATCATAATTAAGAGAAACTACCTAAATACATACTTAAACTTTTGATGAGACTTTAGCTCCTTTTGTATGCCTAATGACTCTAATGTTATATAGTATATTACTATCTGAACAATGCAAGAAACTAAAACCAAGCACATTAAAGAACTTCATGATCTAATTAATCATTTCACTAAATAAAAATTGTATTTTGGCTTCATTAGTAGTTAATGCTATATTGAAACCTTTCCATTTTTAAAATAATATTATTCCAAGTAAAATATACCTTAATGAAAACTTACTTCTAAAGTTAATATCTATATAACCTAGAACTTAAATATCAACGTATATATAGAATAATGGATATCTTTAATAATTTACAAGTATTAGATAGCTCAGATGCTAAACAACTTTAATACATTATTAACAACTTGGAGTAGAATAGGTCAACAACATGTATCTCTACAAATATACTCATAATTAAGTTTTTATCTTTCCATATCTAATATGAATTATTCTTGGTCAATTATATTTTCAATAATTGAAAATGTGAATTATTGTTCTAAATATAATAATATGCCTCTACATACTTTTCTTAAAGAGGACAACTATACTCTCACTAATCTTCTTATAGAAATGCTAAATTCATAATCATCTCTAAAATAAACTCTTTGAATTCATTATGAAGTGAATCTTTCAACTCTTCGTATAGCCTTTTAACTATATATCAAATAAGTTAACAAAGGTGTTTGTCTAAATTAGATGTATTTTTATGAGATTTGAACTTTTTAAATTTCATCTTACTCCTGCTACTTATTTTAAGAATCATTCTCCTATAAGTATACACATAAACAAACCATATATTCAATAGATCTGTAAGATTATATCCGAACTTTTAGATCATTTTATTATCCAATTCATTTATAAACTTATTGGATAATGCATACATAAACTAATTATGACATCCTAAAATCACTAAAATTTACTTTTTCAAAGCTCTACCATTTTATATCTAATATGAAATATTGCTAATTGATTTAATTGGAATTATATCAATACTATTATGGAATTTAGTTATAGAGATATTCACTAGAGAATCTCATTCTCTATAAATAACCCAAAAATTTAAATTTCATCACATCGATCTCTCCAAAGCGATTATGCATTCTCAATTCTACTTAGATTTAAATAATTTAAATAAATATTTTATTTAATACATATGACTATATCATATAAAGTCATTAGTACATTTAATGAAATAAAAGTATTATCCTTTTATGAATTATTATTGTATCTCGTTAATTACATGTTAAGATTTAGCAACTCAATACCACTATCATCCTTTCACCAAAGTTTGATTTGGTTAGTCTTCAACCAAAAAAGTTTCATAAGTTTTATATAATTCATAATCAAAATGATACATTTATCCTTGTATGTAACATATGTCTCTCATTATGTTGATTTAATCAACATGACATAAAAGATAGTCTCGGCAATCCAACTTTGTAATTTTACCACTTATGTCAAGCATAATTCTCCTTTGATCCAATACATATAAATTATTTATATAAACTTAGATCAACTACTTTTGCTCAACAATATATTTCTTATTGTACCTTAAACATTATAGTAATGTTGAAACTAAATTCAGTATCAAATCCTTGTAAGCATGAATTAAAAATATATATAATCTTTATCATATTACGTATAGGCAAGAAAAGTCATGCAATCATTTTTCTTCCAATGACAATTATTATTATATCTAAGACAATGCCTTTAATTGATGGTCATATTATGTTTTTAGTAGGCTAAATTGAGTAAAACAATTTCATTAAAGTACTATATTTTTTAGCTCTACTTTATGCAACCTCTTGCATCTTGCTATTATGGTGTTGACATACATCTCGAATGATGCAATTGAAGTTTATGAGATATTAGTTAACTTAAAATTTTGATACATTTTATCATATATTTGATGTTAACATATCTCATCGAATCTATAACATGGATTATAGCAAAATTAAATAATGGATGTACAATTTTCTTTTCTATCTTCGAGAACTCTTCTCAATCATAATTTATGTCCAAGAAATTTGGTTTACTTACTTTTGGTATCAAGTAAACTAGGCAAAAGTAATTTATACTCTGAACAAAATATAAATGTAAAGCAAGTAATTGTTTATATGCCATGACTACCAAATAAGATTAGGACCTTAATCATATATTTAGATGCTCACACTATTTTATTCTAAATAACATCCCTCACTACTGTTCCAAAAGACTACTCTAATTTTTTTAGTGAGTTAGAATCTCATTCAAATTTAATTGACCTTGAGTCACTTAACAAACCAATTAAACATAATTTAGATAGATAACATCCTTATCATTCACATTTCATATGAGTCCTATATCCGTTATGTGACAACTCTTGCAAAACATATCCTATATGTCACTTCTAAACTTAACGTTAAATTCTTATGATCATGAGTGATTCATCCAAAGCATAGATTTAGTTAAGTGGAACCTATTAATTTAAGATAAAACATATTCAGGTTAAAGAGACCTTGAGTGATTCAACAAGCCTTATAACAAATAGAGCTCTAATTTTATGCTTAAATAATGGAAGGTCAACCATCACATTCTCAACGTGTATTTGATATTTTAACAAAGAATTTAATTTTATTTAATTATCTAATCAAATATAGAATTGTATGTAAAATATCACACGCACATACACAAACAAACGCACGCACTTGTGCACACACAGACACACAGAAACATAGACATACAGACACACACACATAACTTACAATTTAACGTGCATCCAGTATATATATCAAACATATAAATAAAGCATGCTACTTATGCACTCACAATCAAGTTATATGCATAAAATATCAAGTTTTGATTGATTCTAATTGTTGATCTTTCAAAATCTAAACATAATATTGCTAACTCTTTAGATTATTAAATTAGATTAAGCTCATTAACTATTAACTGGATTAAATTCCTATTCTAAATAAAAATTTAATTTCATTAGAAAATAGTTTTCAATTCCAATTGAAAACAATTTTAAAACTGGACTCCTTTAACAAAATTTAATTGAAATTGATTTTAAAATAAATTATGCTTCTGACTTATTATAATTTAGAAACACTTATTTTTTAAAATTTTGTAAGACATTCCAATGCAATTAAAAAATTATTTCTAATCTAATTAAAAATTAAAATTTCCCTAATTAGAAAACTATTTTTTAAATTCTATAAAATAATTAACACAAAAATTACAATAAAACATAAATCTTAATTCATACCTTATTCCAGGGCTTGATCTTTTTCTTATCATTTTTTTAAACCGTTTCTAAAATCAGCTCATCTTAACTATTATAGCTGTAGTGATCGACCTTTAATGGCATCCATAGAACATGTTCAAAGAACTCTACAACTGTTGTAGAGAGGATTACGAAAGGAGTGTTAGCTCCTTTAGAATCTAAGCTATTTATAATAAGTTTTAGACATTTTAATAATTTAATTGACATTAAATTATAATTATAATTAATTCTAGTTAAATATCGATTATACTCAAATAAGATCCAATATCTTATATTAATCCTTATTTATTAAATATCTCACATTTAATTATAAAGTTTATCAAAATTTACAATTAAGTCTGACTTAATTAAAAGTCCTTTTCTCTCTTCAATCTATTTTTTTTATGTATGACTCATTATGTTCTTAAATATGTTGAAAATATATATAAATTATGACCATAAGTCGTGTCAATGATTAGATAAATTAAACTACTTTAATTTATTTTTAATTATCTAATAAACAATTTATATTCATAGATCAAGACTGACGTCTAGTAACGCATCATAACCACCCAAATATTTAGAAATATCATAGTACTTTTATTTAATCTTTCCGTGCATGATTTTTCTATATAATTTAATCTTTTCATTATACAGCGTTCTGATTAGACATGGAGCATGAAAATAATGTCTACTGTATTTGAGATCAATCATGTTAATCCTCCACTATTATCAATTGATTTAATTAATAACATTTAGAAAATATTTTCAAATTATTATTCCACCTTGGATAATAATTTTCTGAATCAATACTAAATGAAAACAATCAAACATTCTCCCTAATTATTTTAGGATGATGAATCATATATTAACCATTTAACTACCTCCACATAGGTCATGCTATATCTAATGATTATCGATTGAGCTACCATTAACTAAAATAAGATATAGGTAGTATCAAAATACATCAATTCCTATATGAGATGACTTTAAATAATATATATTTGAATATATAAAAGATAAAGAATGTCTTTAAATAATTATATCACTAAACTACATCCCATCAATTGACTATATGTATCTTTTTGGTGTAGACAAAATTCCTTTCTAAATGATTGGGTTTGAACAAATATTTTTTTCCTTATGCATGGTATATCTCTTCTTTCAAACGCTAGGACGTAAGACTAGTTGTAATAGCCCTTGTCTCTAGTACTTAAAAATTTGCTAAATGGAAGTTTCTCATCATATAAACATATTTTCGTTGATGGAATAATTTAAATTAAAAATACAGACATATAACTCAAATTAAAATTTAAAATTTTTTAATCTAGACTTAATAAAAAAGTCTAACATTAATACTAAAAAATAGATCAATTTATAACATTTTAATGTTTTAAGGGTCCATCAATTAAAAGTAATATTATTATAAATGTGATTTTTTAAAAGAAATTTCTTTTGTGTGAAATCTATCAATTCCACATGGATACCACATTGCACTCATGAGTCTCATTCACTAAAAGTTTTCCTAATTTCAAGCAGCCTTAAATTTTTGGGTCAGCTGTCTCACTTTTTGAGGTGCCTACAAACCAGCGAGGGGATTAGTCACTGGATCCGCCGGTGGATACCCTGGTCTAAGACCAATTTTTTTTCCCTAATTTCATATAACAAATAATCACTTATTATATATGGTTTTCATATTGATCTAAATCCTAGCCCATTGTGAACCAACCTCCTTGCTCCATCATAGACTCTACAAGATAGTATCAATCAAATGTTTCTTGGAAACGCCTATGAATTCTCCGAATCGTTCATTAACTCCAATATAGCCGCTTCTAAAGTAGAGTCCTCACTTTCGTCATCCTTTCCGGATTTCCTCCTGAACATACTACACCCCTAAAAAACGAAACGGGAAGATGAGGCGCAACCACAAGATGACCTTAGCAGAATAAAACTTGGGTATAAGCGACAATCGCCAGGGAGACATCCGTAATTTCGGATAAAAATTCCCGAGGCACTTTGTGTGATGAGGATAATTTTTCGTTAGTGTGTCTCGTTGAATGACATTCGCACGTGGACGTAGGGGACACAAAGGATAATTTTTAGTTAGTGTGTCTCGTTGAATGGCATTCGCACATGGACGCAGGGGCAAGCGGGTACTTGCACCACTGCATCTAAAATTTTTTAAATTAAAATTATTATTTTAAAATTTAATTTTATAAAAAATTAAAAATTTACTTTATTAATTTAATTAATGAAAAATAATAATAAAAAAATTATAGATATATTAAGATATCAAATAAAATATAAAATCTGAGTCTACCTATTTTTATTAATATTATTATTATTTGAACCTATAACTTTTTTAAATGAAAGCTTACAAATAAAAAAGATAAAAACTGCATGTTTAATTGACTTTTTTTATTAAGATTTTTTTAATCCTTTTGGCTTCTTCATCACACTACTTTTTTGCTTTTTGGCTTTTCTTCCCCTAACTTCACAAGGACTATTGTACCCAAAGCGAAAAACAATAATTCGTATTGAACGCAATCTATATTAATCTGTACATTCTTTTATACTTTTAGTGAAGACACAAGATAAGATTTCTCATTGTAGACTAAAAATCGTAGCATATAAAGTCGTAAAAATGAACAAAAACAGTACAAACCATCTAGCACTAATGATAATAAAGATAAAAGAAATACCCTAGATGCCCTTATAAATAAAAATAGATAGGCTCAGATTTTATTTTTTATTTGATATCTTAATATATCTATAATTTTATTATTATTTTTTGTCACTAATTAAATTAATGGGGGCAAAATTTTAATTTTTTAATGGAATTAAAATTTAAAATAATAATTTAAATTAAAAAATTTCAGTAATATAAGAGTTCTTTAAATATTTTGCCTCACTCAAAATAATTTCTTGATCTGTCCTTGCATTCACATATTATTAATACATTTCATAGAATTTTTTTGAAAATTTAAATTAATTTTAATGAAATTAAGAGTTATGCTAGTTAAAATTTATATGAGATGATTTTGAAACATTAAAATTACAATTTTAATTGATTTTTATAGTTATTTAATTGATATTATTAAATTATTTATAGCAATATTATTAAATAATTTATTTTGTAGGGCCATAGGACTGCCAAAAACTTCTTTGCGTTTTACCTTAAATAAAACGAATTCACATTACCCAACAACCCTTTTACTCCGATTTCGATGATTAAGACGATGCTAAAAGTGTGTATAGACTTTAACGGCTAGCTACTTTATTTATGTCAACCTCCCTAAATAGGGTACGAGCATAGACATATATGGGACAGTGATTGAATTTGGCCGCGAGACATTCTCATTAGACGACTGAAAATAAGAAGATAGGTTAGGTATACTGAACTAAAGGGGAGTTACTTTTGTTTTTTTGACCAGGTGTTTTAAAAAGGTCTTAATTATGATAAGATTTTTTTAAGCTATTCATATCTAAATTAATCCCTGTTTAAATCAGATAGGTCCCTTGTAAGAGGCAAAACTTTAATCCCAAATTTTTAAGGGAATTTACTTTACAACCAAACTTTTGACACTGAACCAAAGAGAATTTACTTTACAACCGAATTGACACATGATTCCACTGCACTATATTAGTGGACTCAATTATATAATTACCATTTTACTTATTAATGTTAATAATCATTAATTTAAGCACCTTTGTTTAAATTTTTTTAGTTTTACTTTTAAGTTTTAATAAAATATAATATTAACAACCAAAATAGTAGAAACTGAAAATTAAAAAAAATGACAAAAAAAGTCCATAACTAAAAGCGACAATTCATATTGAAAAAGGTAAGAGCAAATACAGAGTAACTATCTGTATCTAAGCATGTCCACCTAAATGTATGTGCATGGGGATAAGGCAAGAAAGATGTAAACAAACGAGGGGCACAGGAAGATGGATGGAAATGGTGAGCAACTTTAATGGCTAAGAAGTGCCAGAACCTTTTTTTGTATTCAAGAAACCTACGTATTTCCCTTCCAAATGATGTATACGCAGAATATGTATGTAGGTGGAGCATAGTATAGTACCTGTATACTGGAATTCTTGGAATAGCTGCAAGGTCCGTCTCCACCAGCCATGGGATATGATTTTTCCATCTCTTATTAGAGCGCTCTCTCTGTCTCTGTCTCTGTTGTTTGCGGCAATTGGCTTCTAATGGACGCATCTTATATAAATGCGTTAATCCGGAATTACCGTCAACACTGGCCCAATCACAATCCCTTTTTTAAAGCAAAACTGGCTTTCGTTTAAACATTGGTTGGCGCACAGTCGCAGACTCTGACGATGCAATGGCCCATATCTTCACCGACTCCAATTTAAACTTTAACAACTCCAATTTCACCTTTCCTCGTTCGCTCATTTGGTTTGTATGTTTATCTTCGGGCAAGGCAACAACTGCTAAAGTAAACAAGGTTGAAACAAATCCGTGCAAGACGTCAACTCCCACTAAACATTTAGCCTAAAATGTTGTCTCGGAAGATATTCCCAATTGAATGTGACTTCTGTATTGATTTTTTATCACGAGGTGTCTTAAGCGCAGCGATGAATTCAAAATTTTAGTTTTATAAGAAGCTGGCGCTTATATATATGAAAAAATTTTAGTTTAAGGGGGCTGGCGCCTGCATATATATATATATATTCTGAAAATTTTTTAATTTTGGGGGGCTATAGCTCCTGCCAGCCCCCTGAATCCGTCCCTGCTTAAGCGAGTCTTAATTATGAAAAGCTATTTTTAAGTCATCCACGTTTTTCCTGCTCGAATCGAATAGATACTTTACGGAAAGCAATTGAACTTTTTTTTTATACTACTGTATAAGTCATTTGTGAAACTATACTACCAGCAACCAGAAATCTATGTAGACCACACAAATGAGCAACGAGTCGCTTTATTATCCCTATCCTCAGGCGTCAAGTCCAGTGCAGAAATTCCATATTCGATTTATAGGAAAGGGCGCACAAAAACACAAAATATCTTCAAAATCAACCTTTTAAGTTGTCTGCAGAACTTGCCCTACATGACAAAGTTGCTGAGTCATATACTTTATGCCTGTCCTTTGATCTTGAGTCGGGAAAGGGTGTTACGAAAGCCCTTGCTTCCTTTATAATTAGGAGATTGTTGATTTATTCCCAATGGCAAATTGCTTACATATTTAATTAAACTCATTCTTTATCTTTAATGTTTATTTAATTAATTAATTCATATGATAAAGCATATGAAATAATTATAATTTATCAACAAAATTACAATAAATTTATAATTCTAAGATTCACAATATATTTATATTTATATATTATTCTTATTCATAAAGAAACTGATTAGTTTAACGATCTATTTCTTCTTTATAAAAAAATAGCCGATTTTATAGATTAAAGTGTAAAGATACTTATACAATCGTGTAGATGCTTATTAGAGATTTATTAAAGTAACTTAATGTGAGAATGCTAAATGAAACATTTTTTTTTGTGTTTATGAAAATACAAATTATGATGAATGTATAAATGATTCATTTACTTGAAAATTTCAAAGTATCTCGTATAAGTGTAGTCATATTTTAATACTACTTATGACATATCTTGACCATAAGTTGCTTAATGGATAACTATTAGACATATTTGAACTTTATGATTATAGTTTAATGAGTAATTAAGGAGATTGTTACCTTTGTTCTTTATTAGTATCAATTTTTGGAAATTCATAACTAAGATCAAAGGACAATTGAAAATAACTTTTAAATTTCATTAAAAGAATCAAGATCAAAGTTCTTAATCACACCCTAATGTTTTTTAAATGTCTAAGAAACTTCATATCATTATCCATAATATCTTATTGAACCTTAATGTTTTTAAAATAGTAATAATAGCATTGTAAATCCTAAAGGAGCTAGGTTTATGTCAGTTCCTAATAGTTAGCTGTCAATTTAGCCTATATGAGGTTATAACTAAGTAATCTGAATCCATGGACGTAGCTACGTGGGGCCACTGGTACAGTGGGGGCCCTAAAATTTTAAAAAATTAAATATTATATATATACATATATGAGGATGAAGTTATTTGAGGGCTACTAGTATATTGGGCCCCCCAAAATTTAAAAAAATTAAATATTTGGACCCTCCTATTCTAAATTTCTGGCTCCGTTACTGTCTGAATCCACCAAGCGTTACCCTATTTAGGGTGCAATAGGTGACATTTTAGTAATGTTAGGGTATAAAGTAGCATCAAAGGTAACATTGGAGACTTACTTAACCTTATATGAAATGCTAAGATGAAAATCACATATTTAAATAAAGGGTGAATGCTATACGTATACGTGTCAATGCTACTAAATTTTTTCTTATTACAAATTTATCACTTACTAATGAGGCAAATGCGCTTACCGTTGGTAAGCAATATAATGGTAAGTAGGGATCAAATACCACAAAGAAGTAATATGGATTAGAAAGCCTAACACTATTAGCTAGTCTAGGGATAAAAAATAAAATGATGATTTTATGATTATTTTGAATAATGAAATAAAAATAAATCTAAAATCTAGATAATAGCCAAGGAGATCAACATAAATACAATTTACCAAAAGAGAATTTAATCAAATAATTGTGCTTAGATTGGCACTTACCCTAGTAGTGCTTTTGAATTCATTATTTAATTGACTTAAATTGGATATATTCTCTAAATCGATAGGATCTCCTAGACATTAGAACTGTACTCTCTCGAGCTACATCTATTTAGTCTCTAGTTAGTTATACCTTTATATAGCTAACACTCATTTGAATACAATAAGTTTTATGAAATCCTATGACAGATTTCATCCTAATACATAGAATATTGCATAGGTCTCTTTGGAGCACCCCATTCAATCCCCTCGACCTAAGCCAAGATATATTCATAAGTAAGCTCTCTCAAGTCTTTCATAAGTAAATTTAAATCAAATTTAGATGTTGACATGAATAAATTAACATTAAGACTAATCAAATATATCTTACAAAAAAATATCCCATATTATAAAGTAAATAAAATTAATCCATTAAAAAATAACCACTAGAGTTTTCCTAATCTAAACATGAAAAAGCATTTAGCCATAAAGTATATTGAAAACAAAAAAATAAAGAAGTTATTGATGTGATTTTGGGACTGTCAACGGTAATGACATTTATCACCTTTAAGAATCTGAAATACTAAGACTCATGTGAATATCAAAACTAAATCCAGATCAGGTTATATCTTTTTGCAGCGGAATATGCAGAGAAATTGGTAGTGTTGAGAAGAGCACGTCAAGTGCCGCACCTCTACTAGTATCCATACTCTCGCGAGATTGAACAACCCCTTTTGATGTGCTACAACCACTTTCAGAGACCCCTCTCTCTCTCTCTATTTCTAGCAGAGGATGTCTCCATTAGGGTTTTTGAGCCGATGAGATTCTTCAGTCTTCAAGTCATACTATATATCCATATATATAGTAAAACTATAAAGTCCAAACCTTAAACCCTAAATCCGATTAAGGTCCAATGAATGTTCAGTCTGCTTGGTGTGTAACCCTGTAGGCTTATTTAATATTAACAGGAGGCCTAAACTTCTTTTAGGCTCATAAGTTGTAAACGGTCTCCAGCAAGACATAATAACTACCTAATATTAAATAAGGTCAGAATATGACATTACCTAAATCACAATTGATTAATTAGAGTACATTCTATAATTTGTTTATGGGGCATACACCAAAAGTTATGATATAAGTAAATTTAAATGAACTTATAATTGTCACAGACATCTTGATCTATTAATATAATGTCTCCATAATCTAGGCCTCACTATTTTTTCTAGGGAATGGACACGAGCTGTGTTAGGACTATTTCAATAAACCGTAGATCTTACTATTTCTTTAAAATTAATTGACGGGCTCTTACATAGTCTCTTACATGATTATGGCTCAAACCATGCTATTTGCTAAAATTAATAGGAGGATGGGTCAGCAATGTTTCTTTAAGAATTGAAATCTTTTTTCATCATTTTACTTGGAATAATCTCCAATTATTCAATAATATCATCCTAAGGTCCAATTTGTGTAATTACCTAAAAATATATATATATAACTAACCAAAATAAAGAAAGTCAACCTTAAAAATCAAAATAAATACTTAACAAAATATATGCATATTTCATGCACATAAACATCTGCACACTTAAACTTTTTCTTCTATTTGATTAAATCAATTCAATCATTCTTAATTTTAAAAGGTATTGATTCTAAAAAAGAATTTAACAAATCAATTGAAGTAATTTTAAAACTATTCATTATTCATTCAATTGATTGTTCCTTGGTTAGTTAGAAATTTAGATACTTGCATTTAACAATAAATAAATTCATTTTAACCTAACAATCCCTAAAAAATCAACTTAGTCTACAAAATCCAACTTAAAGAATACGCAGTGAGCAAGATGCTTAAGCTTTCAAACATTTGAATAACTCAAATTAACAGAAAAATAAAGCATAGAATTTGAATTTATAAAGGAGTATTAAAGGATTATTTGAAAAGTCACATAACCTTTTTATGTGAAAGCAAATACCTTAGCATAAATGCCCTCGATTACTCAGTTAGGTCATTATTTCAAATGAATACTAGCACCACTCTTTAATTTTACCTTTGTACTTAGGTTAAAGCCAATAGAGTGGATTTATTCATGTTCACTCATTCGTATATTTTCTTGTTTATTTATTTTAAAAAATTTTAGTAGGATACTAAAATCTTAGAAAGAATCCACTCCTAACTCGAAGATATTCATAAATTATATAAAAAGTATTACAATGTAAATTAAACATCTTATGTCAAGATTATTGAAGCAAATTAGGACTAAATTAGTTATTAAAGCTCATAAATATTGACCTAAATTTGTTGGATCTCAAAACAACCAAAATTATAATGTATCATCTTGATTAATATTTTTCATTAACAAAGATTTTTTAGAATTATTCTATATTAAGCTAATTATAGTAATATTGATAAATAAAATATGACTTATATATAATTAGTTTCCTTCTTCTGTGCTTTTAGCAATGTTCCTCTTGGTTCTCTAGTGCTTCTCTCACTGGTACACTCATCTTGTTTTTTGCCTATCATTTTACATCTTTCCTTTTAGGTAATGGCTTCCTCCCCTTTAACTATAAATGAAAACTCTTCCTTGGTACCAAATCCCACTCCCCCTACTCGAGTCTCACCAGCTCCTATAAAACAATCCCTATCCCTTGTAGCTTCCTAACTCTATAAAGGAAATCCTAAAGCTAGGTCATAGGAGTACCTTACCATCCCAAAAGCTAGATTGCTATCTATCCAAGTCCGTGACACCTTGCAATGGAGGAAAGCAAGAAGATAATTGATCTAGGCATAGAAAGGAGCCTTAGAATATAGCTATTGAAGGTGATGCTTCAATTTTTGCTCAAAAGGACCCATCTCAAGCAATAAATAAGATGGACTCTATATTAAAGATGAATTTGGGGGATAAAGTGGTTGATGGCTACCGGTCAATAGTTAAAAGAAATTTAAAGAGGACAAAGGAAAAATTCTCTCCCTCACCTAAATGAATACCATATAATGGAATGTAAGAGGGCTTAATTGCCCAAATAATTAATTTATGCTTGCTAATTGGTTAAAGATGAAAACTTGTTTTTGTTTGGATTACTGGGAACTATGATTAAGGAGCATAATCTAAATTGAACAATTTCAAAATATGATGAAAAGCTCTAGAATTAGGATTGAAGTTCCTAGGAACTGAAACGGATCAAAACGGAGGTTATTTGAATAGAATTCGGGTGATCCGAAAATTTTTGGATAAAAACACCTACATTGAAAAAAATGGATAGTAGGAATAATGTGCCCAACTAAACTATTCTAAGCATGCAATTGAAGAGATTTAGGCTTAATTGGAGTATATTTCGGTCAATTTAAGGTTTAGAATTATATAGAATATTTTTTGAAGTAATTTAGAAAAGTTAATCGTTTTAATTCGGTAAAAGATAAAAATGGTAATTTTGAGATTTAAAGGTGTTTGTATGTGTGAAACTCTAGACTTAGTATCTTAGGAGGACAGTTTTGAGTAAAAGTAAGTCCGTTCGGATAGATTTCAAGAGATTCAAAATTATTAGACTAAAATGCCCTTTATTGAAAAATAATGGGAATACACTTATACAAGAACCTCTTCCTTTGTTGACAAGACAAATCAAGGTGAAGGAAACCACTTGTAACTTAATTTTTTATATCAACATACCATGGAACAAATAGACGAGTTAACATCATCAAGGATTCATTGGAGAATTGCTCATTAATTTCTTCACATTGTTGCACCTCCCCTCCTTTAAGACGTGATATGAGATTAGCTACCAAATTTTTCTCTCCATTATTGTCTTTAATCTCTATATCAAATTCTTGTAGAAGTAGTTCACATCAGATAAGTCTTTCTTGCATAGTAGACAGCATGTAACTTTTTGTCTTTCTACTACCCTAAAACACATCCTATTGCTTGATCACTAGCATCACATATAACCTTAAATGGTAAGGACTAATCTAGCAATGCCAATATGAGTGCTGAGATGGGTGCCTCCTTTAAATTATTAAAAATAATTAAACAATCATCATCAAAATTAAAGGACACATTTATCCAAATTTGTCAGACAATGATAAAAAGTCTCCAAAGATCAAAAAATCATCCAAAACATTTCCATGATGTCCTCAATCATATTTGCAAAAATATACATCATGCACATTTGAAAATTTGTTGGTGCATTAGAAAGCCCAACTAGCATCTCCATATAAGCAAATATTCCATAAGAACATATGACAATGGTCTTCTATTGATCATCTGGATAGATAATGTTGGACCCCAAACTTTGATTGGACGTCAGAATTGGTAAATAAGGAAATTAGTGTGGTATTTGGGTAATATTGCTAATGATGATGGAGGTTAATGTATGAAATGAGTGTTTTAAGTGTACATGTATCATGGGTAACATCTTATAATTGAAAAAAAAATGAGTTTGTATAGTTACTATTTATGTAACTTCTTTGAAATTTCAATTTTGAGACTTTGATGTGTTGGGGCTAGAAACGCCCACTAAATCTTTGTAAGAACCTTTTTATCGTGTTTTGCAAATGATTGTTCAAGTATGACTTTGCATGGAATTGAAAATGTGTTATAAGTTGTGTATATGAACTTTGTGAATGAACTTTGTGTGATATGTGGTTGCTTTTGAAATTTATTCCAAAAGTTTG
>JAOSBP010000007.1:8814309-8843334 GCA_027563825.1 Erythroxylum mucronatum | reverse complement strand
TATCTCCATCTGCTTGAAGGCATCATAATACAATAGGTCGACCGAGCTTCCTGTATCGATCATTACCCGTTTCACCTTATTACCATCCATGTTCAGATTGACTACGAGCGCGTCATCATGAGGACAGCTAACACCATCCAGGTCAGATTTGTCGAATGGTATCATCCCATTGTTCTGCTTCTTTTTCTTGGCTGACAAGTCTTCAACGACCTGCCTGGCATACCTCTTTCTTCCTTTAACGGTGGACCCACCTGCTGCACTACCACCAAAGATCATGTTAATGACCCTAACCGGTCGGTCATCTTGTTGTCCGGTGTTCTATCGCCTCTTGCCCTGGACTGTCCTCTCGGTTTACGTAGATTGTCCATATTCCTGTTCTGTCTCCCTCCATCATCCCTGTCGTTTTGCCCCCAAGGCTGTCGCCAGTTGTCAGACCGACCGATCTTATTCTCATTATCTCGATCAGCATTTTTTCTGTACTTCAAAAATCTACCCAGCCTTCCCTTTTGGATAAGGAGTTCGATTTCTTTTTTCAAGTCCCAGCAATCCTCCGTGTCATGGCCGACATCTCTATGGAAGCGGCAATATAAATCAGGGTCCCTCTTTTTGAGGGGAGTTTTCAACTTGTTAGGTTCTCAGAGGGGTTCCCCATCAGCTCTCATAGCTGCGAGTACCTCCGCATACCACCTGTTGAGTGGGGTGAAGGATCCTCGTCTTTGTCCCTATCGATCGGTCGGTTTCCTCCAGCTAGAATGACCCTTCTGTCGCTTTTGTGAATCATCTGCTCTGCCACTCGGCCAACGGTCGTCTGCTCTACGTTTTGTGTTTTTCAACACTTTCTCAAGCTGGATATACTTATCCGCCCGATTTCTTATCTTTTGAATTGTATTGGGCTGATCGAGGGCCAATGATTTTTTGAACTCTTCGTCCCTCATGTTGCTCATGAGGGCGGCCAACATGGACAAGCAGGTGAGGTCAGGTACTTCAACAGCTTCATTGTTAAATCGAGCGATGAACTCCCGCAAACTTTTGTTCCTTCCTTGGGTCAACTGCATCACTTCCAAGGCAGTCTTCTGTGGCCGTTTACTTGTAGCAAATTGGTTGAGGAATAGCAGCTTAAAATCCTTAAAATAGGTTATACAACATGGGCATAAACTATTGAACCACCTCCGAGCTCCTTCTTGAAAGGCTGTACAGAAGGCCTTACATTGAATGGTATCGAGGATGTAATGCAGGTTCATCATCGATTGAAAGTGCTAAAGATAATTGAGGAGGTCGGTCTTTCTAGTGTACTTTTCAAGCGTTAGTATCTTAGTACCGACCGCGGGAAGGCTATCCAAGATCTCCGGAATTCGATCGCCCGTGATTTTTTCCAGAGTTTTAGCTGAGCGGCGATTGGCCATCATACCTATCTGCCGAGCGAGGGTTTGTTGCTGTTCCATCTGAGATTGTAGGATTTGGTGAATCAGTAGATCGGCTGCTTCCTCTATTTGTCTTTGGGTGAGGGTGATTTGTTGTGGTGCAGGAGGGTTCGTGTTTAGGTTGTGTTGAGTGTGAGGGTGTAAATTGTTTCCAGCATTATCCACCAGGGCTACACTTTGTTCTTCTTGATCTCGGTTTTGGAGTTGTGGTTGATCATTCGGGTGTGAAGATTGTGTTTGGTTATGAGGGTTTAATGGGGGTAGCTCATTTGCGCTAGGGTTTCGGGTGATGGGTGGAGGATGGGTTTGGGGGTCATGATGCGTCGATGGAAGGGCGGCAGGTAATCGCAAGCCTATTCGTTGTAGTGCAAGTGCCGCGACAGCGGCTATATCAGGATTTGTTGTTGCCGCCTGACTGATCTGAGTGCTTCTGAATGTGGTACCCTGACGCTCGGCCCCACGGTGGGCACCAACTGGTTCTGTCTGATTTTGTTGAGGCTGAGCGCTGTTGTTTGGATCCATGAGTTTGGTTGACCTTAGCTAGAAAATACCTGCAAAACAATAGAAGGCACACCGGGGGTTGATTACCGGTAGGCCCTTCCGACGCTCAAGTTAGTCTTTTGTAAGAGTTCCGGTGGCTGTGAATAGAGAATATTAGGGTTTTCATGTCATACCTGCGTCGTGAGGAGATAGTCAACTTATATAGTGAATATCTGCCGGATTTAAGTCATCATCTATGAATGGGCCGATCGGCCCGCATGTCGTTCTATGCCTGGGCCTGGGTCTAGCACGACCGACCCAACCAGTTTGTAATACCAATCTTATCAATTTCATCATTTAGATTTGAGTCATTCACTTTATAAATAAATTATTAAAAATTTATAATTATAAGTTAATATTTATATTCAAAGATTCACATATTCATACAATTAAAAGATAATAATAGTAGGTTTTAATAATATATAAACAGAAATTTACGCTTATAAAAAAAATCACTAAAATACATCACAAATTTAAAATAAACTGTTCACTTATAATATTAGAAACACTAATTATTAAATTTTAGTATTTTTTAATTATATTATTTTTTATTTAGTTAAAAATTTAAAAACTATGTTACTTAAAAATGAATATTAAAAACGGCACAAAATAAGAATGCTCAAATGAGACAGAAAGTCGCAAAAGCCCATTTCTAAGTAAAGAAGAGGGTGATTGACGGTCATGAATTTGGCTAATGGGTTAAAGTTGGCAATGCAGTTAGCTTCAGCCCATTGCTTGAAGTTGACTCTTTCAACATATAAAATATGGAGTCAGCTCCAAGCTCCAAGCTCCAAGCCTTATCTCCGCCACTGAAACTGAGAGAGGTCACTGCCCCAGCCAACTGTTTATTGTCTGCTCAAAATTCACACAGACTCCGAATTCCCTACTCCAGCAATCCTATAACCACAAGAAGAAGCTATGGTTACCTCAGTTTCCAGGCCTCTGCCTGTGTCTTCCTTGCTATGTCTCCCTGCTTCTCCCAAGTTACCATCTTTCAAGACATTGTCAAAGCAGGCACGCGCCGTACTCCTCGGTAGACCAAGTTCTTTGACAAGATTTGGTGGTACGAGATTGTACCTGTTTTCTAAGAGGGAACGTTCAATATGTTGCTTTAATGCTGGGAAGGAATCCGAAGGCAACGTGAAGGAAAAGGTTTGGTTTTGAAGGCCCGGTTCCTGATCGTTGATTTTCTGTTTTTCAAATTGAGACTTTGTGATAATAGGGAACTTATTCAGGAAAGTGAATTGGATTGGTCAATACTCAAACGATGGGACGCCCCTTGGCAATGGCAAACTGCTTCTTTAACATCTCTGGCTTGCGCATTTAGGTTCTTGTCTCTTTACCTTGAGATCTTGTTCCCGATTTCTTGTTTCCTATTAATGGAAGTCTTAGATGGTTTATGCTTCCCAAGAAAATTGTATCCTTGTTTTAGTGTCTAGAGTTTCATCTCTGAATGCATTGGATCCTGGCACTGGTTTGCGGGGCCAATTAATTTTTTCGCCAGGCAGTTTCGTGTTGACAGGATTGGTAGAGGCAGCGGCTTTGCCATATCTAGGGATTAATATAGAGGAGCTAAGTTTAGACGAGAAGGCGGGGATACTTTTTCTGGACCAAAGGTATGGATGACTTCTCTTCGGTCCTATGATGGACTTTGTTTCGCACACTGTGTAGGATGTATGAGCATCTAACAATTTGTACTAGCTAAAGAATGATGGATAACTAGAAAATGTGCTTAAATGACCTGTCTTCCACTTAGAGGCTCAGATTTGTCTAACTTGTTCAACTGTCATTTTTTGGCAGCATAACAACTGCTGTCGTACTTGGAGTGATTTATAGCATTACGAACACTTTCCAACCACTTCCAGAAGACGTGTTTCGTTATGGTACCTATCTTTGATGAGTTGTTCCCTACTAAATTAAATGCAGATTCTTGTTAAGTAGCATGAATTTGTGCATCTGCATCAATCTATTTGTTCGACTATAGAATAATGTCTAATAGATTTTCTGAGAGCTTTGAATTCGAGATTACTAACTTTGGATATGTCTTAATCGAATAATATTATCTCAGATTTGAAAGAACCTTTCAATCTACAGAAAGGGTGGCTTATATGGGCCGGAATTGGTCTTTTTGGAGCCATACTTGCTATTGCATTGGCAGGATTCACCATGTCTGCATTGAATGGCGAGACACCTCAGAGAGAGGTTGGGAATTTGTTTAAGCTTGACCTGTTCTTCTTCCGTTTTCTTTACACCCTTGAGAACTGATCTTTCTGTTTTCTTATGTTCCCTTTATATACCACTACAAAAACATGTATATGACTGCATGTTTCTGTATGGTTGCTACTTAGTGAAACTATATATTTGAGGCACCTCCATTTCTTTTGTTAAAGGGAAACTAAGATCGTTTATCAGTTACTTTCAATCATACGAGGTCATCTCATTAAGTTATCTGACATGTTCACAGACAGATGCTCTTGTTAAGCTTCTTCCACTCATTGGATCTTCAAGTGTGAGGTAATTGGGGAATTGTGTTTTTGAACCTGCTTAGTTCGTCAATGGTACTTGTCTATTACAGTGTTCGCATTGTTGGACTGAATCACTGACTACAAAGACTGCATTGTAGCACTGCTTACTTGGTAGGCATCACTGGTGTCCTTGCTCCACTTCTAGAAGAGACTGTGTTTCGAGGATTTTTCATGGTGTCCCTAACAAAGTGGTATTTTTCTTTTTCTCAGATGTTTCATAATTGCAGCTCAGATATTTGTCACTTATCATAAATATAAGAACTTATGCTATCCTTTTGTAGACATCACACTTTTGTTTTGGATACTAGGTCTGCAGATTTTGTTAGATGTTTTAAATTTGAAGATGATGGAGTCATTTACGTTTTTTTTTTATATAAAATTTCCAATTGGTGATCAGTGCCTTTAAATTTTTGTAAAATCTGCTCATTAATCTCGTTAACTCTACCAAATTCCTCAGGGTACCTACTCCGGTTTCTGTCCTAATCAGTGCAGCAGTTTTTGCTCTAGCACATCTAACTCCCGGAGAGTTTCCCCAGCTGTTCGTGCTAGGTAACATCCTTATAACACAATTCACTAGAAGTTGAGAAGTTCTTATGGAATGTTAGAGAAGGGGAAGAACCCTAACTATAGTCTTAGTTTTATCGTTTAAATTTGTAAGTTTAAATATGTTGTTGTGCCATGGATAAATCCATATCACTTAAACAACTTATTACTCATTATAGGAATTGCTTTGGGGCTTTCATACGCTCAAACTCGTAACCTTCTAACTCCGATAACAATTCATGCCTTTTGGAACTCAGGAGTGATTCTGATTCTCACCTTTCTTCAGGTATGTTGCCTTAGCTTTGGAGCTTCCAAAGCCATAAAAACTCTGGATTTCTTTGAAAATCAAGAACAGTGTACTGCTGTTTTGTACAAGTATGATAGGGTTGGTTCTTCTGTTGTTTATGTGCACAGCTCCAAGGTTATGATCTCAAGGAAGTATTGCAAGCAACCTGACGAGCGTTAGCTTGTTAAAGAGTACAAGTGTTGCATACAAGAGAGTGGATGCAGACTTACATAAAGTTGTAAAGTTGATTCATCATCTTACCTAGGTTATCCAGGGAATGTTGTCCTAAGACAGTTTGACAGGATTGCAACTAACGATGTTATGCGTCATTGATTGATTTCTTCTGGACTTATGCAAGCTGTGGTATCCTTCTTTAGACGGGCAACTTGTGGCAATGCCAAGGAGTACAAGTCGAATGCTAGATTCTCTGTTTCGTTATCACTACAGTTGTTCAACGAATTCTATCGATTAATGGGGCGCTGGTGCTTGTTTTGATGGATATTAACAATCCCTTCTCTAAAGTAGACGGGTTTAGCTCATTAGAGCACAAAAATAACAGTAGAAGCTTGCTTATTATTATATTGCAAAATCAAGATAACGTACCTATCTTTCCTACAGAGCGATTTATTTACAATCAACATACCAGTTTAGGCTATTGAAGAAGAGCTTAACACTTGAAACGGGACCATAGAAGTTTTTTGAACAGTTTTTGTTAGTAGAAGTGTTTAACATGAGAATTAAGTGGACTTTGTTAGTCTCAATTTTCGAAAGGCTAGCAATTTGGGAAGTAATAAAGACAAAAGATGATGCTTTCCAACACCTAGGAAGCTAATATTTTATGTATTAACTTCAACAGTAGCTCTACCAAATACTCCCTCCTATTCAAAATAAGTGTCGTTTTAGAGGAATATACACTTATTAAGAAAGTTAATGAAATGTCTGATATACCCTTATTAATTACATATTAAAGTGTCTTGAAAATATAATCTGTGTAATTAAAATGTGAGAGAAATTAAAGGGTAATTTTGGAAGTAAAATCATAAATATGCATAAAAAGTCACTAACGACACTTATTTTGAATCATTAAAATCTATCTAAAACGACACTTATTTTAAATAGAAAGGAGTAAATTAGAAGACCCGCTTTACTATTTTTCTGTACATCTGCATGAAAATTTATAGGGAATAATTTTTTTATTATATAGAAGTAAAGTTGCGTATTATCAGACTTTTTCAAATTCTGCTTCACTGCGAAATTTCGAACTGAAGTGATGATAATAATAAATAAATTAGAAGGTCTTTTAAGTTCACTTTGATGATATACCCACAGCTTTATGCTTAATATAACTAGATCTTAACCAAAAACAAAAAAGGAGCCCATCAAACTGGAATAGTCATTCCAATAACTTGGCACATTAATATATGGACATGCTGCATAGACAGGCTTGTAAAAGTAGACAACCCATAACTGGAGGCCCATCTCCAGACTTATACCCTAAAACTCTAATAACCCTCAAAACCCTAGCTTTCACCTTTCCACTATATATACAGCCTCGCATTGCAGTCTCTTACTTTGTTCTCCGCCTAAACTTTTGCCACTATCACCCCAATTCTCCGTTTGTTTAGAAATGGCAGATGGCCTGGTACTTCGGGGCACCATGAGGGCTCACACCGACCAGGTGACAGCCATCGCCACCCCTATCGATAACTCCGACATGATCGTTACGTCTTCTCGTGACAAATCCATCATTCTCTGGCAGCTCACCAAGGAGGACAAGACATACGGCGTCCCACGCCGCCGCCTTACTGGCCACTCCCACTTCGTTCAGGATGTTGTCCTTTCCTCCGATGGCCAATTTGCCCTCTCCGGCTCTTGGGACGGCGAGCTCCGCTTGTGGGACCTCGCCGCCGGAGTCTCCGCCCGCCGCTTCGTCGGCCACACCAAGGACGTTCTGTCCGTTGCCTTTTCCATCGACAACCGTCAGATCGTCTCCGCCTCTCGTGACCGTACCATCAAGCTCTGGAACACTCTGGGCGAGTGCAAGTACACCATTCAAGACGGCGATGCTCACTCCGATTGGGTCAGTTGCGTGCGTTTTAGTCCAAATACCCTCCACCCCACAATTGTGTCCGCTTCATGGGACCGTACTGTTAAAGTATGGAACTTGACCAATTGCAAGCTGAGGAATACCTTGGCCGGACATGGGGGTTATGTGAACACCGTTGCTGTATCCCCTGATGGATCGTTGTGTGCGAGCGGAGGCAAAGACGGGGTTATTTTACTTTGGGATTTGGCTGAAGGGAAGAGGCTTTATAGTCTTGATGCAGGTGCTGTTATTCATGCGCTTTGCTTCAGTCCCAACAGGTATTGGCTTTGTGCTGCAACCGAGCAAAGCATTAAGATTTGGGATCTGGAGAGTAAGAGTATCGTTGAGGACTTGAAGGTTGATCTCAAGGCTGAGGCTGAGAAATCTGAGGGAACTGCTGCTACTACCGGTACCAAGAAGAAGGTATTCTGCGGTTATATGAGTCTAAGAAAAGCGAAAACATTAGCTTTACTATTTGTTACTGTTTCCTAAATGAGCTCTAAGACCATATATAATGTTAGCTTATTCTTATACTTGATCTGTTGTTTTAATCGTTAGCTGCTTTCTTGTTTGTAACTTATTTTATGTTGGTTGTTATGTTTATTGCTCTTTCTCATCTGTGGATAATCTGCAGCCTGACTTTAGCTATTTCTGTGAGATGACCTTTTAAACGGGTGAATGTTGAGTTCATTTGATATCTATACCATGCTTATTTGATTAGAGTTGCGATTAATTTGTCCCTTGTTTGAAGCGCATCTATATTTCAATTGTGAACATTATGTTGTTAAGAACTCTCATTTCTTCATTTCTTTTAATTGCAAGTCATGGATTGCCCTTAACCTCGTAGTGGTGAATCTTTGTATCATGTTCTTTCCTACTCATCTTGTGTACTTGAATTATGTTGAGAAATGACTTTAGATGATGTAAATTCTGTTGTGTTATATAGGGTGGCAGGTTTTTAGCTTGTTTCTTAGAATTTAGGATTTAATGCCATGTGCTGATACTGTATTGATTTGCCATGGTTTTGCAGAACATCTACTGCACAAGCTTGAACTGGAGTGCTGACGGAAGCACTTTGTTTAGTGGTTATACTGATGGTGTAGTCAGAGTCTGGGGGATTGGTCGCTACTAGGATTCTTGATTAGTTCGCAGATGACTTCATTTTCGTCAATTACAAAAACCAAATGCTACTGTTTAGTAATTTGAGACATAGTATTAAGATTTTGTTGAATTGTTGGATCGTTAGTTGTCTTTTTAATTTTGGCAATGAGATTTGGCTTTGAGGCGTACTGGCTACTGCTAAACATGTTTCGATTTTGAATGCCATGTTAAATATTTAAAATGACCTTAAGATGTTTCTGTTTGAATTGTTTTCTTTTTCTTGTTGGGAACATGCAGAATGGAGCTACTATTGTTCGAGTTAGGATCATTAAGCAAAACTTTCGATACCTTTTGAGTGATACAATAGTGGGGATGTTTGGAATTAGCGCGAAGGAAAGTTTGCAATAGCCAAGAGTCAGCCGTACGTCGGTCTAGTTGTATTGAGTTGCATATTGGAAAACCCGAAGCAGATGTATTTAGTTGTGTAAATGTAGGCTTTTCAAGAAATGTAATGCCAATTGTGGCTAAAACTCCGTTCGAGAGGTCATCTAGTTATGAAAGTCGTATGATTTAGTCATCTAGGCTTCCAATTTGTACGATCGCGAACTTGGAAAAAGGCTCCCTAAAATGGAACTAAGATCTTCTGTCCAGTTTTATGGTGTCTTATTGTGTCCAGTGAATCTCAGCTATTCATTTATGTAGGTTCCGCATGGACTTCACATAAATAAACGAGGAGCTCGCATAAATGAATGGCTGAGATTCACTAGACACAATAAGACACCATAAAAATTGGACAGAGGATCTGGACTCAAAATGGAACAAGATCTTCTGTCCAGTTTTACAGTGTCTTATTGTGTCCAGTGAATCACAGCTATTCATTTATGTAAGTTCCGCATGGGTTTCACATAAATAAACGTGGAGCTCGCATAAATGAATGACTGAGATTTACTAGACGCAATAAGACACCATAAAAATTGGACAGAAGATCTGGACTCTCCTAAACTGAACATGTGTTGTTAGGTCCAAAGTATATGTACTCTTTTTAACATCCCCAAGGGAAGCTTTTTGGCATATAGAACACATCCGCAAGTTACGGGGGTGCATAATACTATTTCAGATTCTGATTTTTTGACTTTTAATTTTGTTGCAAAATTTTCTTACTTGAATATATGCTTTTACTTTTTAATTTTGATTTCTTTTTGTTTTACGTGAACGATGATAATTTAAAAATAGAAGAATTGAGACAAGATCCCAATAGAAATTGAAGCTTTGAAATGTAGAAAGTATGCACGGTTGTGCACATAGTTGTGCACTTTCCCGAGCTTGTGCATCTTCACGATTTTTGTAATTTTCAGATCGTACGTCTCCTTAGAACCCTAAATTTTGTTATAAAGAGACAATTTGGAAGGCAAAAGAAGAGGGCAGTTGGTAAGGAGTTAAAGAGTAGACGTAGGGAGAAGATTCTAGACGTCGAACTCGTTTTATAGGTGCAATTTCAATCCAGACAAGTGCAAAATAAGATCTATCGAAATATAAGATCAAACATTTACATGCAAGAACATTTGATAGAAGACAACTAGAGAGATTTAAAATTATAAACTCGTTGTTTTCGATTCGTATTTCTCATTATATATGTTTAATTTCATTTTATATTATAGGTAACTAAACGTTGAGTTAGTATTTACTATTTAGGTTAGATGAACCTTATGTTAATACTTTAACATGATTGATTTTTTTCTTAATGCAATTGGTTTGATTGTTATATTAACTCCGATTATGTATTTTTTTTATAATTTGATTTCATATATAGAGATTGAGAAATCCTAGGTTGAATAGATCAACTGTAATTGGAAGAAGTTGATTGCAACCCTAAAAATAGAATGACATAAATCTTCTAGATTAAGGTCAAACATGGTAGAAAGACTTATAAATCAGTAACGCAATCCTATAACATTTAACCTCAGTAATTCGGTTAGAAACCTTAGGATTAGTTGTTAGTAGACTCAAGGTCAGCTATTAGCATACTATAGGAGCCTTCACGATCCAATAAATCATCAAACAATTGTATGATAAAAGGTCAATATGTTAAGGGTTTAGTGGATTGGAAACCTAGATACTAATTATTAGATATCGATAATTTTCTAGTGCTTCCTGAATTCTCTATTCAATTTCATTACTTATTTTATTTTATTTGCTAAGTTTTATTTTCTTTATTAAAAATTAAAATCAATCCTTAAGCTAGATAAGAGGGGAAGAGTAATTACTAGTATTCATTGTCTTCGTGGGATCGACCTTTACTTGGCGATACTAGCTACAGCTACGTTATGTACTTATGGTTATTACAATATTGACTACTCAAAATCAGTCAATCACTGATCCTTTGGAATCAATCTGATATTCCAAGTTCTCTAATTTGTGATCTAGATCTGCCTGAGTTTATGATGTAGATGTAGTTATAACTTTGATGGTCCAGGTTGAAGATTTGGGCAAAAATATTGATGGATTGACAATGAATTCTTAAATAGTCTAAGTGACGTAATGCAATTTGTGCGGGCTAAGGCATACAATTCAAGAATTTCATGCAGTGAAGGCTATGACAAAGCTTGAGTATATGGAATACATAACGAATGCTCTTAGAATCCAAAATAATCCTTACAACAATACATATAATCTAGGATTGAGGAATCACCATAATTTCTTTTTAGAGAATCAAGGAGAGAAAAAGAACAAACCTCCATTAAGATTTCAATAACATCCACCTTAAGAAAAGAAGCTAAGATTTAAAGATCCCATTACTAAATTTATCTAGACTTTAGAGGTGAGATTTCAAACTACTGAAACTTCATTAAGGAATTAAGGGGCTTCTATCTATAAATTGGAGAACTAAATTGACCAACTTGCAAAACTAGTTTTTAAAAGACAATAACGGAGTCTGCCTAGTAGCACAAAGGAAAATCTTATCGAACACATGAAGAAAGTCAACTTTAAGAGTGGAAAGAAATTCCAAGTTGAAAACTTGCCCTGGAGTATAGGGTAGAGTAGCAAAAGGAGTCAAGAGAAAGCTAAAGACAAAGAGCATTTACCAAAAGGCAAGATGCTAAGTTAAAGAAAGATCACAAGATAAGTTGTTTGGTAGATTTATTAAACTTTTTAAATAACTCCATATTAACTTACTTTTTGTTAAGCCACTTTACAAATACCAAAGTATGCTAAAATTCTTGAAGGAATTATCATCTAACAAAATGAAGTTAGAGTCAGTGGCTTTAGTGACATTGATCGAGCAGTGCTCGATTATTCTACAAAATAAGCTACAAAGAACCTTAAAAATCCAAGGAGTTTTATTATCCGTTGTTTAATTGGTTGTTTGTTAGTGAAATAAAGCTTTGGCTAATTTGAGGGCTAGTATTAACTCATGCCTTATAATTTTTTTAAAAAAATTGGAATTAAGGAAACCAAAACTCACTATGATGAACGCACTAGGAAGATCATTCAATTAGCTGATAGATCGATTAAGAATCTTAAAGGAGTTTGTAAGGATGTGGTTATGAAAGTTTATAAATTTATTTTCATAGTTGATTTTGTGATGTTAGATATTAGTGAGGTTATAGGGGTACCCTTGATTTTCAGTCAACCCTTCTAAGCCATTTCTTGAGCTATTATTGATGTTAGTAATGGCAAAAAAATTCTTAAGGTTAGGGAAGAAAAGATTACTTTTAAAATATTTAATATCATAAGGCACTCCTTTGAGCATGATGATACTTGTCATTTTGTTAATACTATTGATTTTGCAATTTTACATGTTTACGAAATTTTGTTTATAAAGGCCCATTAGAGTTGTATCATGTTAAAGGTGAGGAGGAAGATAGGGATAACAGTAGCCTATTTAGAGGCTAATGAACCCATGGTGACGAATGGGTTTGAGAAGATTGAAAGAAGCTACGAGAAGAGGTTAAAACCCTTCATTGAGGAACCACTAGAGTTGGAGTTAAAGAATTTGCCTGATCACTTGGAATATGCATTTCTAAGGAAGATTTCAAAGCTTCCACTAATTATTGCTTCAAATTTAAACGCGGATCAAGGGGAGAAGTTGTTAATTGTTCTTAAGGAGCATAAGAGGGTCATTTCTTGGAAGATTTATGACATTAGAGGAATTAGCCCGTCCTTTTACAGTCACAAGTTTCTTATAGAGGTTGATTTCAAGCTAGTAGTGCAACTCCAAAGGAGGTTTAATCCCAATATGAAGCAAGTAGTAAAGGAAGAGATTATTAAACTCCTAGATTCTAGTGTGATTTACCCTATTTCTAATAGTTTTTACATGATTCCAGTGCAAATTGTACCAAAGAAGGGAGGAATGATGAGAGTACCCACTGAGAAGCACGAATTGATTCCTATAAGAACCATTATTGTGTGGAGAGTATGCATCAATTATAAAAAGATGAATGATGCTACCAAAAAAATCACTTTCTTTTGCTTTTTGTGTACCAAATGTTGGAGTAGCTAGCTATTCATATGCACTATTGCTTTTTGGATGGACTTTTGGGCTATTTCTAGATTCTTATTACTTTGGAAGATTAGGAGAAAACAACATTCACATATCCGTTTAATATGATTGCTTATAAGAGGAAGTCCTTTGGGTTGTGCAATGCACATGCTACATTTTAAAAGTGCATGATGGCCTTTTTTGATGATTAATTGAGGACATCATTGATGTATTTACGGATTGTTTTCTATTTTTGGCAATTGTTGACAATTTTGTATAAAAACCTCAATACCGCAAGTATACGGATTGTACCTCACAGTATAAAAGGTATCATTCCTACGAGGATTAATTAGTCACCTAAAAACTTTAATAAAACTTTATTTGAAGTAATAAAAGATTGATTGAATTAAATTAAATTACATAAATTTAAATAAACTAATAAAACGAAACAATTAGTTAAGTGAATAATTGGGCTAGCAATAAGAATAAAGTTAATCAATGATGGAGACTTAGGAATTATTATATCATTTTTTGTCTTCCCTTTATCTTGTTTATTCAATTTATGCTTGATCCTAGGTATCCTAAAGTTTTTGATTACCCTCTCGCAAGATCTAATCAAGTAATCCCATTTGAAATTAATAATAATATAATTGTAATCACTCAATTTTCAAACCTACTCTTAACTTTTCAATTAGATTTGTAGTAATCCTAAGGATAATTAATTCATAAGTAAGATCTCTCTTCAATTGTTTAGTAATATGATATTTGTAGGTCTATTAAGCTACCAACTCTCATTGCGCACCTTAACACAAATTACTTGATTCAATCTCTTGATTTATTACTAAGTACAAGCATAAACATATCACAAGCATTCATGTATGTATTGAATTCAACAAGAATAAAGCTTAATAAAACAAATCAAGAATAATCCTTAATATGGATTTAGAAACTCATAATCATGTTTAACATCCTAATAATCCAAATCAACATACAAGACAATGAAATATATGAAGAGAAAAGAAAAAAAAAGTTTAGAGTCTTAATTTAGGAATCTAGAAAATCTAGAGTTGCTTTTGATGTCTCTTTTTTGATCTCTTTGAATTTGATGTACAACTTAGTTTCTGGTGTTTTTCTTTTCCTTAAATACTTCTTGAGGCTTCTAGGGTTATTTTTAGGATTTCTCCACTTAATTTGGTTCAAAAAATAACTCTAAAATATCAAGAATACAAAAATTTTGAGTGTTAGAAAACACACTACCATGATTGCGGTGTGCCTAGTTCATGCCCTTTGTCACGATAGTGGCATTATGCACAATTGTGGCTTCTTCCCTTCTCCAAATTCTTCCTCACTTACTAACAAACACATCAAACACCTCATGAAATATAAAATTAGGATCAAATTCTTGCTTTAAACTAATCAAACAACTAAAACACATAAAAACACTTAACAAGAACACAATTCTAAGTCTTAAAAACATGATTATCATCTAATAAAAAACTTTAAAACATACTCAAACACCTAGAAAACATATTATAATATACATCTATTAACATCCCCACAGATAAATCTTTCTTTTCCTTAAGCAAAACTAAAAACACAATCAAAACACGTAAAACATAACCACACAATCATGTAGAATGCAATAATGGTACAACGACATCAAATCTTATAGAATTAACTTAACTTAAAATATCAACTACTTAAAAAGTTTCAATATATTAACTTATTACTTTCATGTTTAAGTGACTTTATTTGAATATACATGTCAATCAAAATATTAATATCTTGTTCATATAATTATGACACTTGTACACATGCACTTATTATTATCAACAATTAAAAAGGTAGAATATCACTAAGTACTGCAAAAGATCAAAGGTTTAATTTTATTGCATGCACCATCTTTTTAGATTTTCTTCAATGATCACTTAGTATTTTGACGTATAGGCAAATTTGTCATGAATATCCCCCAATTACTTAAATAGGTTACATTTTTCTTATTTAGCTTGATTGGAGTTTCATTATAACTTTTTGACATGAAGGCAAAAATTTTCTCATGAGTTCCCCTAATTACTCAGTTATATCACAACTCTCAATTAGCTACCAACTCTATTCTTAACTTAATTTCCTTAAAAAGGGACACAAGAATAGTAATTTTATTTAATACCTTTTTTATCATTTAATTTCTTTACCCACCTCATTTCTTCTTAGTAAATCACTCTCATGAAAGGATACTAATAATGCTAACCAATTTAAATGAGTTTAATTATAAATGTATCTAATCAAGTGTCATAATGTGAAAGAATATGTATCATATCCTAATTAACACACATATTCATCCCAAAGATAAAACATAAAATTTATAAGTTACTATGCCTTTACAAATTAAACAAACATGTTTAAAGTAAGCCAATTCCATTCAATTCATGTCATTGACACATTCATCAAATGCACACATCAATCAATAAAATGTTCATAATATGCTAACGTAATCAAAACTAACACAATGTAAATACCAATTTTACACACAAATGATCTGAAAATGCATAAACACCCCTACACTTGAACGACACATTATCCTCATTATAGAAACCAAAACAATACAAATAAAGAGAAATAACAATAAGTAAAAAGTAAGAGCAAGGAAACTTATGGTGATCTTGGTGGTGATAGTGTTGCGATGGAACTTAGATACACTTCATATCATGAGCATCCATCAATTCAACTCTTTACAAAATAAACATAAAGTATAAAAAATAACAAAGTACAAAAAAATAAAAAAGGAAATGAAAATGATCAAGTGGCACTTGTTTAACGTCGTTAGCTCGATATATCCTTCACTTCTATCATCAACCTGGGTCTTAAATTAGTGGCTTGCTTTTATCAGTTTCTACACTTAATAGGTTAATGTCCTAAGAACAAGCCACAAATTGTAAGATAATAACAAAGACATAATGTATGAAATTAATTAAACCAGTTGACTTCATTAATGCCTTTATAGGTAACAAGTTGTTACTAAAACAAGGAATAATGAACTCCTTGAATCTTCAGTTGAATGAAACAACTTGTATTGTGGAGGCAAAAACTATACTTACTTAAAGCAACTACCAATACTTCATCAATAGTTTTCAAAATTGGCTCCTACTCTTGCTCCTTTAAAGATTCAACTACATCATGTACGAGCTGGCCTCCTTTGGATTCTTTAATACGTTATTCATATTGAATTCTACTTATTCATCATTAATCCAAAGGATGAGGTTGCCTTCATGGAAATCTATCAAAGCTCTTCTAGTGTTTAAAAAGGGTCTACCAAGAATTAATGGACAGTTTCAATAATCTTCAAAATCTAGCACAACGAAATCCACAAAAATAATAAACTTGTGCACGTTTATAGGCATATCCTACATCATTGCAAATAGTTTATTTATAGATTGATCTGCCAACTAAATAAGCATGAAAGTCAACTTTACATCTTTTAGCCCCAATTTCTTGAAAATATACAAAGGCATAAGATTAATACTTACACCTAAGTCATGTAAACATTTACAAAATTCTAAATTACTATCAAAATATGGTACAATAAAACTCCCTGAGTCTTTCAACTTTCAAGACATGCGGTTGGTAATTATGGAGCTACAATTTTTTGTCATGAAGATTGTTTGGTTGTCACCCCAAATCAGTTTGTTTCATAAGATGGCTTTGAAAAACTTTGCTTACTTGGTTATGCTCTCTAATGTTTCCACAAAGGGTAAAGTAATATGTAATTTCTTCAACTTTTCCACAAATCTTACAAATTGAATATCCATTTTGTTTTTCTGTAGCCTTTTGGAAATAGGATCTTTGGTTTATATAGAGGAGGAGGAATGTAAGAAGTCTCAGTTTTCTTTTTTCATCGATGTACTTTTTCTCTTGGTCATCTACTTGGTGGGATTCAATTTGTTTTTCAAATAGTTTTTCCAACTTTTTCCCACTTTTAAATGTGATGGCTTTTAGTTGTTCCCTTAGATTCAATTATGTTTTGCTTAAGAGACTCCCCACACTTTGTGTAGATAATGCATCAGCTAGTTGACCCCTTTTAACCGCTAGATTGTGAATGGAAGAGGCATAATTCTTCACAGTTTGGTCAAATTTAGCTTCCATCATCTTTCCATTCTCATTTTGGCTCGTGAACTTGGAATATAATGCATCCATTAGTTTATCCATCTTCGTTTTCAATGAACTAAGCCTATTTTGTTAGAATCTGGGTGGACCTTAAGTTCTCATTTGAGTCCTTAGATTGCTAGACAAAGAGAAATTTGGTTGCTTCTTCCACCTAGGATTATAAGTATTCCAAAAAGGATTATTACCTCCTGACCATATTATGCTCTGATGAAGTTAAGTTGCTACACATTGTTGTTTCCCACTAGGAAGCAATCAATCGTGATATGGCCCTCTTTTCCACATAGCTCGCATTCATGCTGAATTGCTTTGAGTGGAGAGGGAGAGGTAGCTTTCATGATGTTCAATTGTTTGGTTATATTTGCAACCTTAGCTTACAATGTTTTCATCGAATCAGCAATCAACAATCCCTTTTAATCCCGAAAGGTTGCTTTCTGTCTACTTCTTTTTTATGTTTAAAGATAGCTATTGGTCATCATCTCCTCTAATAAATCATGGGCCTCCTTAATTGTTTTTTGTATTAATGATCTTCCAGTTGCTGCATCAATAATGCCTTGTGTAAGTGGATTAACTCCGTTATAAAACATTTGCAAGAGGAACTTCTTTGGCCAGTTGTGAAGCGGATAACTCCTTTGCAACTCCTTAAATCACTCACATGCTTCATATAAAGACTCCCCTTCATTCTGCTAGAAATTTGTAATTTCCTTTATAAGCTTTATTATCTTAGTCAAAGGGAAGTATTTAGCCAAAAAGGTTTGCACCAACTGCTTCCATATTGTAATGTTTGTTGGGTTGAGTGAGTTTAACTACGCCTTAGCCCTATCTTTTAGTGTAAAAAGGAAGAGCTTCATTTTGACTATATCTTCCATTATAATAAGTTTTGGAAATTTTAGTAATTAAATTAAATTAAATTCTACTAAAGGAGCTAGCACTCCTTGCCTAAACCTCTCTGTAATAATTACAAAGTTTTCTTAACTTATTTTGTGGATATTATTAGAGGTTGGAAAATTGTGTGACTATAATAGTTATGATGAGTTAGTTTTAAAAACAGTTTGAGAGATACAACAAAAAAGTTATGCTCAAATAAAACTCAATATCTCATATTGATCCCTTATTTATTAATTATCTTATGTTTAATCATAACGTCCCTCAAACTTTTTTTTTGGAAAAAAGTCCCTCAAAAATTACATTCAAGTTCAACTTGATTAAAATATCTTTTTATTCTTCAATTCATTCTTTATGTGTGACCCATTAAGTTCTCAAATACTTTAGCAATGAATATAAATTATAACCTTAAATCATATTTAGAATTAGATAGATTAAACTCATTTAATTTATCTTTAATTCTTTAATTAAACAATTCATATCCATATATCAAAATTGACATCTAGTAACTCATCACGACCATCTAAATATTTAAGAATGTCAAAGTGATTTTAACTATGCTTTCCTTATATGATTTTTTTGCATAATTCAATCATTTTATTATACAATATTCTGATTATATATATAATATTAAATTAATGTCTACTCAATTTTGAGTTCAATCATGTTAGTTCTTCACTATTGGCTAATGATTCTATTAATAACATATATAAACTATTTACAAAGTATCATTCCAACTTGGCCAAGGATTTACCGAATCGATACTAATCGAGAATTATGAAACATTATCTCTAATTACTTTTAGGGTGATGAATTCTATATTGACCACTTAAATACTTCCATATAGTTTGTACTATATCTAGTGGCTACCGACTGAACTACCTATGATTATAATATGTTTTATTTAGAATTAAAACATAACATCTCTATACAAGATAACTGTGAAGATCTCAAATCAAACAATCACTTATACTATCATTACAATGATAATTTTCATAGATATACAATTAATGTTCTAAATAAAATTCTCATATGGGATCAATTAAGTGAACTTGTTTTTTTAATAAGAACCACACGTTTATTTATGTGTCTTTATATTTTAGTTTATGAAATTGACTACTTTTTTTTGTAACGAAAAATATAACGTATACTAGTATTTTTACATTCTATTAATGTTTAATTTTAATAAAATAATAACTAGAAACAATTTAGAAATAATACATAAATGCAATATAAATATCATAATTTTATTTGCAATATATAATTATTCTATGATCTTATCTTATATATCTAAATGTGTACAAGATAAAGAATATATTTAAATTATTTTGTTACTAAACTACAACCAATAGATTCGCTTAAACCAACATTATTCGCTAAAAACAAGCCACGTTCCAAATCACACTCATACCTACGTCTCAATCATGCATATATAAATGCACCACCCTTAAAGCCTTATACCTAGGCTCGAAATTCATTCCCTGTAATGTCAGGAAAAGGGTTTCCTTAGATTGCTTCATTACTGAAAGCTTGAATAGAAAAACATGGCATTTTTCTCTTTATCTTCCTTCTCATTCGTCCATCCTCAATTACGACGTATTGTTGCCAAAATGTCTCTCCTTGACACTTTACTGTTTTATGTGAGACCCCTTTCTCTCTCCTCGCGCGAGTGTTAATTTTCTTGTCATCTTTGTTTCTACGACTTAAAACTATCTTGTGTTTTGTTTTTTCGTGCCACAGGTTATACATTTGGTAGACAAGCTGGGGTTATGGCATAGATTGCCGGTACTTGGGGGACTCGTTTATTTGGGTATTCGAAGACACTTACACCAACGTTATAATCTGTTGCATGTTGGAGGAACCACCGGTAAGAAGTATGATACCAACGAAGTCAGTTACCGAACAGCTGATGGCAAATGCAACCACCCCATAGACGACTCTGTGGGGAGCTACGGCACATTTTTCGGTCGCAATATGCTTCCTGCAACTTCAGCTTATGAGGTATGTAACTGCTCTTTCTTTTCCATTTTTTCGTTGTATCAGCTGGAACGTGACGCGACAGAGCTAAAAATTGTCAGTTAACTTCATTCATAGTCCGAATTGTCAGTAAAAAAAAAAAGCACATTAAAGTTTGTTGAACTTAAGATTGGAGGGTTCAACTAATTGGGTTCAACTAATTTTGTTTACTTGTGCTGCCTCCGAAACTGTCTTACAAGTGATATTTACGAGTCTACATGTACTTGCCATCTGAAGTTGGTCATTTCGTTTATACACTTGGTAGAATGTGGCAGGTGCCAGAAGTGTCTATTTGATTAGTTATGTTAATCGCGGAGAGGTTGCTGACACGTTTTTTCATACATAAATCGCGTGATTCAGCATTTGAGGTCCTAGGGAAGATTGCCCAACTGAAAAGAGTTTCGTAGGGCACCTATATATGCGGAAGTCATGATATATAAATGCATATACATTCCGTTCTGCTGAGTATATCGATTTGCGTTTTTCATTGGTGATCTATGTACTGCCATGCGCCATAAGAAGAGTTACGGCAGGACGTCCGCCTCGTATCAAACACGCCTCTTGTATTTTGTTATCTTCTACGCAAACCAGCCCCTCGTACATTAGTATGAAGAAATCTATTAAATAGTTATACTAAGGAAATGTCAGCATATACTATTAAATAGTTATACGTTGTTAAGTGACCGTTTTATCACAACAGCTTAAGCTGTTGTGTGAGGCCAACTAATTGGTTTTATATATTCACTAACACACTCCCTCAAGTGAAAGCCCTTTGGGTTTGAAACTTGCACAGGTGACAGGTCCACTCTACCTTGTGCTAAATGATAGGTAGGTGGTAGGATTTGAACTCACAACCATTTGGTCATAAAGGTTTTGATACCATGTTAAGTGACCGTTTCACTACAATAGCTTAAGCTGTTGTGTGAGGCCAACTAATTGGTTTTATATATTCACTAACATACGTCAATACAATACTATATTAAGTAGTTATACTAAAGAAATGTCAATACGATATTATAAGCTCATACGATATCAGGTGAAGATGTTTATGTAAATGT
The DNA here is from genome assembly GCA_027563825.1 of Erythroxylum mucronatum. Taxonomy (NCBI): domain Eukaryota; kingdom Viridiplantae; phylum Streptophyta; class Magnoliopsida; order Malpighiales; family Erythroxylaceae; genus Erythroxylum; species Erythroxylum mucronatum. The sequence goes on along the minus strand of JAOSBP010000007.1, from coordinate 8,822,235 downwards.
TAAATTTGTGCAGTTATTAGATCCTCACCCAACTTTAGTAGCCAATAAGCTATTGGGAAGGAAGAAATTCATAGACAGTGGGAAGCAACTCAACGTGATAGCGTGCTCTTGGATCCAATTCATGATTCATGACTGGATTGACCATATGGAAGATACCCAGCAGGTATCCTTCTTTTTTCTTTTTTCCTCTTAATAAGCTTATGAGATATATGATAAATAGCCTTTACTCAAATCAATTTTATCACCATTTAAGGCTTGTGTGATAAATAGCATATAGCATAAGTTGTTCCATATCCACATTAGTAAAAGTAATCTTCGCAATTATTTTCGTAGAAGGTGGAAATTAAAGCACCAGAAGAATTAGAAGATGGCTGTCCATTGAAGTCATTCAAGTTTTTTGAGACAAAGAAAGTGTCCACAGGTTCACCTTGTTCGGAGATAGGATTTCTGAATACCAGAACTCCCTGGTGGTAAGTACTGCATAATTAATTACCTCCTTGACAAGTTTTCTGTTGCTTTGTAACTAAACATATTTCTTAGTATTAGGTGTAAATATACATTTTGCTTAATTGGTATGAAAAATGGTCTTAAGTCATAACTTCAACTATCTCAACAGCTAGGAAAATTTTTGATCAGTATTTGATAACACTTTTCCACAACTAGCAGACGACTCTCATTCTTCATCTCCAAAGAACATCAATGGCACATATTTGATCGTGTGGTTTACTGTGTCCTCACTACCTCACTCTCCATCTCTGTCGTGCATCTTCCTCTCGGTTGTGTCACAACTCAATATCTCTGAGTTGCACTTATAAATGACACTTTCTGCAACAATTATCCTCCTAATTATCTCTCCTCTGTTGACAACTTTATACACTCAAGAAGGTGCCTCCTCTATCGTTGATTTCTTGAGTGTTGTATCCATCATTACTAATGAATTTATACACTCAAGAAGGGTGCCTCCTCTATCTACTCCATGTGTTTTTCTTGACTGTTTCTCTCAATACAAAAAGATATCATTGTTTTGATCCTATAACTTCTAAACTTTACATGTCTCGTCATGTTCGCTTCCTTGAGCATAAATTTCCTTACGTCAACGGTTCTCATAATATTTCACGTCCCTCTCCTTGCTGCCTCATATCCTTACCTTTACTTTTAAGCTATCTTCCTCTAATACTCCTTTTGTTTCCTCACCAACCCCTTTGCCTTCACGGTTACATCCTATGATCATACATACTTGTGATCACACGCGCATTCGTCAAAAATTTTTTTTTTTTTACTATGTCACTTAATCTACCGTTTCTAGCACCCCTCATGACAATGATCCCATAACCTTTAATCAAGCCAATAAGTTTTCGCACTAGTACCAAGCCAAGCTTAATGAGTTCAATAAGTTTTCGCACTAGTACCAAGCCAAGCTTAATAAGTTCAATTCTTTTTATGACAACATATGGACTCTTATTCCTCCATCATCTAATATCAATATCATTGGTTGTAAACAGGTGTTTCACTGTAAAAGAAACCCAGATGGCTCTATTTAGCGATATAAAGTATGTCTTTTTGTCAAGGGATATCACCAAGCTCTAGGAATTGATTACACTGAAACATTTAGCATTATTATCAAACCCACCACCATTCATATTATTCTCACTCTTGCTCTTTAGCACAATTGGTTCGTTCATTAACTTCGTGTCAATAATGCCTTTTTTTCAAGGTCATCTCTACGAACCATTTTGATGTATCTCAATCTCTTAGTTTTACAGATCCTCACCATCCCACTTATGTTTGTTATCTTCATAATGCTCTCTGTGGTCTCAAACAAGCTCCTCAGACTTGGTTCCATTGATTGAGTTAGAAGCTACTTCGGCTTAACTTTGTCTCTTCCAAGTCTTATACCTCTTTGTCTCTTCACATCACCCCTCTCACACCACGTTTCTTTTGATTCATGCGGATGATATCTTGGTTTCAGGTTCTTCATAATCCTTCATTACCTCTCTTATTCATGATCTTAACTCTACCTTTCCTATTAAAGATTTGTGACCCATTCATCACTTCCTTAGAATCAAAGATATTACCACACCTTATGATTTTCTGTACCCAAACCAAATACATTAAGGACCCCCCTTCTTTGTATAGGCCTTGACAAATCCTAGCCTACCACTACACCCATTATCCCCACCTTTAATCCATCTAAAAACCATGGCCATCTACTCCCTGATCCTACTCAATATCATAACACTAATCATAACACTACTAAAGCCCTACAGTACCTTTGCCTTGCTCGTTTTAATATTTAATTCCTTGTTAGCAAAGTCTCTCAGTTTTTACAATGCCTCACTGACACTCACTGGACTATTGTTAAACAAATTCTACGATATCTTTGCTCTACTCATTTTTATGGCATTTTCTTAACCAAATCCTTGTCCCTTACCTTATATGTTATTGGGATACTGGGTTTTCATGATGATCGTAATGTAATGAAAAACACTACACAGTCTTCTTACACTATACAAATTCAACGAGAGCACCTTCATTCACAAAACAAACTTATGAAACGAGTTGACTCCACTTCAGTCTTTTTCCATGAGAAAACAAGAATGCTTAGGATTGTGTTAACATAATATGACTACTAAAAGAATGCTTAGGACTCTATTAACATAATATGACTTTATTTTATGCACAACTTTTGAATTTAATTTTTTTAAATTTAAGTAGGGATGGCAGTGTAATTTACGGGAATAATGAGGATGGAATGAGAAGGGTGAGGACCTTCAAAGATGGAAAGTTAAAGATTGCCGGGGATGGTCTTCTTGAGCATGACGAGAAAGGGATTCCAATCTCTGGCGATGTTAGGAATTATTGGGCAGGCTTTTCCCTATTGCAGGCCTTATTTGTCAAAGAACACAATGCCGTATGCGATATGCTCAAAGTAAGTATGGATTTTCCTTCTTTTTCTTTATTCCAAGGCATGGATTTTTCAAGAAATTTGAGCCCCAAAGTTCAACAGATACCTACAAGGAATTTGGATATAAAAGACTTTTCTTTAGCATTTGCTTGTTAATGTATCTCATATGCACATCAGATTTATCAGAATTTGAGCTAGAAGTTCTATTCATTTTGCTAGGATCCTCTGTTATAATAAGAAAAGAGAGGGGGAAAAAAAATCTTCTACTCTTGTAGGCTTGTCAAAATAGGGTTTAACTTGTTATTAGTAATATAGAAAGTTATTTATGTTGGTAAAATGAGAAATGACATTAGTAGTGGGTACCATGAAAGACATTTTACTTGTAGGAATATTATCCTGATCTTGATGATGAGAAGCTCTACCGGTATGCAAGGTTGGTAACTTCTGCTGTCATTGCTAAGATTCACACTATCGACTGGACAATCGAACTCTTGAAGACTGATACTCTCCTTGCAGGGATGAGGATCAGCTGGTAAGACAATGCTTCACTTAAAAATTACATAATATAATTGATCAAGTTCATCATGAAAATTACTTACTGGATCGCATTGGACAAATTTCAAGGTTGTTTAGTCTGGGAACAACTGCAAGCAAGTCGAGAAAATTAAGCATTTTGAATTGCAGACGTTATGTTGACTGTCTGCCTTGTGAACTACTTGGTTACAGGTATGGATTTCTTGGAAAGAAAGTTAAAGACCTGTTTGGCCATTTCGCTGGACCACTGCTTAGTGGATTGGTCGGGCTTAGAAAGCCAAGAGATCATGGAGTTCCCTATTCATTAACTGAAGAGTTCGTAAGCGTCTACAGAATGCACTCACTTCTGCCGGATAAACTCGTCCTAAGGGACATCAAAGGCGCTACTTCAGGTTTCGAATGTGCTCCAGTAATACAAGAGTAATACTTCTCATCCCTCCTCACATTCTGAATAAGGAAAAATATGGAACCTCATTCATTCTTCATTCAAATGGCATAGCATCTCCAACTTTTGATTAAAATAGAAGTAGATGCTAAAAATTGCTAAATGATGGTTTTCATCACTTATCAAGCATTAATCATGCAACGCTTAAAGTTTTCCAGAACACTAATCAAATGCACTATTGGTTTTATAGGGTGCCTATGGTAGAAATGGTAGGAAAAGAGGGCGAGAAAAGGCTTTCCAGACTTGGAATGGAGCAGATGCTCGTGTCCATGGGTCATCAAGCATGTGGAGCTCTGACATTATGGAATTATCCATCGTGGATGAGAAACCTTGTAGCACATGACGTTAATGGAGAAGATAGATCTGATCCAGTTGATATGGCCGTCATGGAAAGTAATTTTCTTAGCCCTCAAACGGTTAAACCATTAAGTTACACTTGCTTTTTAAATTATCAGTTACCTTTTTGTTTAACCTTTCAGATATAACATTGCGTATTGGTTTTTCAGTTTACAGAGATAGAGAGAGAGGAGTTGCTAGGTATAATGAATTTCGGAGAAACTTACTGATGATTCCTATTAGGAAATGGGAAGAACTAACAGATGATGAAGAGGTTATACAAGCTCTTTATGAAGTGTATGGAAATGATGTCGAGAAGTTAGATTTGCAAATAGGCTTACATGCAGAAAAGAAAATCAAAGGCTTTGCCATAAGTGAGACAGCTTTCTTCATTTTTTTGCTTATTGCATCAAGGTAACTGGTGCTTCATTACATGACATTTGCTATTACAAGTTAGAATAATTTTCACTGCTGCTAGTTCTTGCTTCTAATTAAAGGATAAACAATCTACAGGAGGCTAGAAGCTGATCGTTTCTTCACTACCAACTTCAACTCCCAAACATACACACAGAAAGGTCTGGAGTGGGTTAACAAGACTGAGACCCTGAAAGATGTGATAGATCGCCATTTCCATGGTCTGACAAAAAAATGGATGAAATGTTCAAGTGCATTTTCAGTTTGGGATTCAGAGCCTAATAAAACAAATTATATTCCACTTTACCTGAGACCAGCCGCCCCTTGAATTTTTTCATCTGACAAGCACAGAACTATGATGCAGCTAGCAAGCAGATCAGACTACTATCATGCAAATAATTGATCTCATACATACTTCAAACTTTTCTGTAGTTATAAGAAATGATATTCTAAGAAAGGATAATCACATACAAAAGATTGAACAGCGGAATTACGTTTGTCATTCATAGACATCAGGGTAGGCAGTTCTGTTTGTTTTACAATGTACTTGTCAAGAGTAGTTTAACATTATCAGCACGCAAGTTATGCTTTTGTTTCGTGTGTTGTGCGGAAACGAAAATAAATTTGGAGTGAAAAATAAAATAATAATAAGAACATCAAGATTTTTATATTAGTTCGGCAATGCCTACATCCAGTTTGGAAACAACTGAGTATTTCACTATAATCAATGAAAGCATACAATAGTGTTTATCACTCAATTTCATTAAACTGGACTAAATCGTGGATGGTTTGATCATCTTTTATTCTTTAGACTACCATTTGATACATGAAGGGAAACGATACCTAGTAAAGTTTGAATCCAACTTTTACTAAGAATTTTAATCGGTTTTTCATTAGGATTGTACTTCTACATGTAGAGGAAATCATATCTTAATCGATCTTATCCATAAGGTATACTCAAAATACATAAGAGGGCCTATAACATTCAAGCCTTAAACTAATCATATGAGTAGGATTTTGGACATCAAGACTTATCTAAGAGATTGGGATTTAATGAGTAATCTAAGCAAATATCACTCATCTTCTAGGAATGTATCATTTGTCCCACATTTTCATTCAATAACTTGGCTCAAAAATGGAACTTCTAGTACTTAGGTATGTAGAGACATATTCTTAAATCGAAATAACCTTTCATACCACTCACGGATCATCTATTAATCACTCAATCATATTACAACTGGTCTATAATAATCAAGTCAAGGTAATCGATCTAAAACCATTTCTGAAACACTTATCAAAAAGTCCATATAAGCTTATTATATATGACGTATCATATGAGCCAGGAACAGTATAAGTCTAGGAAATTATTTTACTTACACAACTCCTTAATTGAACGTCAACCAAGTTTAGGAATACAGAGTTTTTGAAGACGAGAGAGAAAGTTCACATCCCTGAGGAGATATTGTTCTGATATACTAACGATAACAAGAAGGCTTGAAGTCCTAGCCAACTATATCCCTTTGCGTGGAGCGTATTGTGGGTTTTTTCTCTACTCTTTAAGTTTTTCTATTACTAATCTATTACCTACAACTAAGGAAATTGCATCTATCATTGATAAGCAATATAATGGTAAGTAGGGGTTAATCCATCGAGGAAGCATGTAGATCTAAAAAAATTTAAAACTATTAAATAAACTAAAATAAATAATAAAAGAGACTTGTGATGCATATGAATAATTTCTTTTGGAAATTAAATAATGACATATATTACCAAAAGATAGGGCCGGATCTACGATGGGAACAAGTGAGGGCACTTGCCCCCACTGCCTTCGATAGATTTCTTACAAAAAAAATTATTATTTTAAGTTGTCTTATAAAAAAAATAAAATTTTACTTCCATTAAAATTTTGTCCCCATTAAAAATAAAATTTTATCCTTATTAAAATTTCCCCCCCACTTAAAAAAATTTCTGGATCCACCCCTACCAAAAGAAGAGTGTAAGTTTACACAAGTTATACTAAGAGTGGTCGCATACAAATTGAGATAGATATTTAAGCTCTATATCTGTGGTTGAGTTTATATCACTAGAAGTAAGGGTAAAACATAAAAATTTAAAACCACTCAGGACATATAAGTGTAAGTGGAAAGAAAACTAAGTTTTTGACCAAGAAGTTGCCTGAATTGGGGAGATCATCAACTTTCTGGTTTAACTATTAGTGCATAATTCTCCAAGAAGAAGCTAACTTAGTACTACAAATTAAATGGATATGATTGATTGCCATTTTCTCTTTAATCCCTGAAATTAACTCTTTAACCACCTAGTCGTTGGTTCTTTCCTTACCTTGAAATAGCCTTAAATTCTTTTCTCTGAAAGTTAAAAACATAGCTCTACGCTGTAAGCTATTATATCTCCTTTGTTCATTCTTCTTTCTCTGTTAAGCCATTTAAGAAATTTTGAGACATATAGGTTTGCCTTAGTTTGTATAGGCATTATATTATGCTCCATATGTAAGTGAAAATGTCATATGAGAAAAACATGTGTTGCAACTTGATGTTGCTATATTGTTGAATGTTATAAAAAATCAACACGGAGATAGTCTCCGTATAAAGGACAAAGAAATAAGGAGACAAGGATCTCATCGTCCTAGCCTTTTGCCACCTCTAAACAAATTTGTAGGCACACAATTAACCAAAATAAAAAAGGAGTTGGTTGATATATATTGGTCAAACTAATTGATAAATATGTTTGGAAACCAAATGCTTTAAGAATATCTAGAATGAAGTTCCAATTTATTGCATCAAAGGCTTTATTAAAGTCCACTTTAATTGCAAAAATATTTTTTGAGCTCTTTCTGCTATAGGAGTTGAATAATTCATAAGGCATTAATAAGTTATCCCCAATCAACATGTCTTATAAGATGAAAGCCACTTTAGATTCTTTTTTCATGAAAGAATTTAAATGAAGCTTTAGCGTAGAAGCAATAAGCTTAGTATGATCTTGTAAATTATGTTATAACAAGATGTAGACATGTAATCTTTAAGTGGGCAATGATCTGATAAGGCTAATATAGGTTTTATTGATCTCTTTAAGCATTTTTTCTTTTTCAAAAATTCTAAGATTGTCACAATTATAACATCTTTGATGAGAGTAGATGGACAAATTTTGATAACATGGTGTCGAATTTTCTCTATTTCACTACAACAAAAATGACATACAGTAACACTAGACAGTAACACTTTTGACAATATGTTATAAAATACCTATCTATGGTAACATTATATCTTAAAATGTT
>JAOSBP010000007.1:8780179-8801529 GCA_027563825.1 Erythroxylum mucronatum | reverse complement strand
ATCTTCCAAAAATCATAACTCCCTACCCAAATGTCCAAAAAATCCATATTTTATATCCATGAAAAGATCAGACAACAAACTACAATTCTCATGAAGGACTTAGAAGCAAATTTCATTTCTAACTAGGGCAAAATTTCACATGAATGATGATGCCCTGTTTCACATTGTGAAATCAGCATATTCCTTAAACCAAATCCAAACTTTACAAATTCATAACTCCTAATCCCTACATCCAAAATTAGCATATTATACATCATTACAAAGATAAAACATTCCTCAACAACTTTCCATAAGACCATTTGAGCTAATTAAAATCACAACAGTCCAGAATCTAGCTTCAATGTACAATCATCACAAAACCTACACAAAGCACATCAACATCTGAAAGTCAACAGATCACTACTCTCAACCTAGACATCAAAAAATTTCATACTTAGTAGCGATAGAAATATGACAAGAAAATCTTCAAGTTTAATGAAGGCCAATTGAGCAGATTCAACCTAGATCAACCTAGGAAAATTCATCAAAGTTTCAGGTCACAATTTGCGTATTACTGTTCATCCTATACATAAAACTCACTTTCAAGGCAAAATTAAGCACTCTTTGAACCACAATTTGGTAGAACTTCCTTCATAAGAATTCTAGCCACACTTCTTAAGTTTAATTTAAGCCAACAATCTCCTCAATTGCTCAATCGTACAAAAAGTTATGATCAAAACATTGAAACATGTACAAAACAATGTTTCTAGATTTACAACCTCACTCTCATTTTACATCTCCCATACCATTTCTAAACCAATTCTCACTCATTTCACTTCATATTTCCACCATAACTCACTCACATCCTATCCTTGGACATAAGTCCACAAATTTCAGCACACATACCCCATCATCCATCATGTTCTACCCTAATCATTAATCACAATTTTCACTTCAAATCATCTTAAAAATCTCTACTTACATTCATCCAATTTCATCTCTTCAATTCTCAAGCAAACATCTATTAAGCAACCAAATTACATACCCACATACACCAACATAATTCTCATACAATTAGGATACAAACATCCTATTTAATGCATTTAACAACAAAACAAAACACAAACACAAACCTTACCTAATCAAGCTTCCAATTTGCCAAATCTTCAAACTTTTCACCAACCTCTTAACTCTCACTCACCACTCACGACATCAACATCTTAAGGGGGGTTGATGCTAGGCCTTGTTTAGGTGAGTGAAAAGAAGAGAAAACAAAGTGGAAGGAGGAGGAAAAGATGAGCCAAACTCCAAAATCACCAAAGAAGAAAAGAACATACGAAGATGGGGAGAAAAATCAAAACAAATCACCCAAAACCCCTTTTTCATGGAGAGTGTCGTGAATGTAAAGGGGGAAGCTTAATTAAAAACATCATGGCTTAATACATGGTTAAAACATGTGACATGTGTCAAAGTTTCAAACCTTAGCTAGGTTCCTTCCTTTAACTATTCCATACTAAGTCAATTTCTAGTCTAATTATCCTCAAATTTCCAATGGCTCAATTTCATAAATCCTAACATCATGAATCTAATTTCCAGTGTCATTGGACAGTCATTTCCAGTATCGAAAACTAATCAGTCCGCCACTTGTCAATTTTTTCGGTCCGAAATTTTTTTTCGAAAAATTCCAGAAAAATTCCTAAATTTTCCTAAAAATGTAAAATACATAACCATCCACTCCAATTAAATTTTTAAGCACAAAAACCACACTTTTCACAACAAAATCACATTTAGGCCCATATGCCGGGAAATGTCATGAATGCATGTACAGTCATTTTCATGTGTAAATTTTGCTATTCACGTGTAAGGGTATGCATGAATATTTCGAATCAATCCTAAACACTCTCAGCCCTTTCCAAATTACTATTCTACCCTTCCCATCAGGGGTGGGATGTTACACAAAACCAACGCTTATGTTCTAAATCAAAGATATGGATTTCATACTGTACTGGTTGAAAAATGGTACCAAATCAATAAACGTCGGTACCGGTCGAAATCAAAAATTTCGGCCAATACCGTAAGTTTCAAAAATTGCAAGGACCAAATTGCTTCTGTCTCTACTCTTTCCCTTGCGACTCTCCCTCTCGCCGTCGTTGTCCCCTATACAGGTTCATCTTCCTTCGACCTGGGTTGGAGCCTTGGCATCGGTTGAAGTCTTGAAGTTGAAGAGGCCACATCTTCGTCTTCCTCCACACCGCAGGACATTGTCGCCGGCCGTCATGCCCCCACCGTACTCGCACCGTCTGTCGTGCCTCAGGCTCAGGCGCACCACCAAGACACCAACCCCTCGACAACTCGACGTCAACCCAAAGACCCGATTGTTTGGGTGTGTGTTTTTTGATTTTTTTTTTCATTTTTCATAGCATTTTGAATCTTTGATTGTGTTGGTGTGTTGGATGATGGATTTGTATTGTGTATGTTCGATGTCGGATGGTGGATGGTGGATTTTGGGTAAGAAATTTTGCGTGCATGTTGGATTTTTGGGAATGGATATTGAAATTGAAATGTTCAATGAGTTTTGTGGATTGTTGAACTGAAATTGGATTTGGATTTTGAAAGTGGAATGTATAAATTTTTTATTTGTGATTTACGGTGATATTGAATTATTGATGAATGAGATTGAGTTAAACTTGAGTTGAGAATTTGAGATGTTCAGTTCAATTGTTCATGTATTTTATTTAATGGTAATTTGGTTATGGCCGTGAGGTGAGGTGAGGGTGGTGGTGAGTGAGCCGGTGAGGTGTTAAAGTGTTGATGTTGATTAATTGATTATTAAAATTGAAAGTTGCTAATCAACATTTAAACCTAAATGTAAAATTGATAATCAAATGTGAAATTAATAATTAAATGTGAAATTGTAAAATTGTAAAATTAATTGTCATTATTATTTATTATTAAGATTTTTGAAAACATGGTTGATGTAAACAGTAAACTTGTAAAGTATTATTATTTATTAAAAATTTTAGGGACTATTTAATAAATTTAAAAAATTACCTAAAATGGTATCTAGTACTGACCGATATCGGTATAATCTGTTTCAAAATTTAATCCGATATCGAGCCCGGTACGATATTCATAATTTTGTTCCAAATCCTTATTGAATGAATTGACCTAAGGAAAATTTCACTTGTAAAATGTTTAAGATTTAACAATAAATTTTCAATCTCAAATATGTGTACAGTAGTTTTCTTAAATTACGTGAATGAAGTATTTAACGTTTTCGTCCTTGAAAAGTTGATTTTGAAACCGTGGATAACGGGAAAAAAATTTAGTAAAGCACGTGAAAATCTGTTGAATCCCGCTAACTTGAGAAAAATATGCACATCAACTACTGTTGAAACATAGAAGCACCGTGTAAACAATTTCCTGGCTTTTGGCCTGTAATTATCACTTTCATTTACTTTTCCTTACAAATCATGGCTATATTTAATTTAAGAACACCTTGAATTCGGAGAAAAATATGATTTTTAATGAGTCCAGTGGGCCATCAGAACGTTCACTTCGAACGACAAACCTTGTACGCTTGACATTGATTGACTGATTATATTTAATGGAAAGAATCGTCTTACTAGTGTATTTTGCCTACAATTCTGTGGTTGTTATGGACAATGGGTGGTCTGTCGTGGGTCACTACTGATTCAGCCTGGTTTGCGTGTCAGAGCTAGCCAACCCGACTTATTTTTTTATAACGATGTTTCAGTTGAGCTATGAGTCGGGCCAGGTTAGGCCATGTTTAGCCCGATCTCAGCTCGTAGCTCGATCGAGTCTAACAATTTTAAGCCATGGCTCGGTTAATTCGAACCAAAATCGGGCTTAGCCTAATCAGGCTGAGTCGGGCTAAAATTGACATCCTTAGTGGTACATAGCCCGTACATCTTTCTAAATAGTTGCTACTTATATATATATACACATATCGATCCACCGAGTCTTATTTTTGTTTTCGATCCTATAAAGTCTTTTATTTGACTTTCTCAAAAAATGTTTCTATAAAAAAAGTCTTTAATAACTAACTCTACCACTAGTGTGTATATTTCACTAGTTTGGTCTCCCATTTGTTATGGTTAGTTTTAGGGTTAATTACAAGACAAATCTTAAACTTTGCTCAATTTTGTAATTATAACTTAAACTTAAAATGTGATAATTAAATATTTAAACTTTTATTTTTTTTTTCAATTTTAGCCTGACGTTAATGTCTCTATTAAGTTTACTAACGTGACTTGTCACGTGCTCCAAAAACCCTAAACACTTACACACGTCAGACCTAATTAAACTAAGTTTAATCGTTTAATTAAACTAACTGATTAATATAACTAAACTACGTCATTTTGGGATTGAAATCCCTAAATCAAAGAATATCGATATAGGGTTCAATGATTTTAAAGAAGCATCGAATAAATTACCTTAGCTAGAGGATGAGAAGAAGATCCAGACTCGAACTATGGACAAAGCAAAAGAGAGGCTATGGATGAAGGGAAGGAAGAAGAAGCAGGACCAGTATGTGACAACGGAGGAGTTGCTAGCAAAAAAGGAAGAGAAGAATTTTGAAGTTGTACAAAAGGTGTTTGATATATGTGGACCACAGATAAGGGTGCTGATGAATTTGGATAATCTGAATACAGAAGAGAAACCAAGGGAGAATGATGTCCCAATGCCTGAGCTTTAGCATGACGTGAGATTGATTGTGGGTTTCACTGAATTTGATATCCAAAAGATGGATAGAGATTTGAGAAATGAGAGGGAGACAACAATTAGCTTGCAAATGGAGAAGAGAAAGCTAGAAATAAAGGTCGCACGACAAATAATAACCTTCTAAACAAATTTGTTGTGAAAAGGTACATTTATTCGTGAAGGAATTTGGTGCCATTTTTGAATCTTACATGAATTTATGATATTAGAATTCGTCAAGAGGTCCTAATAATAACCTTCTAAATGAATTTGTTTTGAATAATTTGGACTTTTGTAACTCCCATTGTACAGAGTCAAATTGGAGTTGATCTCGAAGATAACCTGAAAGATTTTCCATGATAATACAAGAGCCCCTTGATGAATGAAAAAGTTGATAGTTGTAGGTTGTATGATGTTTTAGTAGGTATTTTAGTATGTTTTTAGTTGTTAATTAATTCATGCATGTTTAGGTTTAGGTTTTAGTTAGTTAAATATTTGTGTTTTGAGTGTTATGTGGGTTAGAGAATACTATTGAGCTTTAATTTTGTGTACTTGAGATCACATATTAAAGAATAGAGAGGATTTGGTGGAAGCTCGGCTGAGGACCTAGGGCTGCAATCATGGCCTACATGATGACAAACGTGGACCAGCTTCCCAAACTTAATTTTTCATGGGTTATTTCGGACTTTTATGCCTGGTTAAAAGTAGTTTTTACCCTAAATGGAAAAAAGACTATAAAATAAAAAGAAAGACCCTAATGAGAGCCTTCATTTGCCATCTTGGGAAAAAAGCTAAGGAAGAGAGAGAAGAAGAGGAAGAAGGTGGAGCTTCTGTTGCTGCTTCAACCTCCGGTGCTCCCAAGTTATCTTTTCTTCTTTCTATATTTTATTTCATTCATTTGATGTATTAGATGCAATTGACGATGATGGACCTTGGTTTAAGGATGTTCTAACTTCTTTTAGGGATTTATACATTATTTAATGTTAATTAGTTGCTTTTGTTGTTAGTGATGTTGGGTGTTATGATTATTTGTTGTAATTGCATGCTTTGGTGATAAATCGAGAGAGTAAACCAAATGCAAAATGATTAGTTTGGATAATGAGAGTTAAATGATCTAATGGACCATGTAAATAATCAAATCCGTAATTATATGGAAAGGGATCTTGTGTAAAGACCTGGTTGTTTATTAGAATGCTTAAGAACTAATTAGGTTGTGGGTTGTTTTCTTAATTGAGAGAAAACATGTTCAGTAACTCAACTTAATTAGGGTTTATGATTTTGGACTTAGAGATTACAACTAGAGATAGACTAATCCACCATTCGAAAATCTAGGACCGGTACCGCATTAACATAAAAGTAACTAAGTTAGCATTGATGATAGGATAAATCTCCTTTCTCATAATTTGCTAAACTTCCTTGTTTGAATTTCAATTTTCAATTGGTGGTGCTCAAATTTGATTTCTTACATTAATTTAGAATTCTCATTTCAATCACTCCATATTTGATTGTTTACTTTTCTGTTTAGTTTCTATATTCATTTTAATTACACTTTTAGGTTTTAGGGAAATTAAGATTCTATTAGTTCACTAATTCCTCATAGGATCGACACCTCATATACTATACTATAACTCGTGCGCTTATGAAATATTGAGAGTTTTATAAGATTAAAACTTGCTCAACATGTTTTTGGCACCATTTTTAGTGAATTAGTTAAGATTAGTTGAATTCTTTTAATTTAAGGAATTTTCACCTCCTTTGTGTCCGTGCAATTACATGAACCCAAGAATCACTCGGAGTTCAAAAGGATCACCAAAACTCTAACACTTGACATCACCTGATTGGAAGGAGTATTCCGAAGAGTACGATGCCTAGAAGAAGAAATTAAAGAAACAATGGAGGAAGAATACAATAAAAAAGAACAACAACAAACTTTGATGGATTTCATGAGATTGAGATTTAATGCTGCAGACCGATGCATCCCTCGACCACCAGTGCAAGCAACCTTATTCATAATTAAGTCAGCTTTGCTAAACATGCTGCAAATCAATGTACAATTTTATGAGTTAACTAATAAGGATCCTAAGACTCATTTAGTGAATTTTCTAGAAATATGTGATACTTTCTTATATCAAGGGATGTTGGAAGACGCTATTAGGATGAGGCTCTTTCCCTTCACTTTACAGGATCGAGCTAAGGTAGTATCATTCTTTAAAACCTGCAAACATCACAACTTGGCAGCAGTTGGTGAATGCATTTTTTGATAAGTACTTCCCCTTTACAAAGACAACAAGGTTAATAAAGGAATTTGTGAATTTAGAACAAAATGACAGGGAGTAATTATACGAAGCGTGTGAGCATTACAAGGACTTGCAAAGAAGATGTCCTCACCATAATCTACCAAAGGAATTTCTTTTGCAAACATTCTATCATAGAGTCAATCCACCCATAAGAGGCATCACAGATGCAGCTTCTGGAGGATCTTTTATTCAGAAGACAATTGAGAAAGTGGAGGAATTATTAGAAGACTGAAGTCAACTTTCCTAGATTATAAAGGAGTCATTGCTATTGATTCAATAACAACAATGCAGGCTGAGATTGACAAATTGACAAGACAGCTTAACAGCCTCCAAGCCTTTTCATCATCTCCTGTCAAAGCAATTCAGAATAGATGTGAATTGTGTGGGAAAAATAATCATTTTATTGCTGATTTTTTTTCAAAGCAAAATGACAAGATGGAGCAACTCAATTACACGGACACACAATTTCGTCAAGGAGAAGGAAACAACACTTATTCTAATAATTACTATCCTGGGTGAAAAACCACCCAAATTTTTTTGGTCAAACAATGTATGAGGTCAATTATCTTAAGGGACACTTGAATTCCAACAGGAAAAACCCCCAATTCTATAGACTCTAAGTTGGACAAAATCTTGGATAACCTCATGAATATGAATGAAGCTCTTAAAAAGCTAGAAGGAAAATTTGAATAAGTAATAAAGAACCATGCCTCCTCCATACACAACTTCGAAATCGAAATGAGTCAATTAGCAGACGCGTTGTTTACATGAAGTGCGGGAACCCTTCCTAGCAATATCGAGATGAATTTAAAGGAAAGGATAATGGTAATCACCTAAGCCGTTGAATAAATGCCAAATCGAGTTAAAGAAGTTGGGGAAGAAGAAAGGGGAAAGACCAATGAAAGTTCCTTGTAAGTTAACTATATCCTAACCGAAATCAAAAAATATCAACCTTTAATTCCATACCCTATTCAAGCGATAAGGAAATCAAAGGAACCAAAATTGAATGAAGTTCTAAATATAATAGAGCAATTAAAAGCACGACTCGCTTGTACAGAATATATAAAAGAGAAGCTAGAGAATTAATTGTTAAGCAAAAAGAACTCCATTGAAGTGATAGCATAGCACTATCACAATTCTCTCAAATCTGTATATGCTATAAAGAGCAATAAATTTTATGAAGAATTTGAGCAAGGTTATACTTGTAAGGACTTATTAGAACAACCACAAATCTGAAAAAACACTCGAAAGAAGAAGAAAATGAAAAAGAAAGGAGGTAAGAAGCATAATCTGATAGCTCGAATACAGTTCATGAAAGTTATAATGGCGTTACCATCATATGACTCATTTTAAACCACCATGAGCAAACAAAGAATGTCAAGGCTAGCAACGGTAAACAAAGCGTTGTATGGGAGGCAACCTATGATTTTCAATTTTTAGTTGTTTTATCCTTCGTATTAGAATAGGTTTCCAATTCTGTTTGTGTGTGCTTTCGAAATAAATTGAACACCTTGAGGAGATCAAGCATAAGTATGACTTGGAAATTCTTACATTCCTTTTTTTCATAATGGATGAGAATGGTTTAGCAAGGGAAATAATGAGGTGATGATGCTATTACAAGGTGTGGAAGGACCTCAGGAGTGAAATGAGGAAAAGAAGCAAAAACGGGAAAGAGTGCAGGAATTTCAGGGCCATGATCATGGCCTATGATAAGGGCAATTTGGACACAGGATTTTCAGGAGTTTTTTTTTTTTTCAAATCTATCCCTCCTTTCTCCCCCCAAACCTATATATTTACCCTTACCCTCATTTTTCTCACCCACACCACTCTCTTCATTCTCTCTCTAGCAATCAAAGTCTCAAATCCTCTCCCTTCTTTCTACAAAAGTTTTTCTCTCTAAATTTTTCACAACTCTAATTCCAATTGGACCGCATATTAAGAAAATGATCAAACGATTTTAATTGAAGGGAAAAATTCAAGTGTCAGGCCATGACAAAGGAGAAGAAGAAGGTAAATGCTTCCAAACCCTTAATCTAAAAATTATTTTGTGCTTAGATACTTAGATTTTGAAACATTAGAACAAATTGGATTGAGAGAACGGGTCGACTCATTAGGAGGAAGAATACAATGGGAACAGTTTATGTGCTTTAACTATGTTATCTATGAAGAACTCACCCTAGAATTCTTCACCTCCCTCTAAATGAGCTTGGCAACCCTAAGGATCTATGGTTTCAATTGTAGGGTCAACCATATGAGTTGAATTATGAAACTTTGTGTGAACTCGAGAGATTCCCAGAGTTGACCATAGTAGACCGATAGAAGGATTTTCGTGCCAAACAGTATTGGAATGAATTGACTGGACTGGATAACTTTGACTCTAAGAATGCCCACAACAATATTATTCGCATTCTTGAACACTTATTATTACACAAGTTTATGTGTCTAACCGAGTTTGACAAACTTGAAAGTAACAAATGTTCAGTCAAAGAACTTTTCTTGATGTAGTGCATGGATCATAATGTCCAAGTTTGCACCTCCACCCACATCTTTAAGGCTATTATTGCTACTCCAAAAAAGTGAAGCAATAATCTAGGCATGGGATATTTGGTTACAGCTATTGTGGAGTTTATGGTGTCAATTGTGATGGACTAACTGTGCATCTTCCTAAATTCCTTAACCACTAACACTTGAGGCAGGCAGAGATATTGGAGGTCTAATAGATGGAACTCCGAGATATTGGTGAAAAAACTCATGTTAAGAATAGGGCAGGATAGGCTAGTTCGAGCTTAGTGCCACAACAAAAAGAAGAGGAGCAATCAACCAGCGAAGAGTTAGGTGGATAGGAGAAGGTACTAGAAGCAATTTCAAACACTAACAAATCTATTGCAGATAATGCTAAGGTGTTGAAGGAGATTGCGAAGGAGCAACGAAAACAACGTCGAGACATCCGAAGCATTCACAAATATTTTGCTGCTCAAGGCATGGAGATCCCACCTCTAACACTATTGCCATCACCACCTCAATCACTATGATGGGTTTTTATAATTTAACCTTTATCTTTTTATTTTATTTTATTTTTATATTTTTTCTATTATTTTGTTTTATCACCACCTTATGTGTTAATTGTCCTTCTCACATTGAGGACAATGTGTTGTCCAAGTGTGGGGAGGGTTTTGTTATATGCATTGTATGTTTTTATTTTGAGTGTTAATTTTGCACATTATATGTTAGTTTTGTTTAGATTGCATGATGTGACTCGTGTGAATGTGTCAATGAATAGGATTTATCAGAATTGGTTTAGCTTTGAACATAGTCGTTTAGGTTTCTAAGATTTATTATCTTGTAAATTTAGTATTCTAGGTTGCTTTGGTTAAATATGCACGTTAATTAGGATATGATGTTAATTTGTTCACCCTAGGAATTTGACACATTCATTTATAATTTTAGGTTAATTGAATAAATAGCATCGTTTGTATCTTTTCATGAGAATGATTAGCTAAGGAAATAAGGTAGGCAAGAAAATATATTAAAAAATAAGAAGTGCATGTTTATGTTTAATAAATAACTAGTTCACTGGGCCTTTTTGAAACAAATCGGGTTATGAATAGAGCTAGTAGCCAATTGAGAATGTGATATAGTTGAGTAATTGGGAGACATTAATCACAAATGTTTGCCTTTACGTCAAAAGACTAATGAAATCCAACCAAGCCACTTAATAACAACATAATCCAGTTGAGTAATCGAGGGACATTCATCATAAATGTTTGCCTTTGCGTCACAAGGCTAGGTTCATGTTAATGAAAATTAACAAAAATAGTGTATTGTTTAATAAATCCTACCGAAATTTGTAAATAGCATGACTTCTCATGAAAAGCTACTTAAGGATAGTTATAATTTTGATTGTCTAACTAATTATCAAGGTGTGTGTGAGAGAGTGATAGGAGTGAATAAGTCTTGATTAATATGTATATTTAGTCCGAAGCATTTAGATGCATATTTCATAAGTTAATAAGTTAGAACAACTTGAAGGATTGTGTTTATAGTTAAATTTTTTTCATGAAGTTCAATGTCATTGTACCATTATTGCATATGTATGTGTTGTTTGTTTGGTGTGTTTGTGTTTTGTTTGTTTTGTTCGTGCTTGAGGACAAGTAAAAGTTTAAGTATGAGGATGTTGATAGTTGTAGGTAGCTTGATGTTTTAGTAGGCATTTTAGTATGTTTTTAGTTGTTAATTAATTGATTTATGTCTGTTTAGGTTTAGAATTATGTTAGTTGGTTAAATATTTTTGTTTTGAGTATTATGTGGGTTAAAGCATGTTATTAAGCTTTAATTTTATGTGTTTGGGGTGCTTTAATGTATTTGCTAGTGTTTGATATCAGATATCGAAGAATGGAGAAGATTTGGAGGTCGACAGAGGACCCAGGGCCATGATCGTGGGCCATGATAGAAGTTGATTTTAGTAGGCCACGATCGTGGCTTGTGCGATGATAGATGCAGATCGACTTTCCGAACTTAATTTTTAACAGGTTATTCCGGACTTTTGGGCCTGGGTAAAACCTAATTTTTACCCTAAATGGAAAAAAAAACTATATAAAAAAAAGAAAGAAACCCTAATGACAGCCTCCATTTGCCATCTTGGGAAAAAAGCTAAGGAAAAGGAAGAAGGAAGAGAGAGAAGAATAGGGATGCTTCAACCTCTAGTCCTCCCAAATTATCTTTTCTTCTTTCCATCTTTTATTTTGTTTATTTGATCTATGAATTGATGATGATGAACCTTGGTTTAAGGATGTTCTAACTTCTTTTAGGAAATTATACTTGATTTAATGTTAATTTAGATGTTTTTGTTGTTAGTGATGTTAGGTGTTGTGATTATTAGTTGTAATTGCATGCTTCGGCAATAAATCAAGAGAGTGAACTAAATACAAAATGATTAGGTTGGTTAATGAGAGTTAAACGATCTAATAGACTACACAAATAATCAAATTGGTAATTATACGGAGAGAGATCTCGTGTGAGATGGTTGCTTATTGGAACGCTTAAGTACTAATTAGGTTGTGGGTTGTTGTGGGTTGTTTTGTTAATCGAAAGATTATATGTTCGGTAACTCAACTTAATTAGGGTTTATAGTTTAGGACTTAGTGATTACAACTCGAGAGAGACTAATCCACCCTTCGAAAGTCTAGGGCCGACACCGTATTAACAGAAATGTGACTAAGTTAGCATTGATGATAAGATAAATCTCCTTTCTCATAATTTGTTATTCTTCCTGGTTTGAATTTCAATTGTCAATTGGTGGTACTTAAATTTGATTTCTTGCATTAATTTAGAATTCTCATTTCAATCACTCCATAATTTGATTGTTTATTTTTCTGTTTAGTTTTTTTTTTCATTTTAATTACAGTTTTAGGTCTTAGAGAAATTAGGATTCGATTAGTTCACTAATTCCTCGTAGGATCGACACCTCATATATTATGCTACGACCCATGCACTTATAGAATATTAAGGATTTTATAAGATAAAAACTTGCACAACAAAAGTCAAATCCAATTATCATTTTGGATAAGCATTTGAACCTTAGTATTGACAAGTGCAGATCCTCTTAAACTTTGAAATTATGGAGTGAGAGATAATGGCGTCAGAGGATGCCAATTTTCATACCAAAATGTTTGTATTGTTGTCGTTTCCAATAAAATTCTTGACTTGAGGTTGCATTAGCTATCACTCCATATGAATTTTCTAATTATTCAATCTTAGGACCTTTTCCTTAAGAGGTATTCTGACCATTCCATACGAATTTTCTAATTATTCAATCTTAGGACCTTTTCCATAAGAGATATTCTGGCCATTCCATATGAATTTTCTAATTATTCAATCTTAGGACCTTTTCATAAGAGGTATTCTGACCATTCCATATGAATTTTGTAATTCAAGATGCCCCTTGACAGTGAGATGAGATAGCCAATAGATGTTCAAGTTGGTAAGGATTGAGATTCCACGTGAAAATTGCTTATTGCTTTCTGATAAGATCCTCTTTCTCAGTACAACTTGCTAAGGATTGAGATAGTTAACTACCATCTGCTTCCATAAGAAAAGTATGTATTGCTTTATGATAAGATCCTCTTCTCAGTAGAAGATATTAGAGACCTGCATTTTATTTTTATTATTTTTTTTGGTAAAACAAGTTCAAGTTTGCATTTAGTTAATTCGCTACTTGAAAAGGTCAATTCTCTCAAAGATTTACTAAGCTAAATAATTACGAAAAGATAAATTTATCAAGGAACGTGAAAATCAGTTGATGTGTGTAATTGTAAACCCTTTCGGTTTCCTAAATTCGGGGTGATAGCTGATTATCCAATAAGCATGATAGGCCAAATATAGAACGTTGTTGTGACAAACTATGAACCCTTGGAATTGATTAATCAATTGATTGCATTAATGGAGAAAAACGGACTGGAGTTTTACGTCCTTTGCCTTCAATTCTTTGGTTGTTACGTGGCCTATTCCAAGTCTTATATTCTTTCGTTCCTTTTTTAAGTTAAAAGAAAATTGTATTAACTATAATAAAAACATAAAACGACATTACAATGAGAGCTACGAAAGAGAGCTAGTGGGATGATGGGACAGAAACTGGAATTAAATTACAACCTATTGTCTTCTTGTCACGTAAGCTGTTAGTTATGTCTTGTCTTGTCCGGGCTATAGGTATCACGTTGAAGATTGAGTTTGCAAGCTGACAAGGGCAAGTGTGCATTTGCATTCAATAACCCTATGAATAGTAATTTTATAATACATTATTTCCATCTCCTATGTGCTATGGTTATAATCCATTAATATGCCGAAATCTTTTGGACATACGTACACTCATGTCATACCAAAACCTTTCGCCAACAACCTCCAAAATATATCAGGAAGTTCTATAAAACCCCTCCCGCAGCACTATGGTCTCTCGTCCATTTCACTGATAAAAGTATCATTTATCGGTATATGAATCATGACTTTGTTTTGTTTGTTTAATTGCTCCCCCTCATCTCTTCATCCTCAAATGAGGGATATCGTTGCCAAAATGACTTTTCTTGACAGACTGCTGTTCCATGTAAGTACAACTCTCATTTCTCGTTCGTGTTTATCCTGTATCAGTATCACTAGTTATATTTTAGCTGTCAGATCCATTCATGGTACTATTATTGGCTTATGAGTTCTAATATATTATGTATCGCCCTTACTATCTTAATCTGTACAGATTATGCATTCTGCGGACAAGAAGGGGTTATGGCCGAAACTACCGGTTTTTATGGGACTTGCATACTTGGCAATTAGAAGGCACCTGCATCAACGTTATAATCTTTTGAATGTTGGAGATATTAAAGGTCAAACATATGATACCAACAAATTCTCTTACCGGACAGCCGATGGAAGATACAACGACCCTGCAGATGACATTGTTGGGAGCTCTGAAACATTTTTTGGCCGCAATATGCTCCAATCCACTTCAAACTATGCAGTAAGAGACATTTTTTTCTTGAAATTTTCAAGCATGAAGAAAAACAGCTTACGCTTCGAAGTTATTTATACAATTTCTAATTAAATGTGGCATGTTACGATACATATGGGGTTAAAGTGGTTCCTTTTGGTGGATTTTGTTTTCTACCATTCTAACCTAATTAACGTTTGTCCCAACTCTCAGCTGAAGACGATATGACTTGAGTTATAAAACTATATAAAAAATTAATAAAGTTCCGTATATAAATGTTATGAGGAGACATTAGGATGATAATCTTCTCAATATTATGAATTTCTAAATATGCTAGCCTCGACTTTACTGATCAAAAAATGGTATAAAGTTATTGTATAACATAGAGAATTATTGTGTTTGTATCAAATTGTAATAAGTTGTGCCAATTGTAGTGGCTGAAATATCAAATCAAATTTATAAATTACAAATGAAAAGATTAAATTGAAAATATGTATTTTATGTTTCAATTTTTTAAATATAAAATACTTTAAGAATAATTATTAAAATATTTATCTTATATTTAATAAAGAATATTATTAAGCTAAAATTTAAAAATATATTTTTTCAATTTTTAATCATAATAGCAGGATAAATTTTAATTATATAAAATTGAAATTATATTTTATGATTTTAAAAAATATTTGATAATAACCGATATTGTTAATGTATCGTATAATTAATACTAAAGTTAGTACAGATTCTAATACAACATTAGCAATTTTGAAGTTTTTGTATTAGACGATATCTGTACTTTTAATAATTAGTTATGATTTAGGTCATCCAGAAAAGAAATTATGTCATCTTAATTAAATTTTTAAAAAGTTGGCTTAAGCCTCATTTGGTTTTATTTTTATATTAATTTTAAATGTTGTTTCTACAATTTTTGTATTTGTTTTTCATTTTTATAAAAATAAATACTAGTTTGGTTTTACACTTCGCTTACTGTTAATAACCATTTAGTTGTATTTTATTAATAAAATAAATAATATTTAAATTAAATTAATTAATTTTATTTATTATAATTTCTAAAATAGTAATTATAATAGAAATGAGCTATAACCCTTATGTATATATTTATCGGTTATATCCATAAATGTAATCAGATTTTAATATAATATAATAATAAAAATAATTTTTTATTAATTTTATCTTATAAGAATATTTATTGTAATTTATTTAAAAAATTAATTATAATAGTAAATTAATCAATTATGATATACTATTTCTTGATAAAATACAATTTTATTATTAATAAATAGTTGAACATTGCTGAGGTCCAATCCAGCGTTTTTTTCCTCCATTTTGGGTGGCAGTTTTCTTTCTTCCTTTTTTTTTCCTTTTTTTTCATTCTTTTTTTAATTCTTTCTTTCTTTCTTTTGTTATTTAAATAACATTCCAATATTTTCATTATATGTTTATTTAAATAATTATAACTTTATAGTAATTTTATAATTTATTCTCATATTTATAAACATTTCCATTATATGTTTATAACTTTACAATTACTTACTTATGAATAAATAATTTAAAATTATCTATTAGAAAACATCAAATAAGTAAATCACAAATACATTGACATTAATAGCAGAATGACATATTAAATTGCAAACAAAGATAAAATTTGATGTCAAGCAATAGAATTATGTGTATTTTTAGTGGCATATTATCATTTAATTTTTTGATATAATGAATGTTTTGTGCCTATTTTTTTATGTCAAAATGTTTTTGATTTATGAAATTCAATAAAATTTGATGTTTGATATTACATAATTATATTGTCATTTAATATATTAAAATAAAATGAAAAAGTGTAATATATCTCATATATTATTTCATTTAGTATTATCAAATAACAAATTATAGTTTAATTGAAATTTTATTATTTATTAACACAAAATATATCAACAATAATGTTGTGAATAAAAATGTACACGAAAAAATAAAGTTTGGTTAATTTTATAAAGTAATTTTGATAATAAAAATAAAAGGCAAAATCAAATTTATTGAGAATATTTATTTTTGGTTTGAAAAATAGAGTTATAGATTATATTAGAGAAAAAAGTGGTGTAGCATCAGCTCCATTTTGGAGGAATGGGTTGGAGATGGCCTGAGTCACTCTTCTCCTTTTGGATTTTTTAATACATTCTTTAATTTTCAAAATATTTTTAATGATTTTAATTTTAAATTGAAATAATATTTATTTATTAAATGTATATTTAGTTCTTCAATATTTAGTTATTAAAATATATAAGTACTATTATTTTCAACTGGAAAAATATTTTTAGAATAATTTTTATATTTAAAATATTTATTTTTTAATTTTTTAGTATGATGTTGATAACTTAGTCTGGAAATATGATTTAGTTAATAATTCTTAAGAATATTCACAAATATGATTGGTCCCAAGTGATGTAAAAAAAAGTCCTCTTAATTAATGCTTGTATACTTTACAAATTTTTTAGTGCTTCTCTTCTCTTTTTCAATCGTCAAATTGTTGTTCTAATGGAAGTTGCTAGATCCCCATCCAACACTGGTGGCCAGCAAACTTTTGACGAGGACAACTTTCAAAGACTATGGAAAGCAATTCAATATGATAGCGAGCACTTGGATACAATTCATGATTCATGATTGGGTTGATCATATGGAGGATACCCAACAGGTAACAAGTCAATATTTAGCATATGGTAACTTTTTGACTTCACACCTATAACCAGACTTCAATTGATGTCTATCGTATCACATTCTTTTCTAGCAGGTAGAAATCAAAGAAATTGCAACTGGGTGTCCGTTGAATAAGTCTTTCAAGTTCTACAAGACCAAAGAAATTTCCACAGGATCTTATCCTATTGAGACAGGAGCTCTGAATACGAGAACATCCTGGTGGTAAGTCCTCTATATGGTAAATATACACATGTTTCGACTAAATATTACATGTATTTGAGCCTCTAAAGATTAAAACAGGGACGGAAGTGTGATTTATGGAAACAATGAACATGGATTGAGAAGGGTCAGAACATGCAGAGGCGGCAAGTTAAAAATTTCAGGAAACGGTCTCATTGAGCATGATGAACACTGGATTCCTGTCACAGGCGACGTAAAAAATTCATGGGCAGGCTTAACCTTATTGCAGGCTTTGTTTGTCCAAGAGCACAACGCTGTATGTGACATGCTTAAAGTAAGTAACCCTTCACAAAATTGGTATGGCAAGTCAGGAAGGTAGTCAATCCTTTATAGTTTATCCACTTTACGTACTCAAATCTCAACGCACGCTTCCAGAAAATTAAATTCAAGCTGCACATAAGATATTATACTGTTAATTTTAAACGTGAAATGTAGCTGAATTTACTTTGGAAAAAAAAAAGTAGCTGAATTACCAAATTTATTCATTTCCTAGAACTAGAAAAAGAGGGATTGATATATTTAATAAGATCAGGATGTCATGTATTTGCTACTGTTTTCAGGAAAATTACCCCGACTTTGACGATGATAAGCTGTACCGTCATGCAAGGAAGGTAACTTCGGCTGTAATGGCTAAAATTCACACCATTGATTGGACTGTTGAACTATTAAAGACCAATACTCTCCTTGCAGGAATGAGAGCCAACTGGTGAGACACTATTTCATCACATAGTAATTAAAAAGCAAGGGAAATGAATGAACTTAGATTGTTGTTTCGATAGATTGCCCTCGAATAACTTGATTACATTTGCCTTAAATCTCGAAACTAGAGAATATAATACAATTACGGATGCACTGTGCTACAGGTACGGACTTCTAGGGAAGAAGTTCAAGGATTTATTTGGACACATTGGTGGATCAGCCCTAAGTGGCTTCGTGGGTAATAAACAACCAGAAAATCATGGAGTTCCCTATTCACTGACTGAAGAGTTCGTAAGTGTCTACAGGATGCACTCACTTCAACCTGAAACGCTCATCCTAAGGGATATCGAATCCGCTACTAGTACAGAATACCAAACCCCACCAATTCTAGAAGAGTAATGCCTCTACCTGTTCCTCCTTCAAGTGCTTAATCGTGCTCAAAACATAATATGTTGAACTAACGTGCAATATATGTATATCTTTATGTACCTATAACATCCATACTCCGAATGACGGCGTCAGAAATTGAATTTTGATAGATAGAATCTTCGTTTGTAGCTTTCGACTAGAATTCGTTGATGCTAAGCATGTTTACATCATTGGTGACTACTTTCCAGGGTGCCTATGCAAGAAATGATAGGGAAAAAAGGGCAGAGAAGGCTGTTAAAAATTGGAAAGGAACAAATGATGGTATCTATGGGACATCAGGCATGTGGAGCTCTTACATTATGGAACTATCCATCATGGATGAGAAACCTTGTTCCTCAAGATAGCAATGGAGAAGATAGACCAGATCCTGTTGATTTGGCAGCTCTAGAAAGTAATCGATCACTTACAAAATTTTCATTTCTGTTTCTTCAACAAATTACTCTTTATCACCATCTTTTACATGCATAACATTAACTGTTTCTTGCATGCCTTGTACTAGTTTATAGGGATAGGGAAAGAGGAGTCCCTCGGTACAATGAGTTCCGTAGGAACATGTTAATGATTCCTATTAATAAGTGGGAAGACCTGACAGATGATGAAGAGGCCATTGAAGCCCTTGGTCAAGTTTATGGACATGATGTCGAAAAATTAGACTTGCTTGTCGGCCTACATGCAGAAAAGAAGATCAAAGGCTTTGCCATTAGCGAGACTGCCTTTTTTATCTTCTTAGTTATGGCATCAAGGTAAGTAAGTTTAATTCGTTGGATCCACTAACCAGACCAAAAAAAGCCCTATCTATTTATTAGGGGCAAAAGAATCACTTTGACGTTGTCATTAAATCAGTTTGTGTCTGTATCTGCTGAAATTATGATGATATTGTTGATAAACAGGAGGTTAGAAGCTGATCGCTTCTTCACTACCAATTTCAACAATGAAACATACACTAAGAAAGGCCTAGAGTGGGTTAACAAGACTGAGAGCTTGAAGGAAGTGATTAATCGCCATTTTCCTGGTATGGCCAAGAAATGGATGAGGTCTTCAAGTGCTTTCTCAGTTTGGGATTCAGAGCCCACACCAAGAAGTTGCATTCCCCTTTATTTGAGACCAGGAGACGAGTAAATTGGTCTGCTGTTGTTGTTGCATCTCCCATTTAATTTGTATGCGACACCAAACTAACGTTGTATGACAATTGATGTTATCAAATAATGTCTTAATATTTATTAAGAAAAAAAAATAAGCAGTTGACGATTGGTGGGTATCGAATGGCTAAACTTCTATATTACCACTTAGTGTTGGTCTGGTTCATTAAACACTCAAGAAAGAACTTACAAGCGTGACAAACAATGCGAGTTATGCGGTGCTGTTACCGAAATCAAATCTTATGTCCAGTTTTACTCTGTCTTATTCTGTCTCATGGAATCTTAGCCATTTATTTTGCGGTTCTCACGTGAGCCTCATGCGAGTCCTACATAAATAAATGACTGAGATTTATTGGACACAATATGACACCATAATAATTGACAGAAAATCTGAACTCGTTGTTACCTATTCTGGTTGTTTTGTGGCTAATTTATCCTTGGAAGGTTGTAGCATTCTCCAAGTCATTGGTCACTCTTTGTGCATAATTGTAATTTCATTTGGGCACATAACAGGATGAAAGGACAACCAATGCAATCACTTCTTCTTTGGTCTTTTATAGTTAAAGCAGCGTCTTCAAATACGGAATATATACGAAGGTATTTTAATCAAGTACAAGCGGTTACTGAACTTATAATTAGTTACATTCATTTGTCTTATAGATAATGATATTTTTATAAGAAATTACACATATTTTTATAATAAATTATATAAATTATTTAATGTTTGTATATTAGTCAAATATATTACAACTTGATTATAATACAATTTAACTGCTGTAATGAATAAGTATAATGCTTTTACGTCACTGATTTGATGATGTCTGTTTTTGTGATTGAGGAAACAGATCAATTGTTGCACTTGCACTGTTACGTCACTGATTTGATGATATCTGCAAAACAAGCAAGGCACGCCGAGAGTTGCTTCCCGAAAGGCCCCTCCGATACTCAAATTAGTCTTATGGAGAAGGTTTTGATCGCTGAAAACAGAGAAAAGTAGGGTTGTAGTCTCTTACCTGTATCATGGCAAAATAGTACCTTATATACGAGATAATTGCTAAGTTTTGGTCTTTACGTAAGTCTCGGTGTTTGCATGGGAGATGATCACCTACGACTGGGCCGTCTGACTGGGCCGTTGATGTCTGGGCTTGGAATTGGGCCTTGTATGGCCGACCCAACCATAACCCCCTACTCTTTGACTCTGATCGAAGAGAAGGGTCGAGGAGTACATCAGGGTCGTGTAGTATGCTTTCATGGCCACTCATGCTAGGCTTGACCGATTAAGTGTCGTGTCTGATCGATCGGTCGCGTTTACTTACACGACAGATCGACCGAGCGTCATCATAGAAACCGATCGTCCGACTATACCGATGGGGTAGATCGATCGGGTGAGCATAATGGTTGGACCGATCGAGACCGTCGAAGGTCAAACAAAATGATAGGTGTAATTATTGTTGACGGTTTGTGTCTTCTAGGCGCCATTCAAAATTTGGAACGACACCCCCTTTTAATTGTTGTATAACTGCCTTGCACCGTCATATGCGTCCCTTCGTTTGTCACGCCACTTCAGGTCTTTAATGACCTTGTCTTACAGCCGCTTAGATTTTTCCACGTAGTCAACTCCGATTGATATTTTTATTCGGTTGATGCTATAAATACTGGGATTGACAG